>MU826372.1:189622-595297 GCA_029204205.1 Desmophyllum pertusum
GGAATTTCCCGTGCCAATCGTATAGGAATTTTGTAAAGTATGCGTGGAAACTGCTACAAAAAAACGAGTGGAGAGAAAAAACCATGATGTGCTGAGCTTTGTAATTCGGGACTCATATTCTGCACAGTATGGCCATTCATGAAGTAAATGAATCTCGTTGAGGATGGATTGGGCATTTTGGGGTCTTGGACACCAAACTGGATAATTGAGAAGGAAGGGGCCAATACAAATCACTAAGTGCATGGTAACAACAACAGAACAACAACAACATCCTCTTTATTAACCCTTTTTAGCAATTTAATATAGGTAATGGCCATCAATGGCAATGGCAATCAATTATAGTAAAGGCATCAACTCGGGACCCAAGTGGCGCCTGGCCCACACACACCGGAGGTCCATATACAGAGTTTCCACTAGCACGAAAGTCGCTTGGATCTACTAGAAGTATTGCTACCCCCTACCTCTTGGTTCAAGAGTCTAATATAATCTGAAGGTAACCCTAACATCTAAACAACGGTTGCCGCGGTCAGGGCCACCACTTATATCTCCCGGCTGATCACGAGACGATGAGAGTCAACTGTGAGACTATAAAGTGGACTTGCCCAAAGAACACAACACAGTTAATCGCGGCCAGAAACTCGAGAACCTAGTCTCCCTAACGTTTACCTACGCATTTTCGGCCACCGCGACACTCCGACTGCGAATGGCACGATTTTATTTGTGAGCAATTATAGGACGACGGTTTTAAACTTGTTAATCCTGATAATTACGCGGACACGTGAAATCAAGGTTTTTTTAACGCAAGGCTATATTTTTTTGCTCATTTACTTTTTGTATCGACCGCGCTCGTTTTTGGTCCCCTCCCCGTCCCTATTAAACATTTTCTTTTTAGTGGTTTAATCAAATTTTTAATCTCGACATTTAATGATTCAGGATTCGTTTCGTTGTAAAATTTTTTTGACCAAAAGCATATAAACGCGTAAATCGTCCGATTAATATGCCCCACGAAAAATTATACCCGTCTGCGAAGAAAATTACCTCGACGATCTGAGCAATTATGGTTTTCAGCTAAACAAGGATGTCCTAGACGGTTCTGATGCATGGTTTATGGTTCCTCATAGCAACAATTGTTTTGTTTTTTTTACCCAATAGTGACAAGATAAATATTGAAACTCTTTATAAATCATTCAGTTTCCAAGAAAAGTGAAATATAACATCTCGAACGGCGGACCAATCTTGGCGAGAACTAAATTTCGCTTACTTTATAAACGTAATTTCCTCTTCGCCTTTATCGAAGAAGGTTTTAGGAAAACACTACAAGCGAAAAAACTTTTATACCGACTCCGCCTAATAATAACGTGCATAATTTGTTTTACTATAACAAAATAAAATGATCCAATAAAAAAAATTTCACGTCACATATATTATGATACCATCACACAACGCATGTAATTTTTGCTAAATAAAACAATCGGACAGAAAATACAAACCCTCTTTCTTTCCTTTATCGGCAGCTGAGCTTGAAGAAAAGGCTCCCCAGACTCCTGATTAAACATCTTTGAGGACTTCTCCCAGCAATAAACAGCCGTTTCCCTTGAAATGTCCATAATCTCGTGAAGTTGGCCGCCCGGTTACTTCCTTCAAACAACATCAGCCGCCCAAATCTTCATCACACTCACAAATGCTCGCCTCGTGTATTCATCACGGCTATAGTCGGTGCTCGTACACAACGGCAATTTTATCTCCAGGAGAATATGCGTCGTCTAGGGCAGCTTCAATGGACATCTTCAAACTTGCTTTCTTTTACCTCTTGTGTTTGGTGGGATGTAACTCGGCTGTTTTTCCTGCTTTTAGGGTTATTCCTCCACAACCATTCCAAGCCAATGTACAGCGGGTTGCAGAGTATCTTGATCCACTGTTGTTCCTCTTCGTGTTGCAACTCAGTTTGTTCGGTTGTCTTGACGACATTTGCTAGCGGATCCGCCGGCACAGCTTATTTGGCTCTTCAGTTTGCCCCACAAGCACTTGAGCAAACCTCCTCTTTCAGACGTCGTGTGCAGCGACGGATTGACAAGTCTCGTTCAGAGTTTCAAGGGTCCCCTTCACATCAGAGTCTTTGGCTTCTGCTATTAGCTTCCAAAACTGCACCGACATCTTTGTTTTCGAGGGCTTCCAAAAGCTTCTGCTTCTGCTCCTGCTTCTGCTTCTTTGAGAGATCGTCCTCATCATTTTCTTCTTCAATCGCGGCTCTTCTTCCTGTGTCATCTGAACTCAGCGGTAGCAAACGTTTCCTCGCATCTTGACATCTTCCTCTGTTCCATTCCTTACTGCATTAAGGAAATCGATATAAGTATTCGAACCGTTTTTCCTGTTGTTGCCCCTGTTCGTGGCCGTCAAAGATGTACTCTGGTTCCATCTTCCTATAAACCACGCTCGATGAATGGCGAAAATGAGAATGAAAGTCGTCCTCAATTCGTCTGCTACAACCTATATAGTATTTTCTCAGAAAGAAAAGTAATTTGCCTAATGCATGCATAATGATTTAGAATAACTGTGACACCTAATGATATCAGAGGCCGGAAGCATATTATACAAATCAGTTTTCTGGAAAGTTGAGTTGAGTTTCAAAATATTTGTTAAAAATCAGTGATCAGCGTAGCATATATGGACGTAAAATTTCGCGACATGACTAAAATATTCACGAAATAGAAACTCTTGTCTCTTTAAAACCAATTATTGCTCCATTTGCTGATAGAAAGCAAACTGAAGTATTCAGATAGAATACCGAATTAATGTATTTCAATGTAGTGATCGGGAGTGATTGGACGACTAAGATGTGATTAGAAATGTCAAAATACGTAAAGAAAAACAGTTTGGAACGCGGAGGTAAAACAAATAATATATAACTATATTATTAATAACTTCATCGGGCATTGTGGCGAATTTTGCGGGCTAAAATGGAGAATTCAGCGGGCTAAAATGTATTTTATACTCGAGTGGAAAACCATTCAACTGTTCGCGCAGTTTTCTTGGAATTCAAAGCACCGTTGACTCGAAGATGGAAACGCATTCAACTGTTGGCGTCGCCTGTTTTCTTGGAATTTCAAAGCGGCCGTTGACTCGAAGTGCTGCCTATCGTGCAGCTGCAAAGCTATTGTTTTTGAGGCGTTTATATTGATCAGACTGGCAGCTGGAAAAAGTCTAACGAAGAAGCAAATTTTCCAGCCTTCTCTAGCTACAGCTAGTTGCAAGAAGGACTTACAGAAAACTCGATGGAAGAATCCATTACACGAGCGGCGAATTGAATGTAAGTTTGCTCTTCTTCGATACGAAACCAGGCTCAGTTCAGGCAAATATATTTTATGCAAAAATTAGCCAGTTCAGTGTAATTGCATGATTCACAAGATTCCAACACTTCTAGATGACTATTATCTTTGCTGTTGGATAGGGAATTCTGTAATTTTTCACTTTCAAGAGAACTTTAGAGTCCACAGATTGTTTCGACAGAATTTTTGCGGCGACGGTTTTCTGCCAAGTTTTTACAATAAAGTTTTATACATATGCCAGATGATTAAAACGCAGTTAATGGAGCTGTGACGCATCTAGTATTCCGTGACCTTCCGTGAGAGTATTCCAGTTGTCAATGTCGACAACTACAAGGTCTGGCGTACGCTTGTAGTGTAACGCATGGCATGAAACATAGTATTATATTTCTTTGATCTTAGTAAGCCTCGACCCGCACCCACCGGCAGTGTTCAAGATATTCGCTTTACTGTGCTTTTTGATTCCTTTGCCGAAATGCCTATCTGAAATTATTGCGTTCGAGGCCGAACGAGAACGCATTCCTACATCTGACGTGTCGTCGACCTCTGTTGTACATGTAACACCCCGGGAAATTTTGAGATTTCATGTGAAGATTGGCAGTTTCGAAAATCAGTCCGCCCTAGCATTTTTGCAGGGGTACTCGACGCGGGGAAACTGGTAACGAGCTCCTGCGTTGTCGTGCGTTTGCTGTTGTTCGTGTTGTTTGTGGCCGATACTCGTGGGTTTTTTCGCTCAAATCGGTAAGTTAGTACATTGAATATCCATTTCCATAGGACGTAATGTTATTCAAAGAGAAATTAATGTGTACGACTCCTGGTGCTTGTATAGTTCTGCGCGTTGCAGTTTCAGTGTTGGCCGAAGCACAGAAAACACAAATCGAGTTATTCATATTGCAGTTTATTATTGAGCCATGTGACCGTGATTTGTGGTTATAAATCGAGTCGTTTTACTCGGCCATGGCAAATGAAAATATATGTAGCTCGTTTCAAAACAAATTAACTTAATATATAAGCTACATGTAGCTTGTAGAATCAAGATTAAGACCGAATCAACCCAGTTCGATCGAGCGAAATTAACGCAAGCAAAAGCTTATAATTATATTAACTGGCAAATTCAATACTATGGGTGGTGCACACACTCCTGTTCAAGCTTTAAATGTGAGTTAAATCCATTGGTACCTTTTTTTTCAGGCCCTATTAAAACAATGGAAAAAGTGGAAGGGGTATTTCTATATTATCAACAAATCATACTGTTATTTCTTATGTGTCAAGTTGCTAAAAATTTCCAAATTATTTGTTAGAATGTTATTTTTAAGAAAAGCATCAAATTTGGATATTATGTATACACCATGCATTGTTTTACATGTAATGCCGTTTTGAATTTATCTCAAGAAATTTCAATAAATGTCACTGTTGCAATTTGTTGCCTCTATAATATAATGAATTTGTTAGTGTTTATTTAATGGGATGGCCATCTCCCAGACCTTCACTATCAATAATTAATTAGCTTTTCAACCACAGGAAGCAAAGTAAACAGAGGTGGATGTTGTTGGGGGGGGGGGGGGGGGGCACACTGGGCTGCACTTGCATATTGACAAATGGTAGTTAACTGGAAGATCTTCTGTTGGTCAGCGGGTTATCTATTGATGGCATGCGCAGTTTGAGTTGTTTCCGAGAAGAGTTGACCACCGTGGCTTGCTTGTGCGATTTACCTCGGCTGGTATTTTGCCTTTTGTTGTGCGCCACCCACCCACCTCTTGGTCCTTAGTCAGTATTTTGGGATCTGGTAAGTCCTTTTCCTTTTATTCTCCACTGAGACATCAGTGTGGACAGGTGCCAGGGGGGGTTGAACCCGTGCGAGGTTGCCATGGTTACCTCCTCATTTGCATTTTGCTCATGTTCATTTGTCTTTTGCCCACGTTCCTCACAATCGGCACCTACCCTCCATTTAGGCATTGCTCTTCGACAAGTTAACCAAGACCAAACACCTTTCATATTGATCAGCAGAAAGCAAACGCTCTAAGTTCGTTCATGACCACTAATATACAGAAACCATCCTTTAGCTGTTTGAGATAACCCGTCGAACGCACTCTCTTAATCTGTGATTACTACTAGTTATAATAGTAATAGCGGGCTAAAATGAGCCTGAGTCGGGCCAAAAACATATTTACGCCCGCGAACATCAACTCTATTGTTATATCAACTAAAAATCCATTGTCCTGATGATAACAAGAAAATTATTGTTACTGAAACCTGTGGTCGTGTTCAAACATGTACACTCCTTTCCCTTGTGTATTGAAAACCGATACGAGAGCCTCGTTTTGAGCCTGATAGCAGCAGCCTTTTATTTACTGTTCTCCAGTACAACTCTAATAGTTTTAATTTTAAGAAATAAAATTACGCTTGTTTAGAAAACATGTTTCGACAAGATACTACTGTGTTCGTCAATTACTGAACACCGTTATAAAGTTGAATTTATAAACAAACTAAAATTTTGTGTTTAGTAACTGAACTTTTGCTTTTTGCTTTATACAGGGCCCCCGTTGATAAACAGTCATTTGACTGAAGGGGTTACCCTGTTTAAATATCAATTATTATTATTATTACGAAGACAGTGGTATCTGTCGAAACATGTTTTCTAAAATCAAGAGTGTGATGATCTCTTAAAATTGTCACTTGTCTTCTGCTATCAAGACCTTTTGGAAACTCTTAATAGTCTTATAACAATTTGATTACTACGTCAAGACAGAGTTAATCTAGAGAGATCGATAATCTAGAGAATCAGAGTTGCAGGGAGACTGGCTCGCCAAGGGCGCTGCCAAGTCAAGCTTCCAGCCTAAAGTAATCGCTGACTACCTCAAGTAAAACATAAACCCAAATTGAACCAGGTTTTACAGCCACAATGAGCGGCTGTCATGTATAACATTATTTGAATCTGGGTCTGATTTTAGAATATTTAGCAAACCTCTCCAGCTAATTTATAATTAGAAATTGCACAATAAAAGATGATTTTCTCCTAAACAACAACAAAATTCAGAACAATACAGCTTGGATAGCCTCTTATGCCGATCCCTGTGCCAGGCATTGCCCATTCTCGTTCCCAGATCCTCCGTTTCTTTGGTCACGTGGTTAGCGAAACGGAGGCTCTGGTCTCAGCCGTTACCGGATGTTCGAAAATTCCGAACATCCATTCATTAATTCGTGTTGCGCATTCATTTTTTATCAGCCAATGAAAAAATTGCGATTTTTAACTTGCGACCAGGGCTACTCGTTTTCGGCGCAAAAAAAATAAACGAGGAGCTCTGGGAACGAGGATGGGCATTGCCTTGTTTGTGCCTGTTTACTTCGCATACGCCACGCTTTAAATTTGTGACAGCTTTGTGACAGGCAGTCAATAAATCAATTGGGAAGTAATGCCGTTGCTCAGGAAATGGCGACATGCATACCCGCTCTCTCGTGGAATATTTCTCTTCCGTGCAGCAGGTGAATCCCATCGTGCATCTGGAGATTCTACAAGTACAGATATAGGTGTGGCAACAAGCAAAGAGCTGAACATCGGTGAGTAAATAAAAAATTATCAAGTGAGCAATATATATATATATATATATATATATATATATTTTTTTTTTTTTTTTTTTTACAATCCACAAATTATTTTATTGTCAAAAAAACACGAATTACAAGGTTGGTACTAACACTAATTACAGAATTGACATTAACAGAAATTATAAAACTGCGACTAGCTCTAGTTACAAAGTTGTAGATAACGCTAATTGTATAATTATCACTAACCCTAAATACAACACTAATTACAAAATTTCACAAGCACTGGTTGTAAGTTGTAGCTATCGATAATGTAGAGGAGCTTTTATATAGCTATAATTATACATTAGGTAGTAAGCAATGAGCAGCAGGGAAGTGGACATAATGGAATCAGATACTGGATCAGAATTGCTAATGTAGAGGTATCTCAATGTACAGGGTGTTGGGGACAGCGCTATGATAATAAAGTCGACTAGTTAATATTTAGCATGGGAACTAAAGGATCCCATTTCTTCAAATTGGTACCTAATTTATGGGATTCAATGTGAAATTGGGAGTTAAGGACCATCAAAAAACTTTTCAAGTGCGGCGTTTTATTATTGGTTCTGCAGCACCATATGTAGTGTCTCGCTAAAAGAAAGCAGAAGTTTAGTTGTAGTGAAAAAGTGGAGGTGTCCGGCCTCAGGCCCAAAAAATATGGCAATATTTTTTGGGTAATTTCTTTGTATTATATTAGCGTGCTCAAGCTTTTCAGTCAGGTTGTCCCAAAAGCTCATGACTTTAGTGCAGTGCCAGAAGAGATGGGTCATATTTTCAGGAAAGTTGTTACAAAAGGAGCATTTTGGTTCTTGTTTTATGCCAATTTTTGTTAAGAAAACATTTGTAGGTAGGATTCTATGGAGGAATCTATAATGAAAGTTTCTGAGTTTTGTACTTTTAGTGCACCTAGCTGCCAGTCCATAAGCGGTTTCCAATCAGCAGAATATCTGTCATCAAAGGCAATACTGTTGTTCCATTTCAGTTGACTATTCACAGGTGAAGTGCTTTTGAAAGAGAGAAGTTTCTTATATACTATCCTGTTCCCTTTATTGCTTTTAACAAAGGTATCAAGAAATTTATCGGACGTGATTGTGTCACCAGGTTCCTTAGGGAATTTTGCATTATAATGGCATCGAAGTGCAGATATAAGGCCGAAATATCTCAAAGGTTGTACTTGTAGATTGTAAGTATTAGTAAATTCTGTTAGAGAGAGGAAATTGTTCGAGTTCTTCATTAGCTGAGATACCTTGGAAATTCCATGAAGGAAAAGTAGTTATAGAATATCGGTTTGTTTTCGATCCTGATTAGCGAGTTGTGCCATATGGATTGCTCAAGGAATTGTTGCTTGGTTATTATTTGATCACTGAATTTGACCTCTGACCATATTTCTAGAAGTTCTCGTATGAAAGGGTCTTGTACCAAGATTGTCTTTAACGTATCAATTTTGTTTAGATTGCTAGTGAAAACAAGCAATATTGATTTCTTTTATTTAGCATCATAATACAGACGACGCATGTTGAAATCAATCTCGTTCCCAGAGTCCTCGTTACCCTTGTCCAGCGGTGGAGCGGCCAACAAGGACCTCTGGGTTAAGCTCTGGGGACCTCTGGGGGGAAGTGATCCGCCTGACTTGCGCAGTAAGACCGGAAGTCGCAAGAATCTTGGCGTCCGTTAGTTGAAACATGGGGTCGAACACATGCGCCGTAGAGCCGGAAGTGCAAGAATCCTGTCATGGTGGATCGCTTCCCCCCAGAGGTCCTGATTGGCCGCTCCACCGCTGGACAAGGGTAACGAGGACTCTGGGAACGAGATTGCATTGACGTTATAAAATTAAACTTGGCAAAAACTACCCAGTTTTGTTCTTCGTGAATTTCTTCCTAAGTAAATATAAATAAGTAAGTACACGGTTACCGGATACTAGAATTTGATAACATACCGTAAAGTCCTCTGAAAGTAATCCTCCCAAATCGGCTCAAACGCAAAAATCCTACCGATAATAAGCCCCCCCCCTCCCCCCCACAATTAAAAGCCCCTATTTTAGAACTTGTTTTGTATTTTATGTTGTCACAGTATGCTCAGATCGGCGACTTATGATGTTCATTTGGTGATTGAAAAACTTGCTTTTTTGTTTCTTTTCGTTGTGTTCAGAGAGTTTTGCCATGCGGTATTCTTGTAGTATGCACCTAAAAATTTTCGGACGCAAAATCCCTTCTAAACATTTCTGAAACGCAAAATTCCGTAGAAGACAGCCAAAAAAACCCTTTTGGACAAATCTACAAACCCACGGCTTATTATCGGAATTGTACGCTAACCTGTACTTGTGCATTGCCTTGTTCCTGGTCATTTTGCCTCTGATAAAATAATTAGTTATAATAAGTGAGCCAGGTTAAAGAATATGATATATTTGACGGGAGAAAACGAATGCAAAATATAGTTTAATCATGATTTAATTTGACGCTATGATATCCTTCCTCGTCCCCAGTCGCTCGCAAACACGCACTGAGCGACGGGGATAATTTATAACGGGGGTGGGGGGGGGGGGGGGGGACGATGGGAATCGAAGCGATTTTTCCCCTTCCCATCATCCCACGCTCTCGCGCTTCGCGCTCGTTCCAAGCTCCCTCGCGCTTCGCGCTTGGCTTCCTCGCCCTTTGCGCTCTCGCGAAAAACCTGTGGAGGAGACATTTATATCAATGGAAACCTAAAAATAATGGTCCAGTTTTGTTAAAAATTACTATTACTAATGTACTGAAGTTATAAAAGGAGTGCTATTATTTGCAATCGGTGTATTGGTTAGTAAAAAATAGCCATATCATTACAGTTCGCAGAGGTTATAGCAACGCAGACGTATAAAACACTTCTACGGTATCTGAAAAGGCCATTGAAACTTTTTTGCAATCGATATGCAACCTAGCCTGATTCTCAGCGGTCCGACTCGGTCCCCCACTCCCTCTCTGGACTACATGTAACCTCGTTCCCAGGGTTTTCGCCATCTTGGATTTTCCCGCCTGAGTGACCCTCGGGGCGAGGTTGAATGTTATGTAAGGTCTTTTTTGCCTGTAATGTAATATTCTTTTGTTTCTCAGTTACTTGAATTGTAACGTTTTTTACTTGCAATCTTATATTCTTTTGTCTCTTGGTGTTTAAAATTGTAACGTTTTTTCTTGGAGTTAATTCCCTGAAGAAGTCAGGCCGTGCCTGATGAAATATTGGAAAATATAATCACATTTATCCCGACCGTACAGTCAGCCTTTCTTTGTTGTATTTTTATTTTTATGCAACCGATGCAACCTCGTCCCCAGGGCCCCCTCGGCAAACGTCAGATCAAGTAACCTTAAAAATCTCCAAACATATTGGATATTTTAATTAATTTAAAAAGGCTCGCCATTGGTTGATTTAAGTCACGTGACCCAGCCTTTGCCAGGATTTCTCTCCGTCAGTCCGCCATCTTGATAAAACGAGAAGACCCTGGGAACGAGGTTGGAATGTTATGCAGTCCGCCACTGATTTTCTTCTCTTGAAATGTTACACACGCACAGTTACGGCGTGTGTCGCGGCATTCCTATTCCTGACACATGACTACGTGATCGAAGTTCTTTCCAGAAGTGTGAGAAGATCTTGGTACGAGTTAAAGTATAGCACTGGTTTCCTTACAACGGCAAGCAATTTGCGGGCATCGAGTATTTTTCCACCTTTTACTGGTTCAGTTACGACCTCAAGTATTTTTGCTGACGGTGTGTTTCGTTTTTCAACGAAAAAACATCGCATTGAAGCAGTAGCTGTGACAAATTTTGACGGTGGCAATAATAAGTAACTGTCGCAAATACAATCACAGTGCAATGTCCGATTGTCTCGGCTGTGCGGTGCAGAAAAATAATTTATAAGCTTCGATCTCCCTAAGCCTGATCGGATATTGATCAGCTGCAAGCTCCCATTCGCATTATAGTTCAGTAGACTAATAGCTCAATCATGATCAAGGTGAGGACAATTAATAATTTGTAGTTGCTTATAAATGTATCGTCTATTACAGCCCTTTGTCGTAATATTCTTGGTTTGCATCTGACGTCATCAAAATTCTAAAATCTAAACTGTTAATTCTACAAAGCTATTCTTTTCACATATTCTAGACATACAAAACATTAATCTCTATGCAAAGTTTAGTATTGATTCAATGCTTCGTTTCGGAAATAAAGCATTTTGAAATTTGCGATGTCCCGGATTAACGAGTTTTTGAACTTTCACAAAAACGGGTATTTTTATGTCATTTTTAAATTTTTATACGTGATAATAATTTAGAAGTGATATCTAAAGAGTTTTGAAGTGAAAGCTAATGATATTGATGGTAGAATCTACTCTACTTCTTGTACATTTTTATGGCCGCCATGTTGGTGTCCCAAAGAAGGGCACCAACATGGCCGGCTGCATACTAAATACTGTAATTTTCTGAAAATTATTTTCGTAATAACTCGGTTATGAAAAACGCTACATAACTATAATTTGGACAGAGCGTTTCTTTCTGCTGCTCTATAACCTGTTAATTTTCTGATATTGTTAATGAAAGCGAACAGTTTTGGTAACATTGATGCAAACCACCAATAGGTTTTCAAGACGTCCGGGCTAAAGGACTACTCCACCTGTAAACCACGCTGGCTGTGGGAAGGCCGATATCTGTTACATAAATTCTATCTCCGTCACAAATAAAACAGTCAGAACTTCTTCAGAAAAGCACACTTTACTCTCGAGAATGTAACCAAATAATATTTACAATGCAGTTCTACTTAATAGATCATAGCCAAAAGACGCTATTTGGGAAACATAAACAAACACTCTTAAAGTCTCATTGGACAAAACTAAAACAATCCCTGAAACATTAAGACGGATTCCGCTCAACGTTCGAGCAATAAGTGCAAAAATTAATTACTAAAAAACTACTCATAGCACGGTAACATTTTGAATACTATTTGAAACATATCACTTTAATTCACTTCTCCAAGTGAAGTTGAGACGCATAAGCAGACGCACTAAAAAAACTTTCCCAACTTCCTCCATACGGATTATGCGTCTCTCGTCTAAAAAAACACTCATTGCCTGCTGCTGGAGGTTTACCTTCCTGGGTGACAGTTGAATAGCCCTTTTCACGGTTAACCTGAAATATTTGCATAACAATACAGCTAAACATAGAAGCGAGGCAATTTCGGGCACAAGTTGTAAAACATCGTGATTTTCTTGAGCTCCTTAAACTATCTTAGCATAAAAATAGTTTCAAAACGGAGAAGAACTAAATATGCACCTATTTTAGTTAAAGTTTGCTGTAAAGATCGTAATCCGATCTCCCTGTTGCTTATGCAAGTCTACTCTTTATTAATAGAGAAAAGTAGTTTTACATTTTTTTCTAAAAACAACGTAAACTAAAAGAATTGTAGTTCTTCCACATTTTAAAACTGTTTTTATACTAAAAGAGTTGAAGGAGCTCAAGAAAAACACGATGTTTTGCAGCTTGTGCCCGAAATTGCCTCGCTTCTATGTTCAAGTGTATTGTTATGCAAAATAACGCAAGTTAACGTGAAAAGGGCTATTGTTTGACAATCCTTGTCCATAGGAAGATGACCGGTGTTCCAGGAAGCAGAATCCCTGGAAATTTGAGTGTTTGGGCGGCGAATAACTTTTGATGATCCTATTTAAGGCTCCGGTCGAGAAGATGTGGAGGGCAAAGAAAGCTGTCACCCGAAGAAGCTTTGAGGATATATCGAGCCACTGACAGAAAATCCTGCTGGTTTAGATGCGATTACCTCAAAGACAAAGAAGCAGTTGAGAAAGTTACGGGGCATATACAAAGTACTGAATAAAGGCAGTGCGGTTGCTTGGATGTACTGCACTTTCAGTTCTGGGAACACTAGCTAGCACTTAATTTAGTAACGTAGTTCTTACACTGAAGTATGTATTCGACTGTACTTTTGACAGGTTTCATTGCCCGATATCATAATTGAGACAAAGACGATGTTCTTGTATTTGTTCTAATAAAAAGGAAAACCCTCTGGGAAACAAACCAGACTCGTACCCAGTCGCTTCTCTTATTCGCGCTGAACGCGCGCGGTAAAGACTGTGAATGGTAAGTAACGACTGGGTACGGGTCTGGAAACAAACGTAATCTTCTAAGAACCCCTCGACCTCCGTAAACTAGCTATAATATACCACGATAACTCCATCGATGGTCATTTTACATTTAAGCACCCTAAGCGGTACCAAGCCACGAATTTTAACCCCTTAAAGATACGATGATCATACCGTCACCTTCATATATAGTGTCTTCAACACTCAACGACACTTTTGACAGTGTAGGTCTGTTGAGAAAAATAACTAATCTGGCTACTGAGTGGGATAACACTTTGATTGACAGCTGATTCACTTAACCATGCTGTCAATTTTCTTGTTAAGTTCGGCAAGTTCTTTTGTCTGACGATCCACCAGTCTTTTCAGTAAATTAATGTTGTCATTAATATTCATTGGGTATGTTCCTCTCCTGCTGGTTGCATCGTTGTTTTCCCTTGTCTTATTGCCCCTGTTGTATTCACTTCCGCTTTTCCAAAGTAGCGATCTTTCAAATACTTCACCACCAGATCTTTCATCGTCTCTTTGCGGTTCACCTTAAAAAAATTACGTGACATGCAATTAAAAACGATTTGAAATGAACATATTTGTATAGGGCACAACTCACGACTCAGTGAAAACTTTAATTTGACCTTAAGGACATTTAAACGACTTTTTTTAAACCTGTGTCCTGTATGCAATTAATCTAAATTGTGATAACGTTGTGGGTTTGTCACTATCTTAAATATCTTTACAGACTTTTAGTTAGAATAGCCAACTTAGAATAAATAGTACAACTTAAAAATGATTACCAAGAACAACTTGGCTTAGAATGGCAGAGAATGAAAGGAGTGAGGGAACCGGGGTGGAAGAGATGGGAGGAGACCCGCCAAGTGGCTGTCAACCGAGTGGAGTGGAGAAAAATCACTAAAGCCCTGTGTGCCACCTAGGCACTGATAAAGGGTAGATGACGATGATGATGAAAACCGACAACACAATTCTAGATTTTTGGCAAACGATGGTCCTATTAATGTTCTAATTAGTTATTTTCGTATTATACGGTGAGCCTGGATTAAAAAGCTGTAACCCAGTAACTACTGGATTGTAATAGAGCGTTTGTAACCCAGTAACTACTGGATTGTAATAAAGCGTTTTTACCCAGTATACGTAACTACTGGATAAAATAAATAAATAAATAAACAACTTTATTTAAGTGTCAGAGGATTTAGCACTGCTGGATTGTAATAGAGCGTTTGTAACCCAGTAACTACTGGATTGTAATAGAGCGTTTATAACCCAGTACAAAATACTGGATTGTAATAGAGCATTCAGTGTAACCCAGTAACTACTGGATTGTAATAGAACGTCTGTAACCCAGTAACTACTGGATTGTAATAGAGCGTTTGTAACCCAGTAACTACTGGATTGTAATAGAGCGTTTGTAACCCAGTAAATACTGGATTGTAATAGAGCATTCAGTGTAACCCAGTAACTACTGGATTGAAATAGAACGTTTGTAACCCAGTAACTACTGGATTGTAAAAGACCGTTTGTAATCCAGTAACTACTGGATTGTAATAGACCGTTTGTAACTCAGTAACTACTGGATTGTAATACAGCGTTTGTAACTCAGTACCTACTGGATTGTAATAGACCGTTTGTAACCCAGTAACTACTGGATTGTAATAGAGCTTTTGTAACCCAGTAACTACTGGATTTTAGTATAATTTTCATTGGTGGCGCTTGGCGGTGAATATGGGATTTCAAGGCGTGGCTGCTAAGCTAAGCCACATTTCTTCTACCGGCAAGTAAAGATGGCGACTCGCTTTTGAATGACATTTTCGTTTATTCTAAAGACATCACTCCATATTCAAAGCATTAGGAACCTAGGTAAATCACTACCAAGACGTTTGGACGGAAAATATTTTCTAGCACTTAATTTAGTAACGTAGTTCTTACACTGAAGTATGTATTCGACTGTACTTTTGACAGGTTTCATTGCCCGATATCATAATTGAGACAAAGACGATGTTCTTGTATTTGTTCTAATAAAAAGGAAACCCTCTGGGAAACAAACCAGACTCGTACCCAGTCGCTTCTCTTATTCGCGCTGAACGCGCGCGGTAAAGACTGTGAATGGTAAGTAACGACTGGGTACGGGTCTGGAAACAAAAACGTAATCTTCTAAGAACCCCTCGACCTCCGTAAACTAGCTATAATATACCACGATAACTCCATCGATGGTCATTTTACATTTAAGCACCCTAAGCGGTACCAAGCCACGAATTTTAACCCCTTAAAGATACGATGATCATACCGTCACCTTCATATATAGTGTCTTCAACACTCAACGACACTTTTGACCAGTGTAGGTCTGTTGAGAAAAATAACTAATCTGGCTACTGAGTGGGATAACACTTTGATTGACAGCTGATCACTTAACCATGCTGTCAATTTTCTTGTTAAGTTCGGCAAGTTCTTTTGTCTGACGATCCACCAGTCTTTTCAGTAAATTAATGTTGTCATTAATATTCATTGGGTATGTTCCTCTCCTGCTGGTTGCATCGTTGTTTTCCCTTGTCTTATTGCCCCTGTTGTATTCACTTCCGCTTTTTCCAAAGTAGCGATCTTTCAAATACTTCACCACCAGATCTTTCATCGTCTCTTTGCGGTTCACCTTAAAAAAATTACGTGACATGCAATTAAAACGATTTGAAATGAACATATTTGTATAGGGCACAACTCACGACTCAGTGAAAAACTTTAATTTGACCTTAAGGACATTTAAACGACTTTTTTTAACCTGTGTCCTGTATGCAATTAATCTAAATTGTGATAACGTTGTGGGTTTGTCACTATCTTAAATATCTTTACAGACTTTTAGTTAGAATAGCCAACTTAGAATAAATAGTACAACTTAAAAATGATTACCAAGAACAACTTGGCTTAGAATGGCAGAGAATGAAAGGAGTGAGGAAACCGGGGGTGGAAGAGATGGGAGGAGACCCGCCAAGTGGCTGTCAACCGAGTGGAGTGGAGAAAAATCACTAAAGCCCTGTGTGCCACCTAGGCACTGATAAAGGGTAGATGACGATGATGATGAAAACCGACAACACAATTCTAGATTTTTGGCAAACGATGGTCCTATTAATGTTCTAATTAGTTATTTTCGTATTATACGGTGAGCCTGGATTAAAAAGCTGTAAACCCAGTAACTACTGGATTGTAATAGAGCGTTTGTAACCCAGTAACTACTGGATTGTAATAAAGCGTTTTTAACCCAGTATACGTAACTACTGGATAAAATAAATAAATAAATAAACAACTTTATTTAAGTGTCAGAGGATTTAGCACTGCTGGATTGTAATAGAGCGTTTGTAACCCAGTAACTACTGGATTGTAATAGAGCGTTTATAACCCAGTACAAAATACTGGATTGTAATAGAGCATTCAGTGTAACCCAGTAACTACTGGATTGTAATAGAACGTCTGTAACCCAGTAACTACTGGATTGTAATAGAGCGTTTGTAAACCCAGTAACTACTGGATTGTAATAGAGCGTTTGTAACCCAGTAAATACTGGATTGTAATAGAGCATTCAGTGTAACCCAGTAACTACTGGATTGAAATAGAACGTTTGTAACCCAGTAACTACTGGATTGTAAAAGACCGTTTGTAATCCAGTAACTACTGGATTGTAATAGACCGTTTGTAACTCAGTAACTACTGGATTGTAATACAGCGTTTGTAACTCAGTACCTACTGGATTGTAATAGACCGTTTGTAACCCAGTAACTACTGGATTGTAATAGAGCTTTTGTAACCCAGTAACTACTGGATTTTAGTATAATTTTCATTGGTGGCGCTTGGCGGTGAATATGGGATTTCAAGGCGTGGCTGCTAAGCTAAGCCACATTTCTTCTACCGGCAAGTAAAGATGGCGACTCGCTTTGAATGACATTTTCGTTTATTCTAAAGACATCACTCCATATTCAAAGCATTAGGAACCTAGGTAAATCACTACCAAGACGTTTGGACGGAAAAATATTTTCAAGAAATGATTTTAACGCATTTAAAAACTCGTTAACTTGTCAAGGTTTTTGTGTGGCCAACCAAGGCGGCCGTGTTTGTGTCGGATGGAGTGACAGAAATTTACTTCTCTTCAGACCTAAGCTACCTATTTCAGAACGATAACTACAGCTGCTCATGAAATCAGCAACGATCAAACAAAGGTACCTGATAAATAGTGTTCTTTTGTGTATTTTACTGCTTAATTTGATGTGTAAACGATGTAACTACGGTAATATGGCGAGTACTTGCGTGTGTTGTTTTTCATGTTTTAGCTCGTAATTTTGTAGTTCTTGATATTCACCTCTAAAAATTCATCTCGGTAAATATTCACAATATTCACTTCGCCTTCGGCGAATAATTGTTAAGTAATACAGCGTTTGTAACTCAGTAACTGCTAGATTGTAATACTAGACCGTACGGTTTGTAACCAGTAACTACTGGATTGTAATGTCGCAGTTGTAACCCAGTAACTACTGGATTGTAATAGACGGCGTTTGTAACCCAGTAACTACTGGATTGTAATAGCGGGTTTATAACCCAGTAACTACTGGATTGTAATAGACCGTTTGTAACCCAGTAAATACTGGATTGTAATAGAGCATTCAGTGTAACCCAGTAACTACTGGATTTTAATAGAGCGTTTGTAACCCAGTAACTACTGGATTGTAATAGAGCGTTTGTAACCCAGTAACTGCTGGATTGTAATAGAGCGTTTGTAACGCAGTAACTACTGGATTGTAATGGGGCGTTTGCAACCCAGTAACTACTGGATTGTAATGGCGCAGTTGTAACCCAGTAACTGCTGGATTATTGTAATAGAGCGTTTGTAACCAGTAACTACTGGATTGTAATAGAGCGTTTGTAACCCAGTAACTACTGGATTGTAATAGAGCGTTTGTAACGCAGTAACTACTGGATTTAATAGAGCGTTTGTAACCCAGTAACTACTGGATTGTAATAGAGCGTTTGTAACCCAGTAAACTATACTGGATTGTAATAGAGCGTTTGCAACCCAGTAACTACTGGATTGTAATGGCGCGTTCATGCACCTACCAAGTTCTCTTTTATTGTCTCCTGTCTCTGAAAGCAAAATCATATACAAATAAATTAGCAGTGATATATTCCAACACTGAATTCAAAGAGTGTTTTATTTGTTAGCGATTTCCGCCGCTCTCTTGAGTTCGGTCTTCGCTGATTTCCTGTACAGCGGCTGGTAATCGAGTCTATTTATTTCTGCGTAATTAAACTGTTCTATACTCCAGGTAAAAAAAGAGTATGCACATGTATATATAATGGCCGTTTTTATACCTGAGACGCATTGTCCGTCCAGACGAACTATCTTTCGTAATGCGCCTTGAACGCGCCTTAACGACGCACAACGGAAGATAGTTCGTCTAGACGGGTAATGCGTCTTTTGCCCGTCTTTATACTAGAGACGCATAATCAGACGAACTAAAAATGTTTTCCAAAGTTCGTCCAGACGGATAATGCGTCTCTAGTTTAAAACAGGCCATTGGGTTAATGGTTGATATGGTTTTTAATGGCTGTAACTGATTAATAAGTTGTTGTTTTCTTGTTAAAGTTGCCAAAAAAGCTTAATTTGTGATCAGCTCTTTGTTCGAACGATTAGGTGAAGCTGGTATACGCTCCTGCAAAGGTGGCAATTTTGTAGAACATAAAAATCAAGCGTCCTTAACAATATCAGTTACAACATTAAAGGGGGACTGTCAGCTACTTTAGCAAGACTTCCTCAAATTAAAAACAAAACATTCGTACATAATTGGTCAGATTTTCATCAATGTTACAAAAACTATTTGCTTGCAAGAACAAACATCAGAAAATTAACAGCTTATAGAGCAGGAAAAATAAACGTTATGTCCAAATTCAGTAGCTTTATAGCGTTTTTCCTAACCGAGTTATTACGAAAATAATTTTCAGAAAATAGAAAATAGAGCGTGTCACATGACGTCACGGCTGCCATATTGGTGTCCCAAACAATGAAACTCTCTATAAATGACTATAACTGGCAACTTCTTTAAAATTTAAATCTGAATGTTAAAAATTGTACTATCTATATTCTTGGAGCCTACAGATAATTAACAGCAAGCCACGTTCGATATCTGAAAATTATAACAGTATGGTCTGGTTTTCGTTGTATCCAAGTCTGCTGTTTTAGGAATCAATTTTTGCCCTGAAAGCCTTGGAGTCGAAAGTCGCCTATTAGTATATACCAAACCATTGAATAGTGTTTTTAGACGCTCTGATTGGCTACTCAAACTCCGCATATCGACCTTTGTTATTTATCACCGAGCAAAAAAAAATGTATTGTTAATTGTCCACACATGCATGCCTACCTCTTTTGTGGCTTGTTCTTCGTCTTCCTTTTAATATGGAGTAAAAAAAAAAAGTCATAAATGTTATATTTCGAAGAAGCATGGAAACTGTAAAGTTTCATATCTAGCATATAACGTACGGTTTAAGCAGAATCCTGGGCCCAGTTGCTCGACTGATAGCCGATTAACGCTAATCCTGGATTAAAAGTTAATTCAGGTTTTAATTTCTCTTGTATAAAAGTGATTTTCATTGCTAATGTTTTGTAGAGTTTAACATTACTTAAAGTCAAAACTGAAGGGCAAACAATATAAACAGAAAACTTCACTGAAAAGTTACAAAACTGAAATCAACATTCACGCTAATCCTGGATTAGCTTAATCGCCCTTTGAACAACCGGGCCGTGGAGAGGAGTTACGTCCAATAAAAATAATGAGTTTCCTTCTCCTTCTTTACTAGTTTACACTCAGTACCAAATGGATCGGTATTATTTTCTAATTTCCCTTTCCTAATTACAAGGAATGATATTCTTACCTTGTTACCTTGACAACAACGACATTTTTCTTTGAAAAATCCAAAAATCTTTCCACAAAGTCGAACGGCGAGCATGTACAAGATGTAGTAGATTATGTTAATAGGCGCCGGCATTGTGTTGCCGTTGTCAATCCACTCCAGCCACATCCGGGCTCTTGAGAATTTCCTCTCAATGTCGGAGTTTTCTTAGAAAGGGAAGAATTAACAAAAATACAAAGAGTTGCTCTTGATAACACGAGTTAAAATACATACAATGAAATAAGTGAAGTGCCTTTTTAGGCAAATCTTCGTTGAAGAACTTGAAGGGTTTCCGGTTAACGTTCTTATTATCCAATCACGAAACAGAGTGAGCACTCGCGAGTATATCTGAAAATTGTCACGCCAGCATAGTAGTGAAACGAGGATACGTCGTATAACTTCCGTAATCAGTTAGAACCACGGGCTTCTCAGACTGAAATGGCATTTAGCCAATCGGGTTGCGGTAATCACAAATTATATCCACAAGCGTCTTTATAAGAATTAAGTCATTTATGGCACTCGAGAACGACTGAGGTGTTGTAATATTTAGTATGAAATATATGTCGTATGTTGTATGAATTACGTTGCATTGTTTCGTGAGGCAGTAAAAAGGGATATTTATATTGGGAGTCCCATCAGACTAATACGACGGGAGGACTAAACGATTTATTTGTGTCAAAGTCGAAATGAAGTCAAAGTTTTATCCAAGACTTTACTGGTCTTGTTTACACAGCGATTTATGAACACCATTCTCGTCCCCAGAGGCCACGATCCTTTTGGTCAGCACCAAGAATCGGGACCTCTGGCCGGAACCAATTTGTTGAACATGCGCAGAGTACTTGTTCTATATTCTCAGCCAATCAGATTTGTCAGATTTGACGGGAAGTCCGAGATTCGCGGACTTCCGGTGTTGGAACCAGCCAGAGGTTCCGATTCTTGGTGCTGACCAAAAGGATCGTGGCCTCTGGGAACGAGAATGTATGAACACATACACGACATACACGAGGGCGGTTTTCTTACAACTATTTCTTTGATGACACTATAAAAGTGACGGGATGATCGGCGTACCTTTTAGGGGTTTAAATTCGTGATTTGGTACCGCTTAGGGTGTTAAAATCTAAAATGATTGTTAGAGAGTTACCCTATTACCTTTTAGGGTATAAAGCCCTGAAAAAAACCAATACAGAATTGATATCTCTTAGAGATGAAAATGAACTCTAGCCACACCCACAAAGCGAGATGCTTGTATTTTTAATTTTATGGGTTCTTTTTAAAAATTTCCGACGATCGGTTTTATATTACCCTGGGTGCCAGAGGTTTTTCTTACCGCTTTCGTGGTTTAACAGTCGATAACTGACCTCTGGAGCCAGGGTGGTTTTATATGGGAGTCCCTCCGGAACATAAACAATAATTTAGACTTGACGTGGTCACTGCCATTTCGTGGGTCAACCGTGTAATTTCTTACAGAACTCACCATGATTCTTTCAAAGGAGTTGTTCATCATGGCGATCAGCATGTTTAAAGCTACAATGACGGTGCAGATCACGTAAACCATCAAAAACAGGCGGCCAAACGTGGCCGTGAGGACAAACGCAGGGTCTTTCACTGATATTTTGTCGTCGTCCACGACACCAAGCAAAAACCAAAACAATCCAATTAACGCGTCTGCATGGCTGAGAATCAGATAAACAGGAAAAACGTGTTAGATGATTAAAAATACTATGTTCGTAATTTGGCATAATCAATAATACAAAAACCGGGGTTGACGCTGATTAAAATGATTTTAGTAAAACGTTTCGATCACTTCAGTGACCTTCATCAGTTGAAATGTGAATAAATATTCGGTGAGCGTAAAACAATGAGAAAGGATGTAATAAAAATCAATAAAAAAGTGCCAAAATAAACGGTCTATTGAAGTTAGATGTAAGGTTAAAAAATGTCTATTGAAGTTAGATGTAAGGTTAAAAAATGTATAATGGTAATAAAACGGTTTCATATAGACTACTAGCAGTCCCTCTTAGTTTGTCGAAAGAGAAGCGAAATAAAGCGAGGAGGTAAAAATGGCCGCGTGTTTCGCCACCACCACCATTATTTCCCAATTTCTACAAGTTGTTTATCATTTGATAATTGTGACCCGGGACTATGGGAATAGGAATGAAATTGGACGTCTTAACTCATATACGTTTTCAAGAAACGATGGAACATGCTACATTGCCTATATAATTTCACATACTTGGCATATGAATGGGACTCTTCGTAATTTGTGATGTTCTGTCTTCGCAGTTCGATCTGTGAGGCGATATAGTAGGAGTATACCTTGACTATTCCATTGACGAACGAAACATACAGCAACAGAAAAATAACAAAAAATCTGCGCACATCTTTAAGCATTTTGTAGAGTGACAGCTGCAGAGGGCCCAGAACTGAGTCGACCTGGAAGATGTGTGTCAAGTGGAAGTAGGCAATGACGGTGGCACTTGCATACAAGACGTCTGCTACGATAAACGCCGCTTTCCTTGGTTTCCATTTTCCATAATGAATCCAGGAAAACAACCATACAGCATAGGACGCCAGGAAGGTAACAATGATCAGTGTATCTACGACATTCCACCATTTTGACATGTAAACATAAAATCCCTGTCTTTGAGCTTCTAGGAATTCCTGTAAGAGCAGGCCAAGCACAAACGAAAGTACCACAAAGTCTGTGAAGGAATTCAAACCATGCAGTTAAAGTAATGCTAGACGTCCTGCATTAATTGTGCGTTAAATATGAATATTACCTACAGGGCGCAGAGGAATCAGATTTGACCATAACACGAACAGATCGAATCTGATGCTCGGATCTCAGGCAATATTAATTTCTAAGATAAACATTGGGCTCGTACGGTCAGATCGGATTCCTCTAGCTGCGTCCTATGTAATATCGTGTGTGCCGTTAGGGACTGTGAAATAATGACTAGGAGGGGGTTGTAAAACCAGAGGGGGGGGGGGGGGGGCATACAGTAAAATCAAAGCAAGGATAGGGAGGGGAAGCTCAAAGTATAATAAGTTACTCAAGAGAGTGGGGGGGGGGGGGGGGGGGGGGTGGGGGGACTTAAAGTTGTATTTCAAGTGTATATTACATTGGCTGAATCCAGACCTACTTATAAGGTGGGGGCCCGAAAATGTTCCGGCCTTCATCGGACCTGAAAATAACGCATGCTCTTTTCCTTCTGCTATGGCTTTGTTGTACGCGGATGTCCAACAATTAAACATGTAGTAGGAGCTCTTCTTTCTGTTATAAGATTTTAATCCACAGATGCGTGTAGAGAAAATGCGGGGTACCTTTATAAAGGTGTGTGTGCACTGGGGGGGGGGGGGGGGGCGTACATAATTTTCTGACTGATTAGAGGGGGAGCAATAACTAAATTCATTCCTTTAGGAGGGGGGTATTACCTAATATTTCCCTACATGAAGTCCATTTTCCAACCCCCCCTCCCCCGATAATTATTGCACAGTCCCTTAGAGTTAAAAAAGAAAGTTTTGAATGGTTCGGTAGCTCTTTATAAGGGAATAAAGCTATAAATTAGTAAATGCATTGGATGATCAGGGGCGGATTCAGGGATTTTTGATAGGGGGGGGGGGGGGGTCCCAGGATTTTTCCCGAAAAAGATTTTTTCCCCGAAAATGTGAGGTAGAGGGATCATTTTCGGAAGTAGATGGCAGTACTGAGTCATTACTAACGGCGCGGTGGAGAGTGTTTGGAGGCCTCCCCCAGAACATCTTTTGAGATTTCAGGCTCTGAAAAGTGCATTTTGTAGGATCCTGGAGATGGTTTTGCTATGGATAATGGAGAAAACAATAAACTCCTCAGGTCTGATAGGGGGGTCCGGAGCCCCCGACCCTCCCCCTGGATCCGCCACTGATGATCTTGGTTTGGTACTCATTTTTTGGGGGAAAAAAGATGTCTAACATTTCTCATGATCACTTGAAATGCTTGCTGAAGGGTATATAAAAACATAGATGTATGTATGAGTTTAATTTACTAGTAAGGTAAGTAAGTAAGTAATATCTTTATTTATAGAGGATAGCACGTAATAGCCAGGCTAATAAACTTGTGGCCCTCTAAAACTGAACTGACAAATTTTAAAATGTTGCCTCGAAATTTGAAATCATGGTTGCCTAAAAGGTACGACGATCACTCCGGTCACTATTACATGAGAGTTTCCCCGGCGGGCTTATACGTACCAGACTCCGGCTCATAATACCTTTAACTGTACAGTTCGATCAGAGTATACGTAATTTCCAGGAATACCCTGCCTGTCATGACTTACCAATATGCACAAGTCCTGCTGCTTTCGTTCCAAACTCGTGCTCAAAGGAGGTCAAGAGTATGAAGGAAAGAAAACCCAGGTACCACATCGTATGGTTGATAAACTTGGAGTAAGGATGTTCATACAGCTCTCTGAATTCCCACCAGGTGTTGTCGTCTTTATTGCAGCAAGGGAACTTCCGTGCCAATCGTATAGGAATGTAAACGATGCTTGAAACTGCGACAAAAATGAGTTGGAGAAAAAACCATGCGAGCTTCGTAATTCGGCTCATATTCTGCCAGTATGGCCATTTATAGTAAATGATCTCGTTGAGGATGGATTGGCATTTTGGGCTGGACACAAACTGCAAATTGAGAAGGAATGCAATATAAATCACTGAGTGCATGGTAAGGCATCAACTCGGGCCAAGTGGCCATGGCCCACACCACCGGAGGTCATCTCGGTTTCCGTAGCTCGAATTGCTCGGATCTAGTAGGAGTATTCTACCCTTCTTGGTTTCGGAGTCTAATTAATCGAAGGTAACCCCAGCATCTAACAAGTTGCCGCAGTACCCATGTATACTCCTGGCTGGAGAGAGACGAGAGAGGGCACTGTGAGACTATAAAGTGGACTTGACCAAGAACACAACACAGTAATCCGGCCAGAACTCGAACCTAGACCTAACTTACTAACCATTTCGCCACCGCGCCTCCGACTGAATACATGATTTTATTTGTGAGCCATATAGACCACGGTTTAAACTTATAATTAGCCGGCAGAAATCAAGCTTAACGCAAGGCAATTTTGTCCACGTTTTTTTAATCGATCGCACTCGTTTTTGGCTCCCCGTCCCTATTAAGGTGATTCCTTAGTATTGCATTGCGCATCCTTACTGCGCATGATTTCACACGTTATCACATAGCGGGCAAAATTACTGAATTCTGATTGGCTAAGACAGAGGGCATTTTTTTCTTAATCAAGGGCACTTTTTTGGTAATCAAGGGCATGATTTCTTGATCCTGATTGGTCGAGCGGCAAAATTCCTCGCTCCTAATTGGCTGAGCGCGCTGCACTTGGTTGCTTCTTGACGGCGGGATTTTTGAGCAAAATTTTCAAACACAGCGCTCTTGTACTTCGCTTCGGAGTTTGACTTCAGTTTCCCGAGTTATTTGATGAAAAAGGAATGGAAACTGGGTGATAGCTTGAAACGAAATTCCGAAAGCTGAATCTCAGTGTTTCACTCGAAAAACAAACAGAAGATTATTTCAACTGAAAAGTAGAAAACTTGCATCAGCTAGACACTTGGCGTTTGCGACGAAATTCATTCATGGCGGCCAACTGACTTCTTCGCTTCACTTCTGTTAAATACGGGCTTCATCACATGCAAGACAGAGTAAATAGCACAAAGTTTGTTCAAAGAAAGAAGAAGTTCAGATTAAACCGGAGAAGTTACCTCTACAAGTTTGTTTGGACTCATCGTTTGCTGTTTTATCGATGTAGGATTGTACATGTCAAGCAGCTCGCATGCAGCGGCAAGCTTCAAAACATTCAAACAGGTACTTGGCTTGGATTGAGTGTATAAAGCTTGTTAGTTTTTTTTATTTCACGACTTAGATTTTTCTCTTAAGAATTACATGACAGTCAGCGTTATCCTGTTCTGAACGTAAGGTTTTGCTTGATCTTGCTGTGATTCTGCGTGATTTTAGAAAGGAATATTTTCGTTCCGCAGGCTGAATTATAGCCGCACGCTGAAGGTTCTCGAAAATTTTTGCCCTTTATGTGATAAACAAGTAATCGCATGGTTCCCTCGTGCAATTAGGGATTAATTTCACTTGTATTTTCAAAGTTTTTACAAAATTGCCCTCGTCGCTGCGCGACTCGGGCAATTTTGTAAAAACTTTGAAAATACAAGTGAAATTAATCCCTAATTGCACTCGGGCCCATGCGATTACCTATACTAATTAGCGCGCGCATAAATAAAATGGCGGCTTTTCCTTTACGGCTAAGCTCGCCAGAGAGATAAATCGTCATTTTCTCGTAAACGAGTACGGTGACCTATCAATTTTTTTCTCTTATTTTGAGTCTAGTAATCACCTTCTTTCTGTAAAATAAATATAGACTAATTTCTATTGCAGAATAATAAATAATCACCGGAAACGTGAACTTAGCTAATAAAAAACGTTTCTGGAAGCTGATATTATAAGGAATTATGGGGTATATACAAGGTCCGCCTGCTCCTAAACGAATACCGGAACCCCCCTTTTTTATTTCAAAATTTAAGTTCCCATAAGATAAACAACCAATAGGCAAAATTTGAATGAAAATCTATTGTAAGTTCTATTTCGATGGAATGACCTTAAACACTTCTTCAGTTTTTTTGGGCTTAATCAATTTTTAATCTGACATTTAATGATCAGACGTTTCGTGAAATATTTTGACCAGCATATAAACCTTATAAAATGTCCGATAATATGCCCCACGAAAATTACCCTGAGAAAATTACCTCGACGACTGAGCAATTTGGTTTTCAGCAACAAGGATGTCTTGCCTGTAGCTATAGGTTCTATAGAACAATTGTTTTTTTTACCCAAGTGAAAGTTTAATATTGAAACTCTTTATAAATTGTTCAGTTTCCAAGAAAAGTGAAATATAACATCTCGAATGACGCTTACTTTATACGAATTTCCTCTTCGCCTTCGTCGAAGAAGGTGCAACTGTCTTACTATACAAAATAAATGATCCATTAAAAAAAATTCACGTCACATATTATGATACCAACACACAAGAGGGTCCACAATAGGATTCCCAGATCCCGCCTTCCCGCCTATTTTTTTCGTCAATCCCGCCATCCCGCCCTTCTTTTCGTCGAAGCCCGATCCCGCCCAAAATTTTAACAAGTTTCTGTGTTATTATTAAAATAACATCACAATGACATAAAAGACTTAGGCCCAGTCCAGACTTAGGCACAATCTCGTCTCGCAAGCCCGCGATCCTTTAGCGGAAGCATCCCAAACAATCGTGGGCTCTGGGGACGAGGTTGATTTTTGCCCCGTCCACACGTACCCGTTTTCATAACGCTCAGTTTTCGAAACACTCCGTTTTCATCGAAAACGCATCAAAAGCTCCTAATCCACACCATCGTTTTCGTAACGTTTTTCCCCGTCCATACAAATACGCTCGAAAACCCGCAATACCGTGTCAAAAATCGCCAGAATACCGAAACCGCAGGTATGGTGGAATAGACGGATGTGATAATATTTTACTGAAATCTTCCATTGCGAAAACTGTGAGCTTCAAGGAACAGATAATGTCTAAGGACAATTATCAGTGAATATATTTTGAAGCCAAAAGGTGGTTTAATATTTTGTTTATTATCCTTCAAATATTTTCTATACTTGTACATGTGTTTTATCTTGACTGACAAACAAATTTGAATCGAGTTTCCGTTGGTTTTCATATAATACCCACAAATAATATTAGCATTCGCTAACTTTTGCTAACAAATTGCTTGCTCGTGAATACATTTCACCAGAAATAGTTTTTGAGGCAAGGCTGTTTCTGACCATTTCCATAATTGCTTAATCCCTACGTGGACTGGCTCCGAAACCTCTTTAATAATTTTTCTGATCCGCAACGAATATTTCTTTGAAAATCGCTGAACCCTTGAACAAGCAACTTAACAGCTGGAAGTTTCTAGAAGCCCAGAAGATTGTTTACGTGCAGTTGTCCTCGTAATAACATCTCTTTCAAGAGTAGTTTCTCCTTTTGTTTCTGATCTGTTATAGAAACTTAAAACAAAGTTTGGTCGTGGAAAGTGTTGGTGGATGAATGTTCGGGAGTGCAAAATCGCGTGCAACATTTTGTAAATTTGAGCAACTCATTGTTGATGTGGCAGACAGTTCGTTTAATTAAGTCTGTGATCTTGGTAGGCTCGATTAGCAGCCGCTGTTCGGGAAAATGAGCCCGGCGCTCCTCCCCCCGAACTCACGGCTGGACGCATGAGGTTTCTTTTTGTTGGTTTTAGCCAATCAGAATACCGCCGGCAGAATTTTCGTCCGGCATAAATTATCTTTCAATCTGATGCAAAGAGTTGTTTGATGCGGCGTTCGATCGTCTTCAAGATATATTTAACCTTGAAACTCTCGAAGATAGGCAACAGGAATCAATTAATAGGCATGATGTCTTGGTAATTCAACCGACAGGATGGATTTTTTATCCGCACCAAGGAAATACATCTCGGCAAGTTCGCGCTAAGCCGGGGAGCAAAGACACTACTATTACCGCACAAGGGAACTGATGAGATCCATTTGGACATTCAAAATGTACTATACTATACAAGAAACAGTCGGTTAAACTTGTGTGATAAATTTGATCTGGGATTTTATGCAAATCATGTGGTGTAAGAACGCGACGTCTCTGGCGAAATTGCATGAAAACATTGTTTCTTGTCACGGACTGGTCATGTTACATCTTGTAATATTTTTCATCCCGGGTTTTCAGTCATATAGCTTCACAATAAAGGCGAGAAATCAATATCCTTCGCGGAATATTTCAGATCAGATCTTTTTCTTTCGAAAATATAAGAGATAATGGAAAATAAACGAATGTCACGAGCCGGAGTAGCGTTACATAAATTAATTTTTTTGATTACGTCACAGACACGGCTGTTCGCTCACGCGTCCAGCCGTTCTTCTCGGGGAGGAACGAAGACCGGACTCGAGTGAGCGGCGGAAATCGAGCCTATGATCTTGGCTTCTGCGATAATATTCAGAAACAATTGTTTTGTTTGAGAGAAATTAACAGACCGTAATTTGAAAGCGTTCCAAATATTGTACAAAACCCTCTATTTTTAGTAGGGCAGTCTCGTCTGAGTTAACACTGAAGTTCATTAGGTCCATTAGTTTGTTTGCTTGAGCTCGCACTCCGTTATCATCTCGATCTACACGGATCTCTGGTAGTTATACTCGTTTTAGTGATCGCATTGCCTTTTTTTTCTGACAATCTTATATTCTAGGTTTTGATTAGTTCGTAGATAAATTTAAAACAGGCTACACCTCCTTTGCTATTCATTAATTGAAACCCGACACAGCTATACACAAAAGGATTCACCTTTAGCAGTCTGCCTTGTGCGCTTGGTCAATTCATGCAGTCACGAAAAAATTGAAATCTCGTATCCCGCTACTTTTACCCTTGCGATTCTCGCATCCCGACCCCTTAAAAACACGAAATCCCGCTCCCGCTCGTAATTGAAATTGCCGCTTCCCGCTCCTGTTTTTAGCTCGCAATCCCGAATATCGCCACAAAAAATAAGCCAAATCCGCATCCTGCCAAACCTATTGGGACCCTCACACAAACGCATGTCATTTTTGTAAATAAACAATCGAGAAAATACAAAACCCTCTTTCTTTCTTTATCGGCAGCGAGCTTGAGAAGGCTCAGACTCTGATTAAAATCTTTGGCTTCTCCAGCAATAAACAGCCGTTTCCATTGATGTCCATAATCTCGTGAAGTTGCCCAGGTTACTTCCTTCAACAACATCAACCGCAAATTTCTCACACTCCAATGCTCGCCTCGTGTATTCCACGGCTGTAGTGGTGCTCGCAACAAAGCAATTTTCTCCAGGAGATATGCGTCGTCTAAGGCGGCTTCAATGACATCTTCAAACTTGCTTTCTTTTCTCTTTGTTTGGTGGGGCGTACTCGATGTTTTTCTGGCCGCTTTTAGGTTATTCCTCCACAACCATTCCAAGCCAATGTACAGTGGGTTGCAGAGTATCTTGATCTCACTGTTGTTCCTCTTCGTGTTGAAACTCAGTTTGTTTCGGTTTGTCTTCACGACATTACTAGCGGATCCGCAGGCACATCTTATTTGGCTCTTCAGTTTGCCCCCACAAGCACTTGATCAAACCTCCCTCTTTCAAGACTTTCGTGTGCACTCGACGGATTGAACAAGTCTCGTTTCAGAGTTTCAAGGGTCTTCACATCAGATTCTTTGGCCGTTCTGCTATTAGCTTCCAAACTGCACCGACATCTTTGTTTTTCGAGGGCTTCCAAAAGCTTCTGCTTCTGCTTCTGCTTCTGCTCTTGCTTCTGCTTGCTTTGAGAGGTCGTCCTCATCGTTTTCTTCTTCAATCGCGGCTCTTCTTCCTGTGTCATCTGAACTCAGCGGTAGCAAACGTTTCCTCGCATCTTTGACATCTTCCTCTGTTCCATTCCTTACTGCATCAAAGGAAATCGATATAAGTATTCGAACCGTTTTCCCGTTGTTGCCCCTGTACATTGGCTCTCAGAGATGTGCTCGGCTTCCATCTTCCTATAAACTACGCTCGATGAATCGCGAAAATGGAGAATGAAGTTGTCCCTCAATTCGTCTGCTATATGTTTTCTCAGAAAGGAAGTAATTTGCCTAATGCATGCATAATGATCTGAGAATAACTGTGACACCTAATATCAGAGGCCGGAAGCAGATTACAAATCAGTTTCCTGAAAGTTGAGTTGAGTTTCAAAATCTTTGTTAAAAATCAGTGATCAGCGTAAGCATATATGGACGTAAAATTTCGCGGATGACTAAAATATTCACGAATGTAGAAACTCTTGTCTCTCTAAAGAACCAATTATGGACCTTAATCACGCGGCGGGCATCTGTAAATCCCAGAGGATTTAAGACGGATTCCGCTCAACGTTCGAGCAATAAGTGCAAAAAATTAAGTTACCAAAAAATACTCACAGCACGGTAACATTTTGAATACAGTTTAAGAAGAAATTATGATAAAATTAGCTTTCCCCCAAAATGACCCGCGAGAGAAGTCATTACATATTTAATTAAAAGAAACCCTTCATGTCAGTTCAAAACAAAATGGAGTACGTTTTTTTATAATTTTTTACGAGGTTGACATTAATTTTCTCGAGAATGCATTGAGAATTTAATTGCGGGGTCACTTGGAGAAGTGAATTAAGGTTATATGTTTCAATATTAGTATTCAAAATGTTAACCGTGCTATGAGTAGTTTTTTAGTAATTAATTTTTGCACTTACTGCTCGAACGTTTGAGCGGACATCCGTCTTAAAACCTTTGTTTCCGCATCTGGAACCACGCGTAAACTCGTTGTGAAACGTCTGAATACGAGGCTTTGGGGACCTTGGGGAATAAAAAGCTATTGTTTTTACCAACATGGGCGGGCTGTGATAAAGGCCCATTGCTCCATTTGCTGATAGAAAGCAAACTGAAGTATTCACTGATAGAAACCGAATTAAAATATTTCAATGCAGTGATCCCGGAGTGATTGGACGACTACTGCCAATGCCAATAAACGTAAAGAAAAACAGTTTGGAACGCGGAGGTAAAACAAATAATATATCAACTAAAATTAATTGTCCTGATGATAACAAGAAAATTATTGTTACTGACTATTATTATAAACCTGTGGTCGTGTCAAACACTCCTTCCCTTGTGTAATGAAAACCGATACGAGAGCCTCGTTTTGAGCCTGATAGCAGCAGCCTTTTATTTACTGTTCTCTAGTACAACTCTAACAGTTTAAATTTTAAGAAATAAAATAACACCGCTTGTTTTAGAAAACTTGTTTCGACAGATACCACTGTTGTTCGTCAGTTACTGAACACCGTTTATAAAGTTGAATTTATAACAAACTAAAATTTTTGTGTTTTAGTACTAACTTTTGCTTTTTGCTTTATACAGGGCCCCGTTGATAACAGTCCATTGACTGAAGGGGTTACCCTGTTTAAATATCAATTATTATTATTACGAAGACAGTGGTATCTGTCGAAACATGTTTTCTAAAATCAAGAGTGTTGATGATCTCTTAAAATTTTCACTTGTCTTCTGCTATCAAGACCTTTTTGGAAACTCTAATAGTCTTATAACAATTTGATTACTACGTCAAGACAGAGTTAATCTACTAAACCCTTCAAGGTTTGGCCAAAAAATACGCATGTACAACGCACAGCCATTTTACCTGATGAGGGTCAGTGCAAATATTAATTCCTCGTCTTTATACATCATGATGCAACAACAACAATAATAACAGCATACAAATTTATTTTGTTCAAGTTACAGATATTGAGTTGATAGAACAGTAGCTAACAGTACAAAATTGAAAAGCTTATCATCAGCCGATATCATTTTCAAAGTCAAGATCAAATTCTAGTACTGATAATCTTAGCCTGCGAGAGCAGTCGGGTTGTTTTGGCTCTTGTTTTCACCCGCCGAGAAAAAGAGCTGAAACCCAGCTGCGCTCGCAGGCTATGATCATCTCAGCTATCAATTCTTTTGGATGAATTAGTCAATATTATGAAATGTTTCTAAGATGATCAGGTCCTTCAATCTCGATCACGAATTGCTTATAAGAAATATATCAATAGACTGCTAGCAATCCCTTTTCCTATATAAAGATCCAACCGCGAGCGTTTGCAGTCCATCGACATTTCTTCGCAACGCAAGGACGCCATTATTGATGACGTCATGACGTATTGGCGCTCCGTGACCCTCTCGCCACAGTAGATCGACGTTACGACGAGAAAGATGAATATCAGCAACCTAAAATATGAACTACGCAGCGGTTTATAATAATGCTCTAACTGTTTCAAGGTATAATTTTATAAATGCTACCGAAAAGCAAAAAGGCAAGTAGCTAGCCTTCACTAATAATTGTATAGAGTTGCTTATTATACCAAGCATAAATCGAGTCTGTCGACCGGATTAACTACCACATTACTTTCTTCAAAACCTAAATACTACTGATCTGCAGTGAGTCATAAGCAGACCTTGCTCGATCTATTTCATCATTTACATTACATTAAATTGATGATTTTTCAGTAAGATATACTGAGGGAAGAACCCTTAACAAAAGTGGTGACAAGAACAACAACTGACAAATATGAAAATCAGTACTAAAAATCAACTACCACAGAAAATAAATAAGCTGATAAGTTCTTTGAATCAAGTCGAAATACTGATAGGATTTAAGATTAAAGAACTATGCACGGTTACAAAAAGGCAATTAAGGGAAAAGCATCTGGCTATTCCGTATTTAGCTTTAAGGTCGATACACACGAGAAGACTTGTCCCTGTTCACTTAAGGGGACTGGTTTTGAAGACTTGTTGCAGGGAAAGTGCGATGTGCATTGTCTTTGTTATTTACTCGTTAGTCCCACGAACAGTTCACACGAGGCTACAAACACAATTGGAGCAAACCAGTTTGGGAAAACTCATAGGGACTAAATTTTGGTCACGCGAGACTAGATTTTCAGATGAAAATGGGTAGTTCCGTATAAATTGTCGCAGGAACAAGTCTAGGGACAAGTTCACTCTTGTACTGTGTACCGACCCTTACGGGTCAAGAGTAAAACCGACTAATAAGACACCCGTTTAAGAAGTTTCGTTTCTAGTATTGACTATTTGCCCTATAATTGTTACACTGATGGGTGCCTAAATCTAATGACGCAATCTTGATCGTCGGTGTTAAAGAAGCTTTTTTTCCTGTTATCCAATTTTCTGCTTGTTATTTGGACGTAAGTTGTTTCCATCTAGTTGAGTAACGTTTTATCAGATACTTTCACCGCCAATTTTTTCATCTCCTGCATGCGTCTCTGCATGTGTTCCTGTATGCGTTCCTGTGATGGTAAATATATACAGTATGAAGGAAAATGATTTAGCAAAAGCAATGTGTAATAATTTAAAAGCAAGTTCTGGCTTGTTGCAGGGAGACTGGCTCGACAAGGGCGCTTCCCTCTAAAGTAGTCGCTGACTACCTCGAGTGAAACATAAACCCCAACTGAACCAGGTTTACAGCCACAACATAAGTTGAATCTGGGTCTGGTTTTTGAATTTAGCTGTAGCAAACCTCTGCAGCTAATTTATAATTAGAAACTGCACAAGAATATGATTTTTTCAAAGTATGTTTAATTTATTTTTCTCCTAAACAACACGACAAAATGCAGAACACAGCTTGGATAGCCTCAACACTATGAAATGTCTTTGAGATCGATTATAGTAGAACCCCACTAACTTGAACTCCCAAGGGAAACAAAAATCCAGTAGAACCCCCGCTAACTCGAATTCCCAAGGGAAACAAAAAATATAGTATAACCCCGCTAACTCGATCTCCCAAGGGAAACAAAAAATATAGCAGAACCCCGCTTTTTTTTTTTCCCATATTCCCTTTTAATTGTATTACACATATATATATTATATTTTAAGTTATTAATCTTATTGTATATTAGGTAGTGGACAAGTGAAGAGCCACTATGTGGATATATTGTTCAATGAACCATTATTATTATTATTATTATTATTAACTCGAACTTCCAAGGGAAACAAAAAATATTTCGAGATAGCGGGGGTTCGAGATTAGCCGATAGTAAATGACTGAAAAACAAGGGCAAGAGGAATGGGTTTGAGTTCGAGATAGCGGGGAGTTCGAGTTAACCGAGTTCGAGAAAGCGGGGAGTTCGAGTTAACCGAGTTTAGCGGGGTTCTACTGTAGATCCTTCATTCTCGTGATCATGAATTGCTTATAAACCTAAAATGTAAATGGACTGTACTACTGACTAATACAGTTTTCCTAAATAAAATTCCAACAAGCGTTTACAGTCTATCGACTTTTAACACATATTTTTTCTTTGCAACGCGAAGGACGCAAATACTGAAAGAAAACGAACGAAAAAAGTAAAAATAAAAATACATTGCAAAAGAAAATTAACTCTTAATTATCAAACTAGACTGAAAACAATTTGCTTCGCAGATCAAAACAAGAGGAAATTAACTTTACCAACTGTATGTTAATAAAATAAGCAGCGGATTTCATCATCTATAATTAATTGTGTGAGTGGTAACTACTTGAATTTGAAAATATATTATCTATTTTATTATAAAACTCATCTCTATTTTATGATTAATTAAAATAATGAAATAAAAAGTTAATTTCATCTTCGATATTCAGATTGAGTCCACAAAGAGTGCAAACTGAGTCATCAGATATCGAGAAACAGTTATGGACTGTCCACAAACTCCAAACGGTATTGATGCCCCGTCACCCTCCCCCCCCCCCCCCCCCCCCCTCCCCCAACAACATTATTAACAATAGTTGCTAAATATATAACAATTATACCTCAGTCTGTCAACTGGATTAATTACCAGATTACTTTCTTCAAACCTAAACACCTTAAGCTTCTGCAGTGATTTTGCATAAGCAGACCTAATTTAAACATTTACATTACACTGATGATCTTACAGAAAAAAGTTACGAGGGATTAGAGCCCTTAAAAAGGAACTTGAATTGATTTCCGTAATTACCAAAAGTAACGACAACAACAATATGACCTTAAATAACTACAAATAGTACTATACTACAAAAAGAGCTTATATAAAGCTCATGAAATCCATGCTATATAGGTAGGAAAATCATGCACGGTTACAAAAAGACAATACGAGGATATGTACCCGGCTTTTCCGTATTTAGCTTTAGGTCGGTACACACGAGGGGACCTGTCCCCTGGACTAAGTCCCTGCAACAAGTCCCCCTCTGTTCACCCGAGGGGACGGTTCAGTGCAGGGACTTGTGGCAGGGACAGTCCGATGTGCATGGTCTTTGATTGTTATTTTTTGTTCGGTCGCAGGGACTTCCACGAAGAGTTCAAACGATGCGACAAACACAACTCAGTGAGCAAGCCAGTTTGAATTCATGGGACAATTTGCATGGACCAAATTTTGGTCACCGCGACTAGAGTTTTTAAAGAAATTGGGCTAACTGAGTTCACACGAAGAGACTTGTCGCTGGAACTAGTTCCGGGGACAAGTCGCCTCATGTGTACCGACCTTTACGGGTATGAGAAAACCCAACTAATAAAACTGATACACCCGTTTATTACACGACATGGCATTTTAGAGTGCGAATACGCACAAAGACGAGAGCAGATATGAGACCGTATTACACGGGTCTCAGTCCCCCTGACCGCGTGCTACGGAAAACACTGTTGAAAGCCTATATTTTAGGAAATATATTATGTCGTATAATAAACAATTTATTCAGCGGAAAGTTGTGTAATACGGCTGGGCATTTTTACGAGTCAGTGTTTATTTTTTCTCGCCTAAAGGCTCGAAAAAATAAAAACTGACTCGTAAAAATACCCAGCCGTATTACACAACTTTCCGCTGAATAACCTCTATTTATTAAGCTGAAGTTTCGTTGAGTTTCTTATTGATTATTTGCCCTATAATTGTTATACTGATGCATGCTACTGAATCTAATGACGCAATCGTGATATCCTCCGGAAAGAAGCTTTTCGCCGGCTTGTTACCGGATTAGGACGTATAAAGCTCTTGCCATTTTTCTTTGTAGCGGTCTTTCAGATACTCCACGACCAATGTTTTCATTTCCTTCATGCGTTCCTGTAATGGTTAATTTAAACATTATGAAAGAGATTGATTTAGCAAAAGCAATGTGTAATAATTTAAAAGCACGTCCTGGCTTGTTTGCAGCGAGACGCTTGACAAAGGCTAACACCGCAATAATAACTAACTGTTCTTAGGGGTAGTCCATTAGATTATTGATTGGGGTAGGTTGTACAAATCCCCAAAAAAGATCGAGCAAGCGCTTCTGGTTTAAAAAAAATATCGAGCAAAACGATATATCGTGCAAGGACACTGAGATAAAAAAAATTTATTATACGACATAGCATTTTAGAGTTCGAATACGCACAAAGACGAGAGCAAATATGAGACCGTATTACACGGGTCTCAGTCCCCCTGACCGCGCGCTACGGAAAAGACTGTTGAAAGCCTATATTTTCGGAAAGATATTATGTCGTATAATAAACAATTTATTCAGCGGAAAGTTGTGTAATACGGCTGGGTATTTTTACGAGTCAGTTTTTATTTTTTCTTGCCTTAAACTGACTCGTAAAAATACCCAGCCGTATTACACAACTTTCCGCGAATAACCTCTTTATATCGAGCTAAAATTCATGCAACCCCCCAAAGAGAATGAGATATTCGCAGTTATATATCAACTTAAGCAGTTGAAAAGAAGGCCTGAACAAAATTCAGCCTCCAAATTTGCAACGGGATTCGAACCCATGACCTTTGCGATTCCGCTAACGCTCTACCACTGAGCTATGAAGCCACTGGGAACTTGTCAATTGCGAGTTCTATTCTATATTCCCGTTTTAAAAGTGATGAAATGGTGATGTATCAATCGTTACATCAATTGCATCAATCGTTGTAAATATGTCCTTTGGAATGACCTAAAACCTCTTGAAATCAACAGATAGATGATATACAGTTTCAGTTAAGATGTAATTTTTTTGAAGTGGCATTTTGCTTGGTATCATTTTTTTCGAGAAGTAATGCCGCTGCTCAGGAAATGGCGACCTACCTCTCTCATGGAACGTTTCTCTTCCGTGCAGCAGGTGCATCCCATCGTGTATCTGCAGATTCCACAAGTACAGATACAGGAGCAGCAACACGAAAAAGCTAAAACACCAGTGAGTAAACAAAAAATTAGCAAGTGAGCAGGCGATTTCCTTTATTAAGTGACATAATACAGATGGAAAAAAAGAAAACAATTTTGACGTAATAAAAGAAAAAGGAACTTGAACACACTACCGAGTTATCCAGTTTTGTTCTCCGTGATTCTCTTCCTAAGTAAATATAAGTAAATACGTAAGTAACTAGCAAAATCCTTCCGACAATAAGTCCTCCTCATAAGCCCATGGGCGTATGTTTAGATGTAGCTCCTAAAGAAAAATATATTCGTTTATTCCGATTATAAACATCCTATTGTAGAAATCGTTTTGTATTTTTCTATTTTCGTCACAGTATGCTCAGAGAGTTTTGTTCTACGAGCGAAAATAAACGTATTTCTAAAATCGCTCCCAACCCTTATAAAGCGTAGCGAAAGGTTGCATAGTCCAGCCAAGAGAATGCCAAATTAAATGAAGCCGAGCTGTTTTCATTGAATGAGCTGTAATTGTAACACGGAAATATAAAAAAGGTATGTTAAAACAATAAATATTTGATAATTTCGTATCATTTTATTTATTTTCTGTTGTTTCTAAAACTTTGGCTACCTGTGATTTGACGACTGCAGAACTTGTTTTGTGTTTCATAGCGTAATGTTTAGAGAGTTTTACCATTCGGTGTATTCTTGTCGTGCACCTAAAAAACCTTCAGACCCAAAATCTCTTCCAAAAATTTCTGAAACGCCAAATTCCTTCTGACGACAAAACATCCTCTCCCCCCTCTTCCCCCCCTACCCCCCCCCCTCCCCCGTCCCCCCCCCCCCTCCCTACCTCACCGCTGAAAATTATTCCACCAAAACAGCCTGTTGGACAAATATAAGCCATGGCCTTATTATTGGAATTTTATGCTAACCTGTGCTTGTGCATTGCCTTGTTCCTGGTCATTTTTCCTCTGATAAAATAATTAGTTATAATAAGTGAGCCAGGTTAAAGCAGGTGAAAATCAGTATCGGATGGGAGAAAGCGAATGCAAACTACAGTTTAATTAATTTAACGCTATGATAAAAATTGCCGTTAACTGGTAGACATCAAACTATTACCAACTCAAACAAGATTATCTAAGAGAATTACATATATAATCTTAATTTATTTTCCGGATGACGTTAGTGACCAGATAAAGGAAAAGTGACGTTGTATGGATATGTGTAGTAAGCCATCTTACCTCTTTACAACAACAAGTTCCACAGCAGTTTGAACAAATGCAATTCAGAATATAGTACACAATGTTGAAAGGCACGGGAATCGTGTTGCCTTTGTCGATCCATTCCAGCCACATTTGAGTTCTTGAGAACTTCCACTCTACGTCTGCGTTTTCCTGAGAGAGAATTTTAAACTTTGGTTTCTAATCAATCGTTACTCATGTAATTATGTAAAGGGCGGCCTTCTATATAAGCCGACATGATTATTTGAAGGTACAAAGAATTAATCATTTTTAGAAGATATTTTTAATAGTGAAACTGATTAGATCTGGCTGGCTACGAAGCACTGTATTATCTATATTCCGCTTTCTTAATTTCTTTGTTTTCACAGAAGGCTGGATTAAAACGCTCGTGAAAGTAAGGCTCGCTTTTCCACAGCTTTACTCGTCCATCCATCGCGTTTAAAAACAAAGAAAACACTTCAATCTATTCCCCGGGTATATTTTTACCAATATAGCTATTTGGAACCACTGACCAATGAAACTCACCATGATTTTATCAAAGGAGTTGTTCATCATGGCGATCAGCATGTTTAAAGCTACGATGACAGTGCAAACCACGTGGGCTATCATAAAAATGCGGCCAAAAGTGGACGTGCGGGTAAATGCAGGATCTTCCACTGAGATTTTGTCTTCTTCAACGAGACCAAGCAACAACCAAAACATTCCAATGAAGGTGTTTGTGTGCCTGAGATGTAACAACACAACCCATATGTTAGATGAACCCATTAGTGTCAGTCAGTGCCGTACAGTAGTCTTGAAAATACTGTTGTTTTTTATTGTCATTTCGGCTACCTGGTCAAACCGTCATCATCAGAAACGATAAAAATTAAGTAACTGTTGATCAATCTATCGCTAGTGTTTAGTTTCTAGTTGTTCGGTTGTTGATCTGAATATTCCGTTTGTAGCCTTAAAAAATTCAGGCTTAAAGAAGCAATATTGCTTTAATTGCTTACACACTTTGGTTTTAAGTCAGATGCTTTGTTGAATTGCGAACCAATAATTCAATCGGTCATCTTTCGGATTATTCCAAATTGACTGCCAGTTCCTGTGAAAACAGTTAATATCCGTGGACAACTTTAACTTTTGTCTATCACACCCCTGTGTAACAGATCGACCAGGCTGAAATTCGCCGGAAATTCGATAAGCATTCTACCAGGGTGGACAATAATCTACCAGCCGCAGCCCCCTGAAAATGGAATATAAAAAGTCCACCAACATCCCATCTCGAAAGGTTCCTGCCGTGTACCTAGGACATTTGGCATTCCATCTGGGAGACTGGAATACGAATGAGAAACGTATACCTTTATATTTGTACAGGTTCCTTGTGCGAAACACACCAACAGGGGCGAGGAGACGGCTGACACTTCAGACTTAAGCTAGGGAGGAATTAGAATCATCAGGGAATTTCTTTGATTCTTCCAAGAACTGGTAGGCCGAAATTTTACCAAGTACACTTCACGTGCTAATTACGCTCAGTGACAATTGTTTTATTTTAGAAAGTAGATATGAAAGTCTGGAATACGTACTTGCCATAAGGATGATTCACCTGGGCCGGGTAACTTGCGTTCTGTTTTTGTAGTTTGATCTGAGAGGCGACATAGTACGAGTATATCTTGGCCACCCCTGTAGCGAACGCAATGTAGAGCAGAAGAAAGATGGCAAGGAACTTTAGGACATCTTTCAGCATCTTGTAAAGTGACAGCTGCAAGGGACCCAGTACTGAATTGACTTGGCAAACGCGGGTCAAGTGGAAAAAGGCCATCACGGTGGCGCTGGCATAAATGGTATCAGCCACGATGAATGCATCTTTCCCCGGTTTCCTAGGCGAGCAGGAACGTAAAGACAATCACTGTGTCTACAACATTCCACCATTTTGAAAAGTAATTAACGAGTCCTTGCCTGATGGCCTCCAGAGCTTCCTGTAGGAGTAGGCCAACAACAAAGGCAAGCACTACAAAGTCTGTAGATGAAATTAAAGAACGCTAAATTCAGCCTCCCTTTACAAGTTCCTGAATGTGTGTAAACACTTTTGGATGAATCTAACTGCTACTTTGCTACTAACTTTGCCGGCCGGGGGGGGGGGGGGGGTACTAAAAAAAGTTTTATACGGCGAAGCTCCGCCCAGAGGTCCAACCCCTTACCCTTTTATATACCATTTTTGACAGAAAAGGTACCCCTTTCATATACCTTCCATACAACTTATGAAAATGGTACCCCTTTCACATACCTACAGTAGAAACACTGCATCCCTTTTCTATGCCCTTGGAATGAACTTAATGAACAATATATATCCCCAGAAGGAAGTGGAAGGAAGCTGTCTTACGATGGCTAAGAACTTCAAATCTGCAGTCCACCTCATACCTAAATGACAGTTTTCCCTACCCTTTTCTATACTCCAACTCGTGAAATCCCTACCCTTTTCTATACTCCAACTCGTGAAATTCTTACCCTTTTCTATACTCCAACTCGTGAAATCGCTACCCTTTTATATATCTCCAGTCTGAAAAGGTACCCCTTTCGGGCGGAGCCTCCCCGTATAGTCCATTATAGGGAGTACCCCCCCCCCCCCCCACTCCCACCCGGGCTAACTTGATACCCGCCAGCGTATACATTAACGTTATTAAATAATTAACGTTGTCAGTGAATGCACTAGCCAAATTCCGGGAGAACTAATCATATAAGAACGTAAACTGTTCAAGATGACTTTGACGTCTGTATCTCAATATCTGCGAAACTTGGATATTTTTTATATAGAGATTTTCAGTGAAATCCACTTACCGTTCCATATCAGCAGCGTGTATATATGCTAAAGTGTTTTCAGTTTTCTTAAATATTCATACGCTTAAACATAGCAGCTGTTTAATGGGTAGGATTGATCTATGATTAATGCATGTAATTAATTGGGCACAGTCATTGGCTGGCGGGATCAGTGACGTCACTAGGAACATGTGCTCAGTTGTTGGACAATCTCCGGTTTTGACACCCAACCTCCCTCCCATAGGGTTGCATAGGTGTTTGTCAGTCATTCATTGTTAATAAATTGTTGAACCCCATCTTCTGTCTTGGTGTGATAGTAATTACAGCCCATCATAAACAATGAGGTGCGATGAATAACGGAAGCGAACATCGGTGCATTTGTCGAGTGGCACATTTTCGCGCCACATGCAACTGACCGCTCTATGCTGACAGGGTCCAAAATATCAGCAGCATTGAAACTTACCAATCCGCGCCAGGCCTGTTTTAGTTGTGTCAAACTCATTCTGGAAAGACGTGGCGAATACCAGGCACAGAAATACCACGTACGACATGGTGTGGTTGATGAACTTGGAGTAGGGATATTCGTATAACTTCCTAAACTTCCAGCAGCACTCGTCTTTAAATTTATGACAGCAGCATCTCCGTATCAATCGAACAGGGATGTAAAAAGGACAGGTAATTGTGACGAGAAGAAGCTGAAGAAAGAACCATAAGGTTTTTCTCACGAAACCTTTATCTTGCCAATTTGTCCATCCACGGTAAACGATCTCGTTGAGAACATATTGGCATTTGGGCTCGCCACGAACTGAAAGCGAACAGAATTCATTATCACTAATCACATTTTTTAACGATTCTAAATTAAAATTATTTCCCGTTTGTGCAAGTAATTCTTACATTCCTCAGTTCCCTGCTCCATTAATCCCTCTTCTTCCGTTTTATTCAAAGTTATAATCCAGTTGTCATGTCTAATATTGACTTATTATCATATTTCTCAGAACTCACTAATGTATAATTTACATTATATTACCATTTCTTGGAATCTAAACAAAGAGGACTAAGTAGAGGGTTTCAACATGAATACAAACAGCTAACTAACGATTTTATTTCTGAAAACAAGTACATATCGTCATTATACAGTCGAACCCCACCATTGCGACCACCTCCAGTCACAGTCAGTGAATATGAAGCATGAAATGTGTTACAATCCCATTCAGATCCATTCCCGCATATACCAACCTGTTTCCGTTGTTTATCAGCAGCCATCTTGAGAAGACTAATACTCTGATTGAAATTGTCGGGCTTCTTCTTCAGTAAAGAACCATTTCCTTCGATGTCCATGATTTCGTGAAGTTGCTTTAAATCAGAAGTATTTATTTGCTCCATGATATCAGCAGCAAATTTCTCATATTCCAGTGCTCGATGCTTGTATTCATCTCGGCTGTAGTGGTGTTCGTACGAGGCGATTTTCTCCAGGAGGTATGCGTCGTCTAAGACAGCTTCAATGACGTCTTCGAATTTGCTTTCTTTGCGTCTTATCCCTTTCTTATACTGCGATTTGGGATTATTCCTCCACAGCCATTCCAGACCGATGTAAAGCGGGTTGCTGAGTATTTTGATCCACGTCTGTTCCTTTTCGCTTCGCATTTCTGTCTCTTCTTCTATGTCTTCTTCATTACACTGGAAAATCCAGCATATTGAGCTCATCAATGTTGTACACAGCTTCTTCAAATCCAAAGTACATTTGAAATTGCAGCCTTCTTCTTTGTTGTTCTCATTCTCGGCGATGGTTCTGCAGGTCTCAGTTAAATTTTCAAGCGTCTCAGCCATTTCATTCTCGTCGTTGGCCTTAGCTATGAGTTTCCAAACTTCAACAACATCATTCTTTTCCAGAGCGTTTTCAAGTTGCTTTGAAGGATCGCTCTGAGATTCACGGCTTTTACTCGCTCTTTTAACCGTTCCAATTAGACGTAACACTTCTTCCTTTGTTCCTTTCTGTACTGCTTCCAGAAATCGTTCGAAGGTGTCACTGATCTGTATATCTAGATCTGTTGGCGAAACTCCGTGCGCCATACTTCTTGACTTCACATGCACAGAGAACGCACTGCTTGAGTTGTGTCGCTTTTTTCCTGCAAAGGACTGAAACGAGTAACTTGAACCACAGTCAGATATAAAATTTCACGCTCATTGGTTGGAGGTAAAGTGTGTGTCATATAAGTTTGACTGACAACCAAGGCATGTTTATTTTAGAGTTTCCCGGAAAAAACACGCCGGATACAAGCAGGTGGTGTCGGACACGGTTCACGTGACTACATTCGTCCAACCACGTCTCAGCTGGGCGATACTAATGGCGGACGTGTCTTTGTGTCGTGAGTGAGGATAGCTCGTCCTTTTTCGGTGGATTTCTTCTGTTATCGAGCGAGTCAATTCATCATTTTCGGAGATCTGTTAGAGGATTACCTCAGCAAGCTATGGTTCAAGCTATAAGTTCAGGTAAGCATTTTTCGTATCAAAATTTGTCAATGAAAACCGAGCTGTCGTGGAAACCTTTGTTTATCATTCGCGTGTAACATGGGTACACATATGGCGTTTTCTTTGCTAAAGGTGATCAGTATCTTAGATTATTTTTACACAGAAATGAAGTTGGATAGTTAAGTTTTATATCTGGGCCCCGCCGTTTAACGGTCAAAATTGGACTTGAAGTTGTAGCTTTTTTCGTGTTTTCGTGCCGATGTCCTTTTGATTTCGCGGGAGTGATCAGCACGAGTTCACACTACTGTTTTCGAGTTATATTCGTTTCTTTTCACATGTTTGATCATGTTTTTTTTCTCCATTTGTTTGATAGGTTTTAACAGCCTAAATGCCCTTCGTGACAACAGAGGATCATTGCCAAGATGCCAAAATATGTTGCTATTTCTTTATATTTTTGTATTGTTATTCAAAACACTGCTCCACTTGGGATAGCCTGCGTGCAGACGTCTCCTTTTCCTTGCTTCTCGCGGAAAAGTGACGTCTGCGAAACGGCGTTCCTAATCGTGTTCCAGTGTCCCGCTGTTTCTTCAGAATTCGGGGACCGCGCTCTGATTGGTTGCTTGACAGTAGGCATTGTTTAGAATCAACTCGGATTGGCTATCGTCCGAAATACTCAAGATAATTTATGCTGCATGAATTCAACGGAGCTAAAACATGTCGGCGATGTTCGGTGATGTCGTGTGATTGTGTGTTGTGTTTTTCGCCGATCGTGAATCATAACGACAAACAAATCTTAATCAATGTCGCGGAGAATTTAAAGATTATGAAGAAATCCTTTCTCCGCAGTTTGCAGTTCACTTAACATCGCCGTACATCTGTAAACAACCGGGAAACAACCCAATGCGTTGGAAAGCTACGGAAGCGAAGATGACTTTACAATAACTTGCGAAAAATCGAAGAGGAACTTTTAAATGACTACAGTTCTAAAGCTTGCAGGGCAGGACTGACAGTTACTGTAAAGAAGAAGGCCCATACACTTGGAAAGGACAGGGTGGAAACATCGGCTTCTCCCGAGAAGCGAATTCTTTTGGACGAATCGTAACAGTCGAACTTGAATATCAACCGTGAGGATTCTTTTGAAACACTGGACAATTCGCATTGTATTACTCCTGTTAGACCTGTGATCTTGAAGCGATCAGATCAAGATCCTGCCTCTGTAAATACGGTAAACGTAAATAAAAACTGTGAAGTTAAATTTATGCGAAATTTAAAACCCGAACAGCGGGGTGCTGGAACACGATTAGGAACGCCGTTTCGCAGACGTCACTTTTCCGCGAGAAGCAAGGAAAAGGAGACGTCTACACGCAGGCTACACTTGGGACCTCTTCCTCCAACTCAGTGTCCAACTTTAGCCAACTTTGATTGTGATTATGTTTATATGTGTTCATAAACTTGCTGATAATCTGTGGATAATATCTCTGGAGGTTGAGTTGTGAGAGACTAGCATTTATTAAATCCATTAGATTGTGGAAATGAAAAACAATAACAAATAGCCTGAGTTCAGATTGAATATATTGAACACACTGTTTACAGCAAGGTTTATTTAGTAGCTTGCACTGAGGTTTCAAGTGCTTCAAATAAGCATATATACTTTTCTACAAAATTTGGCTGCTCGACAGAAGAAGCTGGTTTCTCAGGCTCTCAGGATCTCTCAGGATCTCTCAGCCACCTGTAATTTCATCTCCTGTTTTCTTAACCAAAATTTAATTCAGGCACACTTGCATAGTGCTTTTTGTGTTCCAAGAGTGAAATTGGATTAGTGGTCACCTGGCCATTCACAGGGGTGAACACTTTTATTTTGCTGTCCAATCAGACAAGAAATAAAACACAGGGATAATACCATTATTAGGGTTTGCAGTTTATATATCTTGGATCTCATGGTTTTCCTGCATGGCAGTCAAATTACAGTGGAACCCTGCTTTACGGACACTCGACACCCTCTTATTACAGACAGTTTTGTTTGTCCCAACGACACATATTTTCTCTTATATCAGCCCGCTTAATACGGACACCCGGATAATACGGACACTTTCATGTCCCTTTGGTGTCCGTATTAACCGGGTTCCACTGTATTTCCAGAATTTTTTGTTACATTCACACTTTCTGATTCGCACTGTTACTGCAAGGGTTTAGTGCAAGTATGACACAAGTTTCTCTAACGTGTGATAGCCTGTGAGCTTCACCGGTAGTTCATCCACTCATGTGCAAACCTGGCAACATGAGCCTGAGCCTTCTTGCAGGCCATTTTAGTGAAATAAAATGGAAAAATGGTCCCTATAAAGTAAATGACTGAACCCTTGAGCATGAGGACTGCAACAATAATAGAATGTTGCTTTTATAGTCTTATGCTGAAGATGTCACACCTTCATTTTATCCCTCTATGGATGCTGCATCTAAAGGTTGGCACACATGAGGGGACTAGTCGCAGGGACGTGACTAGTCCCGGGCACCAAGTCCCTTCGTGTGAACAACCCTATGACTTATCCCACAAATTATGAGGGGTATATTGTAATGGTAAATAAAATATTTAAAACTGGTTGAATTGAAGGGACTATCCCCTCAAATTGTGCTTGTGTGTACTGTTCATGCGACTGGTCCCTGTGACTAGTCACCGGACTGTCCCCCTCATATGCGACTATTCCCTTGTGTTTGTGCAAGTGTGACTAGTCCCCTTGTATCTGCCAACCTTGAGGATAATGAGAAAGGAGGCCGAAGCCGATTTCAATTTAGGTTATATTTGTTCATACAGTACTTGATATGCCAATTTGAAATATTGTACCGCCAAAAAACTTGCATACACAAAATGACACAAAAATATGTCACACACACACACAAAAAAAAAAACAGCACAAAACGTGTGTACAGGGACAGTTAATCTGGAAGGCATGGATCCAAAATTGCTGGTCAGGACCTGCTTTTGAGCAGGTACAATGGTGCAATTAAACTTACTAGATAAAACATAAACCTCTGGCATCCAGAGGGTAATTCAAAATGGATCCTGTGCAGTGTGAACAATGCATACATGTAGCTTTCGATATTTCATGAAAGACAGAAACTGTCCAATATATTGCAGTGCCATAATTCTAAATCCACACCGAGTGAAGTAGTACAACTATTATTTAGGTGAAAAGCTTTATTTTCATTGTAAGCTTAATATACCTTAGTGACAGACATCGATCCGAATTTACATTCAGCAAAACATCGTTCAATTCTCGAGATTTAACTCAATTTATTTCCATGTACACGTTCACACAACTAAAATGAGAAAACTATAGGACAAAATCGCGTGAGTTAAAACTTGGTTTCGACAAAAAGCTACAAGATTTGAACATTGAACGATGAACGAACTACGACATCGCCGAAAAGAACTTAGTCCGGTCGAATATTCATCGCTAAGTCCGTTCCTTGAGCACAAATGAAGCAGTTGTAGTCGTGAAGTAAGTAGATAAATGTATGGGATGAAACAGCGGGCAGATTTCTTCAAGAAATGCATCGGACCGCGGAGAGCTGAGATGTTTACTGCTAGCCGACATGTTGCAAATGAGCTCGCGATCGATTTTTCTCCCAGCATGCTTCGCGACGCGTGTCCAACACCGCCTGGGATACAAGGAAGAAACCTTGTGGTTCCGGTTATTTTGTAAAAATGTAGACCGTACTAAAGAGCTACGTCACGGTGCATCTTGAAAAAGACTTTTTCAAGTTCGTCGTTTGCAATCCGTCTTAATCTTCTCCATCCTCAACCATCCTTGTTCCTGTTAGGCTTGTTGTGACCTCTTTGTGTTTTTCTGTTATTTTTAGGATTCTTTTAAATTGAAGGTAATTTTGTACATCTTAAAAAAATATTTAAAATATCGTGACATTAGAGATACTAAGCTCAAGTTTGTTTTTCCCGCGAACGGCAAATATCCCATTTTTGCTGTAGGCTGCCGTTTGCCGTTTCTACGTGAAAGTGAGTAGTTCCGCGTTTGTCATGAACGTGTGAATTATTTTCGATTTTTCTGATAGATTTATTTAACGATTCAAGGTAAAGTAAAGAGGAATCAACTGAACTGAAGAGAATCAGCTGCAAGCTTCCGTTTGCCATGGAACGTGGTGCTTCGTGAACAACTAACTCGGATGTAACAAATCCCCTCGTCAAAACCTGTCACTGTTTTCGACGACTGGGCAAGTTTCACCGACAAGTGAATGTTCTCTCTAATTCTGGGACGCTTGAAAAATAATTGACTGATTTTGAGTCTTGTACGACTTGAAAACTTTTCAACTTTGTTGAATGAACAAAGATACCTGCCCAGAAAGCTGCAAATTGACAGCTGAGCTCAAGCGATTTTCCGGAATTTCAATGAAACATGAAGGTCAAATACAGCGTCAATTTGTAACGCAGCGTAATGAAAGTAAACTTAATTAGAAGCGCTAGATTCGAGAGTGAATAGAATTCACGTAGTATTCGTTATAGACAACGGCTATGTAGTTTCTGCTAATACTTTTACCTACCGAGTGCAACGGCGTGGAAGAAGAGTTTTCAATGTGTTTGTTTGCACTTTAACTGAATTTGTTTTGTTAGGGAACTGAACACCAACTCGTGCTTGCCCCAGACGGCGGATCAAACAACTGGCGCGCTGATTGGCTACAAATATCACACATATTGTTTCGAAGCCTTCGATCCACGAACAACAAGTCAACAACTCGTGGTTGCTCCAGTCGGCCGAACCAGGGCGCAAGTGCAAAGCCAATTTGTACGAGAACGTCACAAAACAATATATTTAATTAGCAGTATACAATGGCTCTGCCCTTGCGTTTTACATATTGGTACATTTCTTAGGGCCACCACAGACTAGAGAGATAGTTGTCGATCATAAAAAGTTTTCGATAATAAAAACGGCAGTGTGTGAAGCTAGTTATCGATAACTAAGGCCCTTAGTTGTCGATAACTAGCTTCACACACTGGCTGTTTTGTTATCGACAGCTTTTTATGATCGACAACAATCTCTCTAGTCTGTGGAGGCCCTAAGCCGTCCTCTGGAAAACAACAACGTCAAATGACCAAATTCACCGCACTGTATACTGACGTCTATAGCGTCTAACTAAAAAAGTTCAAAATGAAATTTACACCGATGAAAAAGCGCTAGCTAAGGTTTTTTTTTTGTTTTTTTTGTTTTTGTTGTTGTAAGTAAATACTTTATTGAGTATTATGATTATTTACATGTATGCTACTTAAAATTTGATGCTCTACTTACAATACCTTACATTACATACAATACGATACTTACACTACGCGTTCGGTACTTACATTTCTTATAATACTGCTTACAATACAAATACTTACGCTACTTATAATACGATGCTTGCACTACTCACAATACAGTACTTACACTACTTACAAATACTTACAAATGCTAATTTATACTTTCGGCATAACAATACTTACACTACATTTTGTTTCATTCAATTACACACATTACTTTAATTACATTGTTTTGAGTGACTTACATGACTAACATACAATACGTGACATTATATTTTACTGCATGCATTACCTTATCTCTCCAGCTTCTTATTTCAAAAAGTCAACAATAAATAAAGATAGAAAGAAAGAAAGAAAATTTCGGAAAACCAGGGTGAAAAAAATAAAAAAATAAATAACTATATAGCCAGAAAAGAATTCCATTTCTTTATTAGTTCTTTCTCGTTATTATTAGTGGCTGCGATGTATTTTTCCAGGTCGATTTTTTCGCGCACAAGTGAAACGAAATCAGCAAATTGGTATGTGTTATTATTTAATGCGTTAGAATAAAGAAAATATTTACCTAAAATAATGAGATGATTGAGGGCTAAACAAGGTGTAGAAGAGAAACGAGTAATTCCGAACATAACGTCTAACTCTGAGAGAAGTAATTTCGTGTTACTTATGGTTGAATACCAATCCTGAAATTTATTCCAAAAGAGTTTGCCTGCGTGCACTTTACGAACAAATGCCAAATGGTTTGACTATCAGAAGGGCAGAAAGGACAGAATGGAGAGGCGACTTTCTTCATTTTGTGCAATAAACTATTCGTGGGTAAGATATGATGAATAATTTTATACTGGAAAATCGTTATTTAGCTAAGGTTGCTCTATGCATACGCCGAAAATTACGCTTTAGATCGCAGACAGATCATAGTCTCTTGCTTTCACAGCATGGCGGGAAGCTTAAAATAGATTGAAAAAGACTATCATGGGGCATGGGGATGTGTTCTCTTAGGTCATAGTCTCTTGCTTTTATATATCTCCAGTCTGAAATGGTACCCCTTTCGGGCGGAGCCTCCCCGTATAGTCCATTATAGGGAGTACCCCCCCCCCCCCCCCCCCCCCCCGGGCTAACTTGATACCCGCCAGCGTATACATTAACGTTATTAAATAATTAACGTTGTCAGTGAATGCACTAGCCAAATTCCGGGAGAACTAATCATACAAGAACGTAAACTGTTCAAGATGACTTTGACGTCTGTATCTCATTATCTGCGAAACTTGGATATTTTTTATATAGAGATTTTCAGTGAAATCCACTTACCGTTCCATATCAGCAGCGTGTATATATGCTAAAGTGTTTTCAGTTTTCTTAAATATTCATACGCTTAAACATAGCAGCTGTTTAATGGGTAGGATTGATCTATGATTAATGCATGTAATTAATAGGGCACAGTCATTGGCTGACGGGATCAGTGACGTCACTAGGAACATGTGCTCAGTTGTTGGACAATCTCCTTGCGTTAGGTTTTGAAACCCAACCCTCCCTCCCATAGGGTTGCATAGGTGTTTGTCAGTCATTCATTGTTAATAAATTGTTGAACCCCATCTTCTGTCTTGGTGTGATAGTAATTACAGCCCATCATAAACAATGAGGTGCGATGAATAACGGAAGCGAACATCGGTGCATTCGTCGAGTGGCACATTTTCGCGCCACATGCAACTGACCACTCTATGCTGACAGGGTCCCAAATATCAGCAGCATTGAAACTTACCAATCCACGCCAGGCCTGTTTTAGTTGTGTCAAACTCATCCTGGAAAGACGAGGCGAATACCAGGCATAGAAATACCACGTACGACATGGTGTGGTTGATGAACTTGGAGTAGGGATATTCGTATAACTTCCTAAACTTCCACCAGCACTCGTCTTCAAATTCATAACAGCAGCTGCAGCATCTCCGTATCAATCGAACAGGGATGTAAACAGGACAGGTAATTGTAACGAGAAGAAGCTGAAGAAAGAACCATAAGATTTTTCTCACGATACCTTTATCTTGCCAATTTGTCCATCCACGGTAAACGATCTCGTTGAGAACATATTGGCATTTGGGGCTCGCCACGAACTGAAAGCGAACAGAATTCATTATCACTAATCACATTTTTTAACGATTCTAAATTAAAATTATTTCCCGTCTGTGCAAGTAATTCTTACATTCCTCAGTTCCCTGCTCCATTAATCCCTCTTCTTCCGTTTTATTCAAAATTATAATCCAGTTGTCATGTCTAATATTGACTTATTATCATATTTCTCAGAACTCACTATACCGATTACCATTTCTTGGAATCTAAACAAAGAGGGTTTCAACATGAATACAAACAGCTAACTAATGATTTTATTTCTGAAAACAAGTACATATCGTCATTATACAGTCGAACCCCACCATTGCGACCACCTCCCGTCACAGTCAGTGAATATGAAGCATGAAATGTGTTACAATCCCATTCAGATCCATTCCCGCATATACCAACCTGTTTCCGTTGTTTATCAGCAGCCATCTTGAGAAGACTAATACTCTGATTGAAATTGTCGGGCTTCTTCTTCAGTAAAGAACCATTTCCTTCGATGTCCATGATTTCGTGAAGTTGCTTTAAATCAGAAGTATTTATTTGCTCCATGATATCAGCAGCAAATTTCTCATATTCCAGTGCTCGATGCTTGTATTCATCTCGGCTGTAGTGGTGCTCGTACGAGACGATTTTCTCCAGGAGGTATGCGTCGTCTAAGACAGCTTCAATGACGTCTTCGAATTTGCTTTCTTTGCGTCTCCCTTTCTTATACTGCGAGTTGGGATTATTCCTCCACAGCCATTCCAGACCGATGTAAAGCGGGTTGCTGAGTAGTTTGATCCACGTCTGTTCCTTTTCGCTTCGCATTTCTGTCTCTACTTCTATGTCTTCTTCATTACACTGAAAAATCCAGCATATTGAGCTCATCAATGTTGTACACAGCTTCTTCAAATCCAAAGTACATTTGAAATTGCAGCCTGCTTTTTTGTTGTTTCTCATTCTCGGCGATGGTTCTGCAGGTCTCAGTTAAATTTTCAAGCGTCTCAGCCATTTCATTCTCCTTTAGCTCGTCGTTGGCCTTAGCTATGAGTTTCCAAACTTCAACAACATCATTCTTTTCCAGAGCATTTTCAAGTTGCTTTGAAGGATCGCTCTGAGATTCACGGCTTTTACTCGCTCTTTTAACCGTTCCAATTAGACGTAACACGTCTTCCTTTGTTCCTTCCTGTACTGCTTTCAGAAATCGTTCGAAGGTGTCACTGATCTGTATATCTAGATCTGTTGGCGAAACTCCGTGCGCCATACTTCTTGACTTCCACATGCACAGAGAAACGCACTGCTTGAGTTGTGTCGCTTTTTTCCTGCAAAGGACTGAAACGCGTAACTTGAACCACAGTCAGATATAAAAGTTCACGCTCATTGGTTGGAGGTAAAGTGTGTGTCATATAAGTCTGACTGACAACCAAGGCATGTTTATTTTAGAGTTTTCCCGGAAAAAACACGCCGGATACAAGGAAGAAACCTTGTGGTTCCGGTTATTTTGTAAAAATGTAGACCGTACTAAAAGAGCTACGTCACGGTGCATCTTGAAAAAGACTTTTTCAAGTTCGTCGTTTGCAATCCGTCTTAATCTTCTCCATCCTCAACCATCCTTGTTCCTGTTAGGCTTGTTGTGACCTCTTTTGTGTTTTTCTGTTATTTTTAGGATTCTTTTAAATTGAAGGTAATTTTGTACATCTTAAAAAAATATCGTGACATTAGATCTAGAGATACTAAGCTCACGTTTGTTTTTCCCGCGAACGGCAAATATCCCATTATTGCTGTCTGCCGTTTGCCGTTTCTACGTGAAAGTAAGTAGTTCCGCGTTTGTCATGGACGTGTGAATTATTTTCGATTTTTCTGATGGATTTATTTAACGATTCAAGGTAAAGTAAAGAGGAATCAACTGAACTGAAGAGAATCAGCTGCAAGCTTCCGTTTGCCATGGAACGTGGTGCTTCGTGAACAACTAACTCGGATGTAACGAATCCCCTCGTCAAAACCTGTCACTGTTTTCGACGACTGGGTAAGTTTCACCGACAAGTGAATGTTCTCTCTAATTCTGGGACGCTTGAAAAAGAATTGACTGATTTTGAGCCTTGTACGACTTGAAAACTTTTCAACTTTGTTGAATGAACAAAGATACCTGCGCAGAAAGCTGCAAATTGACAGCTGAGCTCAAGCGATTTTCCGGAATTTCAATGAAACATGAAGGTCAAATACAGCGTCAATTTGTAACGCAGCGTAATGAAAGTAAACTTAATTAGAAGCGCTTGATTCGAGAGTGAATAGAATTCACGTAGTATTCGTAATAGACAACGGCTATGTAGTTTCTGCTAATACTTTTACCTACCGATAAAAGTGCCAACGAGTGCAACGGCGTGGAAGAAGAGTTTTCAATGTGTTTGTTTGCACTTTAACTGAATTTGTTTTGTTAGGGAACTGAACACCAACTCGTGCTTGCCCCAGACGGCGGATCAAACAACTGGCGCGCTGATTGGCTACAAATATCACACATATTGTTTCGAAGCCTTCGATCCACGAACAACAAGTCAACAACTCGTGGTTGCTCCAGTCGGCCGAACCAGGGCGCAAGTGCAAAGCCAATTTGTACGAGAACGTCACAAAACAATATATTTAATTAGCAGTATACAATGGCTCTGCCCTTGCGTTTTACATATTGGTACATTTCTTAGGGCCACCACAGACTAGAGAGATAGTTGTCGATCATAAAAAGTTTTCGATAATAAAAACGGCAGTGTGTGAAGCTAGTTATCGATAACTAAGGCCCTTAGTTATCGATAACTAGCTTCACACACTGGCTTTTTTGTTACCCGACAGCTTTTTATGATCGACAACAATCTCTCTAGTCTGTGGAGGCCCTAAGCCGTCCTCTGGAAAACAACAACGTCAAATGACCAAATTCACCGCACTGTATACTGACGTCTATAGCGTCTAACTAAAAAAGTTCAAAATGAAATTTACACCGATGAAAAAGCGCTAGCTAAGGTTTTTTTTTTTTTTTTTTGTTGTTGTTGTTGTTGTTGTTGTTGTTGTAAGTAAATACTTTATTGAGTATTATGATTATTTACATGTATGCTACTTAAAATTTGATGCTCTACTTACAATACCTTACATTACATACAATACGATACTTACACTACGCGTTCGGTACTTACATTTCTTATAATACTGCTTACAATACAAATACTTACGCTACTTATAATACGATGCTTGCACTACTCACAATACAGTACTTACACTACTTACAAATACTTACAAATGCTAATTTATACTTTCGGCATAACAATACTTACACTACATTTTGTTTCATTCAATTACACACATTACTTTAATTACATTGTTTTGAGTGACTTACATGACTAACATACAATACATGACATTATATTTTACTAGCATGCATTACCTTATCTCTCCAGCTTCTTATTTCAAAAAGTCAACAATAAATAAAGATAGAAAGAAAGAAAGAAAATTTCGGAAAACCAGGGTGAAAAAAATAAAAAATAAATAACTATATAGCCAGAAAAGAATTCCATTTCTTTATTAGTTCTTTCTCGTTATTATTAGTGGCTGCGATGTATTTTTCCAGGTCGATTTTTTCGCGCACAAGTGAAACGAAATCAGCAAATTGGTATGTGTTATTATTTAATGCGTTAGAATAAAGAAAATATTTACCTAAAATAATGAGATGATTGAGGGCTAAACAAGGTGTAGAAGAGAAACGAGTAATTCCGAACATAACGTCTAACTCTGAGAGAAGTAATTTCGTGTTACTTATGGTTGAATACCAATCCTGAAATTTATTCCAAAAAGAGTTTGCCTGCGTGCACTTTACGAACAAATGCCAAATGGTTTGACTATCAGAAGGGCAGAAAGGACAGAATGGAGAGGCGACTTTCTTCATTTTGTGCAATAAACTATTCGTGGGTAAGATATGATGAATAATTTTATACTGGAAAATCGTTATTTAGCTAAGGTTGCTCTATGCATACGCCGAAAATTACGCTTTAGATCGCAGGCAATTAATGGCTGTCTTTTCGCGCAGCAACGCGTTTCCGAAGCAGCTCGACTTATTTTAAATAAAATCGTTGTTGATTTTACATATTGAAACCGTTGTTTATTGCTTACAGCTTTACAGACATGTTGACATGTTCATTCTACAAAGTCTACAAAAAACTAAATCCCGTACCGTTCTCTCAAAGCAAACTATTTTCTCCATCAGCTATTGAACTTCATTTACCGACATGTTTTAAACGCGAAGACGCACTATAAAAGGCTAAGCTCCTCCTACTTTCCTCATACTTTCCATCTAATTTGCATTTTAGTATTGCACGTGGAGGATAGAGCTTTGTAATGTTCTTGTATTCCTTTACAATTTGTGTATCCACTATGAACATAAACCTTATACTGTCTCAAATTTCCTCGTTTGTTCTCGGTAAGATGTGAATTAAAACTTTTAGAACAGATAATTCAAAATTATGTACTTCAAATATGAAACTTTCATGACCGAGTTTGAATTTCGCGGGTTGTGTCAGCGTAAACACGCACGTTAGTTATGATAATATTCTATGTTCTTTTGCTGTTTCTTGCACACCGAAATATTTCAAGAAACTAGTCATTATTCCGTGGGATTTAGAATGATTTATAGAAAGAAAAACGAAACATTATTTATTCTCTATACTGACGACTAATTTTCAGCTATTGTCTCGTTCGCTGTTGATTGACAATGAACTCGAGGTACCTTAGGTACCTCTCCTTTTATAGTGCGTCTTCGTGTTTAAACTCGAGCGCTTTCGAGCGCTTTCGTCCCAGTCTCGCTCCGCATCAAACATCGAACAAGAGCGCAGTGCGCGTTTCTCCGCCCAAGATTTCCTGCGCCATGGCCGAACAAACAACTGGCACCCGGACTACAAATAACATACCACGACAACTCGAGCTTGCCCCAGGTACTCTCTACATTACCATGATAACATTACACTATTATTACATTACATTACATTACATTAATTCATAAATAAAATACAAAAAAAAAGAATGTCCTGATTTACATAAGCTTTTCCTTCGATTTACTCGCCTACTAAAATGACATGTATAGCTGAGATAGTCGATACACATAGTCGATGCCAGTTCGTGTCATAAGCTCGATACAATATTCGCGTCAGATCTGTATGCATGGGATTTACACTGCCCCACCTTTGACTCGCCATTGTAAATACCCATACAGATCTGACGCGAATATTGTATCTATCACTTACATTGCATTGCATTACATTACACATTTTGCCTGGAGCAGTACGCGTCTATGAGATTTTACAGTTTGCCTACACAACTTCTCGCAGCTCTATAATCTGCCGCCTCCCTTCTGTCTTTAGAAGGCCTGACTCGTTGGCAATTATGTATCGGAACACGTGGCCTGAATAATATTTAAAGTCTTAAAACAGCTTGAAAGCTGCCAGAGATCATTATTAGAAAGTGTACGCAAACAAACTAGTTTTGATAAAAAAAATGCCTTGTAGATTATAATTTTATCCCTCGCGTTTGGCTTATTTGATGTTTTATGCTATACAAAGCTTACATTTTCGACGCTAGCACATGCAGTGGTCTTCAATTTGTCTTTTCAATTAACAAGCCGGCTCAAGAACATTTTATTCAGCAAATAATTCAGTGTAAATCCACAACATAATGATTTAAAATAACTGTGACGTCTAATGTCAGAGGCCGGAAATAGATTACAAATCAGTTTCCTAGAAGTTACTTCTGTAAAATGAGTTTAAAAATATATTTGTTTATGGACGTAAACTTTGGCCAAAAACTACACACAGCGCACAGCCATTTTGCCTGATGAGGATCAGTACAGTTATAAATTTCGTGATACAACAACAACAATAACAACAACCTACAAATTTTATTGTTTTCAAGTTACAGTATTCAGTTGACAGTACAGTACAAAACCGATCAAGTTTACATATATCTCAGCAGGATCTACAATCATGGCCAAAGTCCTTGGGACACTCAGCACAATTACTATCGTATCATGGCAATTGCAGTTGTCCACCACCAAAACGAACAAGTTTTTAACTCTCCCAAGGAAAACAAAAAATACTTCGAGATAGCGGGGTTCGAGTTAGCCGATAGTAAATGACAGAAAAACAAGGGCAAGAGGAATGGGTTTGAGTTCGAGATAGCGGCGAGTTCGAGTTAACCGAGTTAGCGGGGTTCTACTGTAGATCCTTCATTCTCGGTGATCATGAATTGCTTATAAACCTAAAATGTGAATGGACTGTACTACTGACCAATACAGTTTTCCTAAATAAAATTCCAACAAGCGTTTACAGTCTATCGACTTTTAACACATATTTTTTCGTTGCAACGCGAAGGACGCAATAATACTGAAAGAAAACGAACGAAAAAAGTAAAATAAAAATACATTGCAAAAGAAAATTAACTCTTAATTATCAAACTAGACTGAAAACAATTTGCTTCGCAGATCAAAACAAGAGGAAATGAACTTTACCACCTGTATGTTAATACACTGAAAATAAGCAGCGGAGTTCATCAACTCTATAATTAATTGTGTGAGTGGTAACTACTTGAAATTTGAAAATATATTATCTATTTTATTATAAAACTCATCTCTATTTTATGAATAATTAAAACAATGAAATAAAAAGTTAATTTCATCTTCGATATTCAGATTGAGTCCACAAGAGTGCAAACTGAGTCATCAGATATCGAGAAACAGTTATGGACTGTCCACAAACTCCAAACGGTATTGATGCCCCGTCTTTCTCCCCCCCCCCCCCCCCCCCCCCCCCCACAAAATTATTAACAATAGTTGCTAAATATGTAACAATTATACCTCAGTCTGTCAACTGGATTAATTACCAGATTACTTTCTTCAAAACCTGAACACCTTAAGCTTCTGCAGTGATTTTGCATAAGCAGACCTAATTTAAACATTTACATTACACTGATGATCTTACAGAAAAAAGGTACGAGGGATTAGAGCCCTTAAAAAGGAACTTGAATTGATTTCCGTAATTACCAAAAGTAACGACAACAACAATATGACCTTAAATAACTACACTGATAGTACTATACTACAAAAAGAGCTTATATAAAGCTCATGAAATCCATGCTATATAGGTAGGAAATCATGCACGGTTACAAAAAGACAATACGAGGATATGTACCCGGCTTTTCCGTATTTAGCTTCAAGGTCAGTACACACGAGGGGACCTGTCCCCGGGACTAAGTCCCTGCAACAAGTCCCCCTCTGTTCACCCGAGGGGACGGTTCAGTGCAGGGACTTGTGGCAGGGACAGTCCGATGTGCATGGTCTTTGATTGTTATTTTTTTGTTCGGTCGCAGGGACTTCCACGAAGAGTTCAAACGATGCGACAAACACAACTCAGTGAGCAAACCAGTTTGAATTCATGGGACAATTTGCATGGACCAAATTTTGGTCACCGCGACTAGAGTTTTTAAAGAAATTGGGCTAACTGAGTTCACACGAAGAGACTTGTCGCTGGAACTAGTTCCGGGGACAAGTCGCCTCATGTGTACCGACCTTTACGGGTATGAGAAAACCCAACTAATAAAACTGATACATCCGTTTATTACACGACATGGCATTTTAGAGTGCGAATACGCACAAAGACGAGAGCAGATATGAGACCGTATTACACAGGTCTCAGTACCCCTGACCGCGCGCTACGGAAAACACTGTTGAAAGCCTATATTTTAGGAAATATATTATGTCGTATAATAAACAATTTATTCAGCGGAAAGTTGTGTAATACGGCTGGGCATTTTTACTCGTCAGTGTTTATTTTTTCTCGCCTAAAGGCTCGAAAAAATAAAAACTGACTCGTAAAAAATACCCAGCCGTATTACACAACTTTCCGCTGAATAACCGCTATTTATTAAGCTGAAGTTTCGTTTAGTTTTCTTATTGATTATTTGCCCTATAATTATTATACTGATGCATGCTACTGAATCTAATGACGCAATCGTGTTATACTGATGCATGCTACTGAATCTAATGACGCAATCGTGTTATACTGATGCATGCTACTGAATCTAATGACGCAATCGTGATATACTGATGCATGCTACTGAATCTAATGACGCAATCGTGTTATACTGATGCATGCTACTGAATCTAATGACGCAATCGTGTTATACTGATGCATGCTACTGAATCTAATGACGCAATCGTGATATACTGATGCATGCTACTGAATCTAATGACGCAATCGTGATATACTGATGCATGCTACTGAATCTAATGACGCAATCGTGTTATACTGATGCATGCTACTGAATCTAATGACGCAATCGTGTTATACTGATGCATGCTACTGAATCTAATGACGCAATCGTGTTATACTGATGCATGCTACTGAATCTAATGACGCAATCGTGTTATACTGATGCATGCTACTGAATCTAATGACGCAATCGTGATATACTGATGCATGCTACTGAATCTAATGACGCAATCGTGTTATACTGATGCATGCTACTGAATCTAATGACGCAATCGTGTTATACTGATGCATGCTACTGAATCTAATGACGCAATCGTGTTATACTGATGCATGCTACTGAATCTAATGACGCAATCGTGATATACTGATGCATGCTACTGAATCTAATGACGCAATCGTGTTATACTGATGCATGCTACTGAATCTAATGACGCAATCGTGTTATACTGATGCATGCTACTGAATCTAATGACGCAATCGTGTTATACTGATGCATGCTACTGAATCTAATGACGCAATCGTGATATACTGATGCATGCTACTGAATCTAATGACGCAATCGTGTTATACTGATGCATGCTACTGAATCTAATGACGCAATCGTGATATACTGATGCATGCTACTGAATCTAATGACGCAATCGTGATATACTGATGCATGCTACTGAATCTAATGACGCAATCGTGATATACTGATGCATGCTACTGAATCTAATGACGCAATCGTGTTATACTGATGCATGCTACTGAATCTAATGACGCAATCGTGATATACTGATGCATGCTACTGAATCTAATGACGCAATCGTGTTATACTGATGCATGCTACTGAATCTAATGACGCAATCGTGTTATACTGATGCATGCTACTGAATCTAATGACGCAATCGTGTTATACTGATGCATGCTACTGAATCTAATGACGCAATCGTGTTATACTGATGCATGCTACTGAATCTAATGACGCAATCGTGTTATACTGATGCATGCTACTGAATCTAATGACGCAATCGTGTTATACTGATGCATGCTACTGAATCTAATGACGCAATCGTGTTATACTGATGCATGCTACTGAATCTAATGACGCAATCGTGTTATACTGATGCATGCTACTGAATCTAATGACGCAATCGTGTTATACTGATGCATGCTACTGAATCTAATGACGCAATCGTGTTATACTGATGCATGCTACTGAATCTAATGACGCAATCGTGTTATACTGATGCATGCTACTGAATCTAATGACGCAATCGTGTTATACTGATGCATGCTACTGAATCTAATGACGCAATCGTGATATACTGATGCATGCTACTGAATCTAATGACGCAATCGTGATATACTGATGCATGCTACTGAATCTAATGACGCAATCGTGATATCCCGGAAAAGAAGCTTTTCGCCGGCTTGTTACCGGGATTAGGACGTATAAAGCTCTTGCCATTTTCTTTGTAGCGGTCTTTCAGATACTCCACGACCAATGCTTTCATTTCCTTCATGCGTTCCTGTAATGGTTAATTTAAACATTATGAAAGAGATTGATTTAGCAAAAGCAATGTGTAATAATTTAAAAGCACGTCCTGGCTTGTTGCAGCGAGACGCTTGACAAAGGCTAACACCGCAATAATAACTAACTGTTCTTAGGGGTAGTCCATTAGATTATTGATTGGGGTAGGTTGTACAAATCCCCAACAAAGATCGAGCAAGCACTTCTGGTTAAAAAAAATATCGAGCAAAACGATATATCGTGCAAGGACACTGAGATAAAAAAAATTATTATACGACATAGCATTTTAGAGTTCGAATACGAACAAAGACGAGAGCAAATATGAGACCGTATTACACGGGTCTCAGTCCCCCTGACCGCGCGCTACGGAAAAGACTGTTGAAAGCCTATATTTTCGGAAAGATATTATGTCGTATAATAAACAATTTATTCAGCGGAAAGTTGTGTAATACGGCTGGGTATTTTTACGAGTCAGTTTTTATTTTTTCTCGCCTTACACTGACTCGTAAAAATACCCAGCCATATTACAGAATAACAAATAAATAATATTATTACGGAATAACCTCTTTATATCGAGCTAAAATTCATGCAACCCCCCAAAGAGAATGAGATATTCGCAGTTATATATCAACTTAAGCAGTTGAAAAGAAGGCCTGAAAAAATTCAGCCTCCAAATTTGCAACGGGATTCGAACCTTTGCGATTCCGCTAACGCTCTACCACTGAGCTATGAAGCCACTGCATGGGAACTGTCAATTGCGAGTTCTATTCTATATACCCGTTTTAAAAGTGGTGAAATGGTGATGTATCAATCGTTACATCAATTGCATCAATCGTTGTAAATATGTTCTTTGAATGACCTAAAACCTCTTGAAATCAACAGATAGATGATATACAGTTTCAGTTAAGATGTAATTTTTTTGAAGTGGCATTTTGCTTGGTGTCATTTTCTTCGAGAAGTAATGCCGCTGCTCGGAAATGGCGACCTACCTTTCTCATGGAACGTTTCTCTTCCGTGCAGCGGGTGCATCCCATCGTGTATCTGCAGATTCCACAAGTACAGATACAGGAGCAGCAACACGAAAAAAGCTAAAACACCAGTGAGTAAACAAAAAATTAACAAGTGAGCAGGCGATTTCCTTTATTAAGTGACATAATACAGATGAAAAAGAAAACAATGTTGACGTAATAAAAGTAAAAGGAAACTTGAACACACTACCCGAGTTATCCAGTTTTGTTCTCCGTGATTCTTTACCTAAGTAAATATAAGTAAATACGTAAGTAACTAGCAAAATCCTTCCGATAAGAAGTCCTCCTCGTAAGCCCATGGTATGTTTAGATTTAGCTCATAAAAAAATATATTTATTTCTTCCGTTTATAAACATCCTATTGTACAAATCGTTTTGTATTTTTCTATTTCGTCACAGTATGCCTCAGAGAGTTTTGTTCTACGAGCGAAATAAACGTATATCTAAAATCGCTCCCAACCTATAAAGCGTAGCGACAGGTTGCACAGAGTCCAGCCAAGAGAATGCCAAATTAAATGAAACCGAGCTGTTTTCATTGAATGAGCTGTAATTCTAACACGAAAATATAAAAAAAGGTATGTTAAAACAATAAATATTTGATAATTTATCATTTTATTTATTTTCTGTTGTTTCTAAAGCTTTGGCTACCTGTGATTTGACGACTGCAGAACTTGTTTTGTGTTTCATAGCGTAATGTTTAGAGAGTTTTACCATTCGGTGTATTCTTGTCATGCACCTAAAAAACCTTCAGACCCAAAATCTCTTCTAAAATTTGTGAAACGCCAAATTCCTTCTGATGACAAAACATCCTCTCCCCCCCCCCCCCCCCCCTCCCTACCTCACCGCTGAAAATTATTCCACCAAAACAGCCTGTTGGACAAATATAAGCCATGGCCTTATTATTGGAATTTTATGCTAACCTGTGCTTGTGCATTCCCTTGTTCCTGGTCATTTTTCCGCTGATAAAATAATTAGTTATAATAAGTGAGCCAGGTTAAAGCAGGTGAAAATCAGTATCGGATGGGAGAAAGCGAATGCAAACTACAGTTTAATTAATTTAACGCCAATTGCTTCCGATGACAAAGCATCTCTCCCCCCCCCCCCCCCCCCCCCCCCCCTCCCTACCTCACCGCTGAAAATTATTCCACCAAAACAGCCTTTTGGACAAATATAAGCCCTGGCCTAAATATCGGATTTTATGCTAACCTGTGCTTGTGTTCCCTTGTTCCTGGTCATTTGCCTCTAATAAAATAATTAGTTATAATAAGTGAGCCAGGTTTAAAGCAGGTGAAAATCAGTATCCGATGGGAGAAAGCTAATGCAAACTACAGTTTAATTAATTTAACGCCAAATTGCTTCCGATGACAAAGCATCCTCTCCCCCCCCCCCCCCCCCCCCCCCCCTACCTCACCGCTGAAAATTATTCCACCAAAACAGCCTTTTGGACAAATATAAGCCCTGGCCTAAATATCGGAATTTTATGCTAAACCTGTGCTTGTGTATTCCCTTGTTCCTGGTCATTTTGCCTCTAATAAAATAATTAGTTATAATAAGTGAGCCAGGTTAAAACAGGTGAAAAGTGAATGCAAACTACAGTTTAATTATTTAACGCTATGATAAAAATTGCCGTTAACTGGTGGACATCAAACTATTACCAACTCAAACACGATTATCTAAGATAATTATATATATAATCTTAATTTATTTTCCGGATGACGTCAGTGACCAGATAAAGGAAAAGTGACGTTGTATGGATATGTGTAGTAAGCCATCTTACCTCTTTACAACAACAAGTTCTACAGCAGTTTGAAACAAATGCAATTCAGAATATAGTACACAATGTTAAAAGGCACGGGAATCGTGTTGCCTTTGTCGATCCATTCCAGCCACATTTGAGTTCTTGAGAACTTCCACTCTACGTCTGCGTTTTCCTGAGAGAAAATTTTAAACTTTGGTTTCTAATCAATCGTTACTCATGTAATTATGTAAAGGGCGGCCTTCTATATTAGCCGACATGATTATTTGAAGGTACAAAGAATTAATCAGTTTTAAAAGATTTTTTTAATAGTGAAATATTAGATCTGGCTGGCTACGAAGTACTGTATTATATCTATTCCGCTTTCTTAATTTCTTTGTTTTCGCAGAAGGATGGATTAAAACGCTCGTGAAAGTAAGGCTCGCTTTTCCACAGCTTTACTCGTCCATCCATCGCGTTTAAACACCGGAAAACACTTCAATCTATTTTGTATCTTTTTGCCAATATAGCTATTTGGAACCACTGACCAATAAAACTCACCATAATTTTCTCAAAGGAGTTGTTCATCATGGCGATCAGCATGTTTAAAGCTACGATCACAGTACAAACCACGTGGGCTATCATAAAAATGCGTCCAAAAGTGGACGTGAGGGTAAATGCAGGATCTTCTACTGAGATTTTGTCTTCTTCAACGAGACCAAGCAACAACCAAAACATTCCAATGAAGGTGTTTGTGTGCCTGAGATGTAACAACACAACCCATATGTTAGATGAACCCATTAGTGTCAGTCAGTGCCGTACAGTAGTCTTGAAAAATACTGTTGTTTTTTATTGTCATTTCGGCTACCTGATCAAACCGTCATCATCAGAAACGATAAAATTAAGTAACTGTTGATCAATCTATCGCTAGTGTTTAGTTTCTAGTTGTTCGGTTGTTGATCTGAATATTCCGTTTGTAGCCTTAAAAAAATTCAGGCTTAAATTAGCAATATTGCTTTAATTGTTTACACACTTTGTTTTAAGTCAGATGCTTTGTTGAATTGCGAACCAATAATTCAATCGGTCATCTTTCGGATTATTCCAAATTGACTGCCAGTTCCTGTGAAAACAGTTAATATCCGTGGACAACCTTAACTTTTGTCTATCACACCCCTGTGTAACAGATCGACCAGGCTGAAATTCGCCGGAAATTCGATAAGCATTCTACCAGGGTGGACAATAATCCACCAGCCGCAGCCCCCTGAAAATGGAATATAAAAGGTCGACCAACATCCCATCTCGAAAGGTTCCTGCCGTGTACCTAGGACATTTGGCATTCCATCTGGGAGACTGGAATACGAATGAGAAACGTATACCTTTATATTTGTACAGGTTCCTCGTGCGAAACACACCAACAGGGGCGAGGAGACGGCTGACACTTCAGACTTAAGCTAGGGAGGAATTAGAATCATCAGGGAATTTCTTTGATTCTTCCAAGAACTGGTAGGCCGAAATTTTACCAAGTACACTTCACGTGCTAATTACGCTCAGTGACAATTGTTTTATTTTAGAAAGTAGATATGAAAGTCTGGAATACGTACTTGCCATAAGGATGAGTCACCTGGGCCGGGTGACTTGCATCCTGTTTTTGTAGTTTGATCTGAGAGGCGACATAGTACGAGTATATCTTGGCCACCCCTGTAGCGAACGCAATGTAGAGCAGAAGAAAGATGGCAAGGAACTTTAGGACATCTTTCAGCATCTTGTAAAGTGACAGCTGCAAGGGACCCAGTACTGAATTGACTTGGAAAACGTGGGTGAAGTGGAAAAAGGCCATCACGGTGGCGCTGGCATAAATGGTATCAGCCACGATGAATGCATCTTTCCTCGGTTTCCACTCCCCGTAAAACCCCATTGCAGTCAGCCATACAGCGTAGGCGAGCAGGAACGTAAAGACAATCACTGTGTCTACAACATTCCACCATTTTGAAAAGTAATTAACGAGTCCTTGCCTGATGGCCTCCAGAGCTTCCTGTAGGAGTAGGCCAACAACAAAGGCAAGCACTACAAAGTCTGTAGATGAAATTAAAGAACGCTAAATTCAGCCTCCCTTTACAAGTTCCTGAATGTGTATAAACACTTTTGGATGAATCTAATTGCTACTAACTTGCCCGGGGGGGGGGGGGGGTACTAAAAAAAATTTAATACGGCGAGGCTCCGCCCAGAGGTCCAACCCCTTACCCTTTTATATACCATTTTTGACAGAAAAGGTACCCCTTTCATATACCTTCCATATAACTTATGAAAATGGTACCCCTTTCACATACCTACAGTAGAAACACTGCATCCCTTTTCCATACCCTTGGAATGAACTTAATGAACAATATATATCCCCAGAAGGAAGTGGAAGGAAGCTGTCTTACGATGGCTAAGAACTTCAAATCTGCAGTCCACCTCATACCTAAATGACAGTTTTCCCTACCCTTTTCTATACTCCAACTCGTGAAATCCCTACCCTTTTCTATACTCCAACTCGTGAAATTCCTACCCTTTTCTATACTCCAACTCGTGAAATCGCTACCCTTTTATATATCTCCAGTCTGAAAAGGTACCCCTTTCGGGCGGAGCCTCCCCGTATAGTCCATTATAGGGAGTACCCCCCCCCCCCCCGGGCTAACTTGATACCCGCCAGCGTATACATTAACGTTATTAAATAATTAACGTTGTCAGTGAATGCACTAGCCAAATTCCGGGAGAACTAATCATACAAGAACGTAAACTGTTCAAGATGACTTTGACGTCTGTATCTCATTATCTGCGAAACTTGGATATTTTTTATATAGAGATTTTCAGTGAAATCCACTTACCGTTCCATATCAGCAGCGTGTATATATGCTAAAGTGTTTTCAGTTTTCTTAAATATTCATACGCTTAAAGTGCCTATAACCCCAAAAACTTTTTTCTGTTCTAAAAAATCTATACATTTTTCTGAGCAGAACGCCGAAAAGAAAAATCTTTTTGGTTGAAACCGCGATTTTTTATGAATTTTCAAAGTCTCGGAAAATCGCATTATTTAAAAACATGACCGAGTAGCAGAACCATCTGAAATTACTGGATCTAGCCCAATTCGTGACGTCATTCCAGGCCATCAATCGATCGCTCGCGAGCCTTGAGCAGTTGAGTTGTGTCTTCGTTCTGAGCTAGAAATGCGTGCAACATTGAGCCGAGCCGTTCTTTGCCGTTGCCGTTGCTCTTACCACTTCAGAGATCAAGATTTCATGGTCAAGTTTTCTGGGTTGATCGATCGGCGAGTCTGCAGCGAAGATTGAGTAAAGATGAAATTAGAGTTTCTGTCTTTGTACAAATTAAGCTTATAAGGACAGGGCTTCAATTTGCTTCGTTCGGGTTCCAGAATTTTCGTAGAATTCAAGGTAATAATTTATTCTTGCTGAACCAAAATATTATCTTTGTTAAGATGCATCAAGCGATTCTAGTACAGTGAGCACGGCTGATTTAATTCAGACTAATTTGCTTAGTCTGTTTGTACAGTGTTTATACTACGCGAACAATCCGGCGACACATTTCATTTGTTTATACTTTACTGATCTGGCGACATCAAAGGAGGACTTCGACATCTTCGGGCTTTAGCATTATTTTATGAAACTGCTAAGCTAAATCATTTAAAAGCAAAGTAAGATATTCCCAATCGAATCGTAACTTCGAACAGAAGCTTCAGAAGATTACTGTCTGAATAGCGCACGGCTTCCGTACGAGTATCCACTGCAAATAATTCATACATGAGTCCAGATTTTCGTTCTAGAACTTCCATGCAAATACTTAAGCCAGTTCAGTATTTTCCATCGTTGTTTAAACCTGTGAAGCGATTCTGTTCATTCAATTCAGCTGTGTGTGCCGTGTGAATGTCATAATTTCCCTGGTTGAGCGACACCGCGCGCGTGGACTGGTGTTTATTTCGGCTCGCGGACGGTCTCTCAAGCAATTTACATGATAAACTTTCCCTACCTAATTCATAATATTATATTTTTAACACAAGTTGTAAGAAATTATTTTTCAAGTATTCAAGCTACTTTAGTCTCGAGTTTGTAGAAGTGTCTTTGGACGGGAGGTTGCGTGACATTTCTGTGAGTTCGGCTCGATACAAAGCGTACAGACATAGCGAATTTATAGTCCGAATCAATTCCACAGCTCTCGTAAAAAATAGCGTAATGCATGAAACAAACGTATAAATATATCAGGTTACCCATAAAAAAGTTATTACATTGACATTCTACGAAAATTCTGTAATACCCATCAAGATCAATTCCTCTGCTTTCCAGTTCAAAACTGGCGCCAATGGCCTGGAATGACGTCACTAGTCTCAGTCTCCCTTTGACTCGGCCATGGGGAAAACAACCCTCACTTTGACGGCCCATAGAAAATTGTCGTTTTAACCAAAACAAAAAATTTTTACGGAATTTTGCTTAGTATAATATAAACATTCATTTGGGGCAAAATAATTTTGGGGGTTATAGGCACTTTAAACATAGCAGCAGTTTAATGGGTAGGATTGATCTATGATTAATGCATGTAATTAATAGGGCACAGTCATTGGCTGACGGGATCAGTGACGTCACTAGGAACATGTGCTCAGTTGTTGGACAATCTCCTTGCGTTAGGTTTTGACACCCAACCCTCCCTCCCATAGGGTTGCATAGGTGTTTGTCAGTCATTCATTGTTAATAAATTGTTGAACCCCATCTTCTGTCTTGGTGTGATAGTAATTACAGCCCATCATAAACAATGAGGTGCGATGAATAACGGAAGCGAACATCGGTGCATTCGTCGAGTGGCACATTTTCGCGCCACATGCAACTGACCGCTCTATGCTGACGGGGTCCCAAATATCAGCAGCATTGAAACTTACCAATCCACGCCAGGCCTGTTTTAGTTGTGTCAAACTCATCCTGGAAAGACGAGGCGAATACCAGGCACAGAAATACCACGTACGACATGGTGTGGTTGATGAACTTGGAGTAGGGATATTCGTATAACTTCCTAAACTTCCACCAGCACTCGTCTTCAAATTCATAACAGCAGCTGCAGCATCTCCGTATCAATCGAACAGGGATGTAAACAGGACAGGTAATTGTGACGAGAAGAAGCTGAAGAAAGAACCATAAGATTTTTCTCACGATACCTTTATCTTGCCAATTTGTCCATCCACGGTATACGATCTCGTTGAGAACATATTGGCATTTGGGGCTCGCCACGAACTGAAAGCGAACAGAATTCATTATCACTAATCACATTTTTTAACGATTCTAAATTAAAATTATTTCCCGTTTGTGCAAGTAATTCTTACATTCCTCAGTTCCCTGCTCCATTAATCCCTCTTCTTCCGTTTTATTCAAAGTTATAATCCAGTTGTCATGCCTAATATTGACTTATTATCATATTTCTCAGAACTCACTATACCGATTACCATTTCTTGGAATCTAAACAAAGAGGGTTTCAACATGAATACAAACAGCTAACTAACGATTTTATTTCTGAAAACAAGTACATATCGTCATTATACAGTCGAACCCCACCATTACGACCACCTCCCGTCACAGTCAGTGAATATGAAGCATGAAATGTGTTACAATCCCATTCAGATCCATTCCCGCATATACCAACCTGTTTCCGTTGTTTATCAGCAGCCATCTTGAGAAGACTAATACTCTGATTGAAATTGTCGGGCTTCTTCTTCAGTAAAGAACCATTTCCTTCGATGTCCATGATTTCGTGAAGTTGCTTTAAATCAGGAGTATTTATTTGCTCCATGATATCAGCAGCAAATTTCTCATATTCCAGTGCTCGATGCTTGTATTCATCTCGGCTGTAGTGGTGCTCGTACGAGACGATTTTCTCCAGGAGGTATGCGTCGTCTAAGACAGCTTCAATGACGTCTTCGAATTTGCTTTCTTTGCGTCTTATCCCTTTCTTATACTGCGAGTTGGGATTATTCCTCCACAGCCATTCCAGACCGATGTAAAGCGGGTTGCTGAGTAGTTTGATCCACGTCTGTTCCTTTTCGCTTCGCATTTCTGTCTCTACTTCTATGTCTTCTTCATTACACTGGAAAATCCAGCATATTGAGCTCATCAATGTTGTACACAGCTTCTTCAAATCCAAAGTACATTTGAAATTGCAGCCTTCTTCTTTGTTGTTCTCATTCTCGGCGATGGTTCTGCAGGTCTCAGTTAAATTTTCAAGCGTCTCAGCCATTTCATTCTCCTCTAGCTCGTCGTTGGCCTTAGCTATGAGTTTCCAAACTTCAACAACATCATTCTTTTCCAGAGCGTTTTCAAGTTGCTTTGAAGGATCGCTCTGAGATTCACGGCTTTTACTCGCTCTTTTAACCGTTCCAATTAGACGTAACACGTCTTCCTTTGTTCCTTCCTGTACTGCTTTCAGAAATCGTTCGAAGGTGTCACTGATCTGTATATCTAGATCTGTTGGCGAAACTCCGTGCGCCATACTTCTTGACTTCCACATGCACAGAGAACGCACTGCTTGAGTTGTGTCGCTTTTTCCTGCAAAGGACTGAAACGCGTAACTTGAACCACAGTCAGATATAAAAGTTCACGCTCATTGGTTGGAGGTAAAGTGTGTGTCATATAAGTCTGACTGACAACCAAGGCATGTTTATTTTAGAGTTTTCCAGGAAAAAACACGCCGGATACAAGGAAGAAACCTTGTGGTTCCGGTTATTTTGTAAAAATGTAGACCGTACTAAAAGAGCTACGTCACGGTGCATCTTGAAAAAGACTTTTTCAAGTTCGTCGTTTGCAATCCGTCTTAATCTTCTCCATCCTCAACCATCCTTGTTCCTGTTAGGCTTGTTGTGACCTCTTTTGTGTTTTTCTGTTATTTTTAGGATTCCTTTAAATTGAAGGTAATTTTGTACATCTTAAAAAAATATCGTGACATTAGAGATACTAAGCTCACGTTTGTTTTTCCCGCGAACGGCAAATATCCCATTTTGCTGTCTGCCGTTTGCCGTTTCTACGTGAAAGTAAGTAGTTCCGCGTTTGTCATGAACGTGTGAATTATTTTCGATTTTTCTGATGGATTTATTTAACGATTCAAGGTAAGTAAAGAGGAATCAACTGAACTGAAGAGAATCAGCTGCAAGCTTCCGTTTGCCATGGAACGTGGTGCTTCGTGAACAACTAACTCGGATGTAAACGAATCCCCTCGTCAAAAACCTGTCACTGTTTTCGACGACTGGGTAAGTTTCACCGACAAGTGAATGTTCTCTCTAATTCTGGGACGCTTGAAAAAGAATTGACTGATTTTGAGTCTTGTACGACTTGAAAACTTTTCAACTTTGTTGAATGAACAAAGATACCTGCCCAGAAAGCTGCAAATTGACAGCTGAGCTCAAGCGATTTTCCGGAATTCAATGAAACATGAAGGTCAAATACAGCGTCAATTTGTAAACGCAGCGTAATGAAAGTGAACTTAATTAGAAGCGCTTGATTCGAGAGTGAATCGAATTCACGTAGTATTCGTAATAGACAACGGCTATGTAGTTTCTGCTAATACTTTTACCTACCGATAAAAGTGCCAACGAGTGCAACGGCGTGGAAGAAGAGTTTTCAATGTGTTTGTTTGCACTTTAACTGAATTTGTTTTGTTAGGGAACTGAACACCAACTCGTGCTTGCCCCAGACGGCGGATCAAACAACTGGCGCGCTGATTGGCTACAAATATCACACATATTGTTTCGAAGCCTTCGATCCACGAACAACAAGTCAAACAACTCGTGGTTGCTCCAGTCGGCCGAACCAGGGCGCAAGTGCAAAGCCAATTTGTACGAGAACGTCACAAAACAATATATTTAATTAGCAGTACAATGGCTCTGCCCTTGCGTTTTACATATTGGTACATTTCTTAGGGCCACCACAGACTAGAGAGATAGTTGTCGATCATAAAAAGTTTTCGATAATAAAAACGGCAGTGTGTGAAGCTAGTTATCGATAACTAAGGCCCTTAGTTATCGATAACTAGCTTCACACACTGGCTTTTTTGTTACCCCGACAGCTTTTTATGATCGACAACAATCTCTCTACTCTGTGGAGGCCCTAAGCCGTCCTCTGGAAAACAACAACGTCAAATGACCAAATTCACCGCACTGTATACTGACGTCTATAGCGTCTAACTAAAAAAGTTCAAAATGAAATTTACACCGATGAAAAAGCGCTAGCTAAGGTTGCTCTATGCATACGCCGAAAATTACGCTTTAGATCGCAGGCAATTAATGTCTGTCTTTTCGCGCAGCAACGCGTTTCCGAAGCAGCTCGACTTATTTTTAAATAAAATCGTTGTTGATTTTACATATTGAAACCGTTGTTTATTGCTTACAGCTTTACAGACATGTTGACATGTTCATTCTACAAAGTCTACAAAAAACTAAATCCCGTACCGTTCTCTCAAAGCAAACTATTTTCTCCATCAGCTATTGAACTTCATTTACCGACATGTTTTAAACGCGAAGACGCACTATAAAAGGCTAAGCTCCTCCTACTTTCCTCATACTTTCCATCTAATTTGCATTTTAGTATTGCACGTGGAGGCTAGAGCTTTGTAATGTTCTTGTATTCCTTTACAATTTGTGTATCCACTATGAACATAAACCTTATACTGTCTCAAATTTTCTCGTTTGTTCTCGGTAAGATGTGAATTAAAACTTTTAGAACAGATAATTCAAAATTATGTACTTCAAATATGAAACTTTCATGACCGAGTTTGAATTTCGCGGGTTGTGTCAGCGTAAACACGCACGTTAGTTATGATAATATTCTATGTTCTTTTGCTGTTTCTTGCACACCGAAATATTTCAAGAAACTAGTCATTATTCCGTGGGATTTAGAATGATTTATAGAAGAAAAACGAAACATTATTTATTCTCTATACTGACGACTAATTTTCAGCTATTGTCTCGTTCGCTGTTGATTGACAAATGAACTCGAGGTACCTTAGGTACCTCTCCTTTTATAGTGCGTCTTCGTGTTTAAACTCGAGCGCTTTCGAGCGCTTTCGTCCCAGTCTCGCTCCGCATCAAACATCGAACAAGAGCGCAGTGCGCGTTTCTCCGCCAAGATTTCCTGCGCCATGGCCGAACAAACAACTGGCACTCGGACTACAAATAACACACCACGACAACTCGAGGTTTGCCCCAGGTCCTCTCTACATTACCATGGTAACATTACACTATTATTACATTACATTACATTACATTACATTACATTACATTACATTACATTACATTACATTACATTACATTACATTACATTACATTACATTACATTACATTACATTGCATTACATTGCATTGCATTGCATTGCATTACATTACATTACATTACATTACATTACATTACATTACACTATTATTACATTACATTACATTACATTACATTACACTATTATTACATTACATTACATTACATTACATTACATTACATTACATTACATTACACTATTATTACATTACATTACATTACATTACATTACATTGCATTGCATTGCATTGCATTGCATTGCATTGCATTGCATTGCATTGCATTGCATTGCATTGCATTGCATTACATTACATTACATTACATTACATTACATTACACTATTATTACATTACATTACATTACATTACATTACATTACACTATTATTACATTACATTACATTACATTACATTACATTACATTACATTACATTACATTACATTACATTACATTACATTACATTGCATTGCATTGCATTGCATTACATTACATTACATTACATTATTATTACATTACATTACATTACATTAATTCATAAATAAAATACAAAATAAATTAATGTCCTGATTTACATAAACTTTTCCTTCGATTTACTCGCCTACTAAAATGATATGTATAGCTGAGATAGTCGATACACATAGTCGATGCCAGTCGTGTCATAAGCTCGATACAATATTCGCGTCAGATCTGTATGCATGGGATTTACACTGCCCTACCTTTGACTCGCCATTGTAAATACCCATACAGATCTGACGCGAACATTGTAACTATCACTTACATTGCATTGCATTACATTACACATTTTGCCTGGAGCGTACGCGTCTATGAGATTTTACAGTTTGCCTACACAACTTCTCGCAGCTCTATAATCGACTCGTTGGCAATTATGTATCGGAACACGTGGTCTGAATAATATTTAAAGTCTTAAAACAGCTTGAAAGCTGCCAGGGATCATTATTAGAAAGTGTACGCAAACAAACTAGTTTGATTAAAAAAAAATGCTTGTAGATTATAATTTTATCCCTCGCGTTTGGCTTATTTGATGTTTTATGCTATACAAAGCTTACATTTTCGACGCTAGCACATGCAGTGGTCTTTAATTTGTCTTTTCAAACAAGCCGGCTCAAGAACATTTTATTCAGCAAATAATTCAGTGTAAATCCACAACATCCGGGACAACATGCAGCCACGGTAATTATAGTAATGCTTTCGTAAATATTGTACCGTAGTAAACTATTAATTGGACAAATTCTATGCGTTTTAAAGCATTCACAGCGTTCATAATTTGTTCTATATCCAACATAAAGCCTTGCATGACAAGACCCTCAATATGCAGACATATTGACAAGCGTGGGGAGAATTTATGTACGGCCTTCGTTATCGATAACAAGCTTCACACACTGGCTTTTTTGTTATCGACATTTTTTTATGATCGACAACTAAATAGTTATCGATAACAATTGGCCTAGTCTGTGGGAGGCCCTAACTCGCTAGAATTCTAGTTTATTATTATTTCCGTGCATCCGTTAGCCCATGGGAGGGTTTGTTATGTAAATCAGTTACTGGTTTTGTATAAAAGGGTGTTTTATCCTGATTATTCATCTCTTCGTTCATCCCCTCAGTCCTCCCCGCAGCGATGACTGCAGTTTTTCTGAGCTCCCGCTCCTTTCCGCCTCCAGCCGAGGCTCGCTTCTTCCCATATCTTATTCTAGCCTGGGGCGTTCGGGAGTGAGGGTCTCAGTGGGAAGTTATTACTGTATAGCTAACTGCAATTGGTGGTTTTCATCAATGTTACAAAAACTATATTTGCTTGCATGAACAACATCAGAAAATTAACAGCAGGAAGATACAAAACTTTGCATAGATAATAATAAAAAGAGGTTATTCAGCGAAAAGTTGTGTAATACGGCTGGGTATTTTTACGAGTCAGTTTTTATTTTTTCGAGCCTTTAGGCGAGAAAAAATAATTCACTGACGAGTAAAAACAACTTTCCGCTGAATAAATTGTTTATTATACGACATAATATATTTCCTAAAATATAGGCTTTCAACAGTGTTTTCCGTAGCGCGCGGTCAGGGGGACTGAGACCCGTGTAATACGGTCTCATATCTGCTCTCGTCTTTGTGCGTATTCGCACTCTAAAATTCCATGTCGTATAATAATGTGTTGTATATCTAGAATACGGTGAAAAGAATATATTTTTATCTTCTAGCATTAAAATGCGTCTTTCTGCCACCAACCAAGTCACATAAAAATAAGACAGCTGGTATATTTTTATACAACATTTACCGTATTAACTATTAACAAATTTACACAACAAAGGATACACACAATAGCTTTTAATATACAGTTTATCTAGTAGTCGTTTGGATAATTTTTTCTCCTCATATCAAAGCCTAAATTTGGGACTTGAGTGATAGCTCAGTGTTTTCTCTGCAAGTTTTTGATCGCTGTCAATTCCACAGAAATTAAAAAAGAATACAACCATAAACCTCACACCAATGATTTGTCGTTGCCGTAGAGACGACAATTTACTGAATATTTATACCTTTTTCATTTCAAGAGCACTTAATTTTTAATTATTGATTAAGTTTATCCTTTCGGCTAAAGAGTCCTCACCTTTTTGACTGCCAACGCGTATTGATACAGACGATACTGACCAACAAGCCAATTTCATTCATTGAATCGTCAAAAACTCGGACTTCTCAAATCAATTCTCACGATTGGTGGATAGCTGTCTCAGATGAGCCGTCGGAAAACACTTGCTCCGAAAAGCACGTCGATCGTAGCAATCAAGTTAAATAAAAAACAGGCCGGATTCCTGCCAATTTAAATCACCAAACGCCATCCGGACAGCGGAAACAGACTACTTTAAAAGCGTGTCTGAAATGGAAAATTGGTTCGATATTGTCGGTTGGTTGTTATCAATTGTAACAGCAGCAGGAAACGGCTTTGTAATCTTTCTTGTCGCAAAAAATCGCCGACTGTATTCCTCGGCCAACTGGTTCGTCCTTTCCTTGGCAATGGCCGACTTTGGAGTCGGAGTCGCCGTTTTCCCATCAGGATATTTTTGTAACAAAACAATGGCGTGCAACTCCAGGGTGTACATGGCATTCTTCTGGTTTCTCCTGCACTCGTCAGTCACAAATATTTGTACCTTGACTTGGGATCGTTACATCGCCATCGTTCACCCTTTCAAATACAATACCTCTTTGACCGTGAGACGCCCTGGAATGGTTATCTTGACTGCATGGTTAATTCCATTCGCAATTTCGCTGTTACTTCTCGTTGGGATGTACGTCACAAACTCAAACACTGCATGGAAAGTCTTACGATTAACTGGTGTCTCTGCATTTGACATAATATCCTGCGCGCTGCTCTTTTATGCCGTTGGTCGCATCTTAGTTGTTGCACGTGCACGGTCACGCCAAGATTCTAAGATAAAACTACAGCTTAAATCTCACCATTCATTCACCGAGTCACAGCAAGTATCTGCGATAGAACTACAGCTTCAATCTAACCACTCATTCACCGAAACCACAACTTCGCGCAGAAGAAAGAAGCAGAAAACAGCTCGCTTCATAATTGCTATAGTCGTGTTTCTTCTTGGGATGCTACATAGTGGTAAATTATTTAGTTTTGTGCATTACTTTCTCGTGCCAAATATCTGATAAAGCTGGTCAAATCCTCGTTTTACTCCTGGTTGTTAACTCAGCAGTTAATCCTTTGGTTTACGCGTTTTTGAAGAAGGACATTAAGCGGGAAATAAGCAAGCTTATTTGCAGAAAAAACTAAAGCGAAGCAATTATTAATTTTGTTTTCTTGTTGGTATAGGATAGATAGTTAGAAAGCAAAATTCGGTCACTTTCTCGCCCAAAATCAGTCGTATCGCTAAATAACGGAGACTTTTCAACCATCATGGTTTTATTCCTTGACAACCGTCAAATTTAATAATTGTATGGCTGGTGGCAAGAGTTACCACCAGCCATATACAAAAGATGTAAATATTGCATCGCTTGAAGCAGGTTTCAAGCCATTTCCTTTCAAACTTGGCAAGATAACTCTTTCTAGTTATAAGTCTGCTTTTTAATCGGGTGGGTGAATTTCTAACTGTAGATATGTAAATTATGACGTCAGCAAAGATTGCCCTATACTGATGTTGGATGTAGACTTTGATAAGCCATACAAATTATACATCCGAAACAACTACCCAACGCATTTTATTGAATCAATCGCGAGACACGAAAGTTTCAGAAACAATGTCAGAGTAAAATTGTTTACTCAGTGAAATAGATTCATGTGTCAGACGTTTCTAAGAGAATGAAAGATACTCCGAGTATGTTCAAATTGAGCATGAAAGCCAAGTATTCCAACATTTTAATTACGGTTTACAATAGTTATTCAGTATTGTAACAGGTATCAGTAATTGCATGCATGTGTATACAGAGACGACTGCGGGAAAAAAATGAAATAAAAAGCTGTGTAAAACGCAGAACCGCGATTCATTTATTCCCATCGATAATTTTGACATCCTACGGATTTGAATTTGAATTTAAATATGAAACATATTCGCTTATAAAATACAGTCTGTAGAACCCCGCTAACTCGAACTCGGTTAACTCGAACCCCCGCCATCTGGAACTCTGATTTTTTGTTTCCCTTGGGAGTTCGAGTATGGTAAAAGACTTTAGGTGTTTTATAAACTTTTAATAATTTTTAGCTTTTTCAACAGTTTTATAACCTGTCCGTGATGAACATTAATTACATTTTAACTAACAATAACACTGCATAACGCCATCAAACCACTCCGTGCTGAAAGACTGTATTGACTCAGGAAAACACTACGGTTTTTTCATTCATTATTTATCCATTTACTATTTTTGTTTTACACGGTTTATTTCAGAAAGGTTATTACAATTCCCTGTAGTAATGTGCATACAGCGTTTCGCCTCAAAACAACCAATAATATTCACCATGAATTGACCGACGCACGCTGAGAGAAGCTAAACACAGAAAATGTTTGAAAAGCCGACTGTTATAATTATTAGCAAGTCACTAAATTATGTATAAATCATGTCGAAGCGCTCTCATCGGTTGATTCATGGTCGCACGATAGCTAACAAAGAAATTGTTTCCAGCCACTGACGTCCATGAGCCAGCAACGGTTGTTGTTTTCAACAGTATTTTTCAGTGGTTTTAGTAAAACATAGATTAATCGGCCATTTCCGAAATACCCTTTGCTCTGTTTCAAAACGAGTCCTGGTGCATAACCTTTCATATGGAAATAATAATAACAATAATAATAATTAAAATTTATATAGCGCAAATTTCATATTTAAATGATCAAATGCGCTTTACATGGATAAAAAGATAGAAATTTAAAATGATAATATATACAAAATTTACAAACATTGTAGTAGATAAATATTAAGAAATAAAAACTAAAATATGAGAGAAATGAGTTTTACCTGCACGTTTATTGTCATGCAAATCAAACTCATTCCCATATGAAAGGTTGTGCACCAGGACTCGTTTTGAAACAGAGGTAAAAGGCAACTCGGAAATGGCCTATTCTTGTTTTGAAATATTTTAATCGTTTATTTAGGGAACCTTTGTTTTTGTGTGGGCTTAAACGAAGTAACGTATCACCCCGCACTAGTAACGAGCAACAACCGGATTTGTTTGTCTGTTTGTGGGCCTACGTAAATTGAATGCTTGGCCAACACATGGTCTGCGAGAGGAATGAATATAAAGTACAGCACTTGCTCTACAAAGCAATGGATATACAGCTGTTTCGAGAAAGGTTGTCGGAAAAAAGCGCATGCAGCACGCGACAATCCCGAAAGGTAATCTGGGAAATGATCAGCAAGGTACGTTCCTGACACTGTAGCTGTCGAACCTACTTTTGTTGCTTTCTTTTAGCACTCGCAAACATACGTCCATGGCGTCTCGTGCCATTTTCTCAGATTTTCCTGAAATGCTGAAGTCAAGGAACCGTGAACTTAAAACTACCCACAATATCTTTCGGGATTGTCGCGTGCGCTTTTTTCCGACAACCTTTCTCGAAACAGCTGTATAATTACAATTGAACCTCTCTAATACGGACACCGAAGGGACGGAGCAAAGTGTCCGTATTAGAGAGGTGTCCGTATTATAGAGGTCATGAATATTGTTGTAACTATAGAATGAACACAGCGGGAGAAAAACGCAACTTTCTTTTTAATCGCTAGATCCGTCGCTCGATCCACAATCCTCTTGCACATGCGCATCTAATCATGACGTAACCAAAACCTGATATATAACAAATATGACGTCAATTTAAAGGCTCCACAAATCTCGATGGTAAATGGGACCAAATAGCGATAGCATGAAGATAAATTGATTGAAAACAAATGATACTTTTATTGTATGGACAATGGGACAATTGATTAACTTTGATCTGGAACCACAAACATGAAATTGTATTGAATAGGAACTGTTATCGCTAAAATGTCCGTTACGAAATTTGTATGAATTTGCTCTCTGGGGCCGATATTTAGTGTCCGTTGTCCGTATTATAGAGGTTTCCTTTATAGAGAATGTATGGGTATTTTGCCGGGACCAAGGGGTTCGACTGTATGTACATTTTCTTACTTGCGGTAACATGTGACATAGAGAATCATATATTAATATGCTTATATCTATTCAATTAGCACGAAGACCTTAGCTTAAAACACACATTTGATTTAATCACCCCGGATACTCTTTGCTTATTGATAAAATATTTTTGACAATTTATATTTTAGCTAAAGTTATAGCGATACTGAGGCTTCTTGGAAACAATACATGACGTACTCGCAAGTGGCTACTGTGTTTGTATCTTTTTTACGGCCTGTCGTTAAAGGGACACTGTCCCGGCATATTTGCTCAAAACTGTTATAAATGCATCAAATGGTCCCTAAATCTATGAAATAACAACTTAATAAACTCTAACTAAATGATAAAAAAGCAATTTCTTCAAGAAATTCCATACTGCAACAAAAGTTTTGCAAAATTTCAGATTCCAAGCCAAATTTGAAACTTCGTTAAAACTGACATCCTGACGTTTTTTCAAAAATCCATATTGCAATCCATTTCCATCCTCGCTGTCGTTTGCCATCCTCACTTCCTAATGGGTTCCTGTCATTTGTCGAGTGCTATTCTACAGAATCAAACCATTATTGTTCAACTTCCTATGATCTAGATATGTTTCTGAGCTTCCCCAAATCATGCTAAAATCAGGACAGTGTCCATTTAATGTCAGCCTTTTTTGATGGGTTACATACCTTTTGTGTTTGCTATATAACAAATCAGGGAAAACCAGTGAATTTGATTATCGGGAAACAAAATTCACTTTTACTTTTACTGGTGGGTAACGGCTAATCTCTTGTGCGAAGCAAATCATTCAGACAATTTTTGTTGTGATCACTAATGACGTAAAACATGCAAAAGAAACTAAAACAATACGCACACCAAAACAAAATTGCTAACCAACAATGCTTTCTGCAACACCAAGTACTAAAGCCAGCTCACGTTCCCTTTTGGTGGGTGAAAAATCCGTCACTTGGCGAATTCTGCTTCGCAATGATAGGAAGAGCCGACATCGAAGGATAATACCCAAATCATTTTACTTTTACAGATCACCATGAATACCGTGAATAGAAAATTAACGTGTCAGGCGTTTCCGTGATGTGAATGGAAAAATATCGGGCCGGGATCTTTTATATCGATCAGTCAGATTAGGTAGACCAAAACTTTGTCAGGGAACACGATATTGATTACAGTGCATGCGACTACTACTATATCTGGGGCCGTCTAGACAACGAAAACCAAACCACCTTGCAGAATGGAAACAGAGAATTCCAACTTGTTCAGTTGTTTGAACAAATCAGTTTTTAGTGTAATACAACGTTTTCAACTTCTCAACTCTGCTCTGCAATATGTGATTGGGTTTTCGCTGTCTAAGTGGCCAAGGTAACAGTAGTCGCAATGTAATGGTAATCTTGACTCACACGCTTACAGGCAGACCTCGAAGCTATTATTAAAAGGTTAATTGTCATAAAGGAGTTGTAACCAGTAACATTTCAACAATTAAGTTTGACTTAATATTGTCGGTACGTAAGCTAAGCAAATATTGAAAATTCTAATGTTATTACTTTTTTCGCCTTTAGAACCTAAGAGCTCATTTCTTTAATATTCGAAGGCTTTGTTCTAAGAGCAGATGCAGAGATGTTTATTAAAAGTTCTGGTTATCTTAAACGACAAACGGCAGCGAGATCCCCTTGAGTTCTCTTGGTAAAAAAATAGATTTACGTTAAATTTTAAACAGCGCAATCTTCTATAATCGTATAATCGCTAGTTGTGTGTCTATAGGTGTTCTGTCGCTTTTATTTTTAAAATTACTTATAAAATGATCAGACATTGACAAAGAACACAATAACAATAATAATAATAATAATAATAATAATAATAATAACGATTTATTAACAGATCCACGAGGTGGCTGTTCCTGTTCTTTTCCCTTCCCTTTCCCAATATTGTCTCGAAGGGGGTAGATGTCTGAAATTCCTCCTGTGGCGCGGCGGTGGTGTCGGCGATATGTTCTTTATGGTTTAGCTCACTTAGATTTGATCAGTTGACCAGACTTTGCAAGACGACAGCGATAGATGTTAATCAGTAAAATTGCATAGAAATTACAAAAAAAATTCACATTGCAAGACTTCTCACTATTGATATAATCGCGGTAGAAAAGACAATTTCTGGAATACACCGCATTTTGAAGGGATCGTTTTATTATTCATTAAATTTCACCTTTTAAAGATCCCTTTCCTTTAGTTATCATGATTTATTGTCACCGTAGACATTGTGACGAGAAAGATAACTAATGCAGCTTTAATTTAACATTCAGTATGGAACAGGCGACAATATATACAAGCTTTCAAACCAACTCGCACGATTGGTGATCATTAAACGGTGTGGTCGGTTGTGTTGGATGTCGGTTGTTTGGAAAACATTGCCCAACACTTCTTCTAACAGGCACGTCGATCATCAGACAGCGATACCGTTCAACAAAGCACGGTTAGTTCGTCATTCATCTCCAAACGTTCGCATATAAGCTGAAACAGTTCGTTTTAAGAAGTGCCCTTAAAATGGAAAATGGAAAATTGGTTGAATATCTTCGGTTGGTTACTTTCAATCGTAAACAGCAGCAGGAAATGGCTTTGTAATCGTTCTTGTCGCAAAAAATCACCGACTGCATTCCTCGGCTAACTGGTTCGTCCTTTCCTTGGCAGTGGCCGACTTTGGAGTCGGAGTCGCCGTTTTTCCATCTAATTATATTTGTAGCAAAACAATGGCGTGCAACTCCAGGGTGTACATGGCTTTCTTCTGGTTTCTCCTGCACTCGTCGGTAACAAATCTTTGCATCTTGACTTGGGATCGCTACATCGCCATCGTTCACCCTTTCAAATACAATACCTCCATGACCAAGAGACGCCCTGGAATTGTTATTTTGACAGCATGGTTAGTTCCATTCGCGATTTCGCTGTCACTTTTCGTGGGAATGTACGTCACAAACTCAAACACTGCAAGGAAAGTTTTACGGTTAACTGGTGTCTCTGCATTTGACATAATATCCTGCGCGCTGCTCTTTTATGCCGTTGGTCGTATCTTAGTTGTTACACGTACACGGTCACGCCAAGAATCTAAGATAGAACTACAGCTTCAATCTAACCACTCATTCACCGAGTCACACCAAGTATCTTCGATAGAGGTACAGGTTCAATCTAACCACTCATCCACCGATACCGCAACTTCGCGCAGACGAAAGAAGCAGAAAACAGCTCGCTTCATAAGCGCTATTGTCGTGTTCTTCTTGGGATGCTACATAGTGGCAAATTACTTAGTTTTGTGCATTACTTTTTCTTGTCATGATGTGTCTGATAAAACTGGCCAGGTCGTCACTTTTCTCTTAGTTATGAACTCTTCAGTGAATCCTTTGGTTTACGCGTTTCTGAAGAAGGACATTAAGGGGGAAATAAGCAACCTTTTTTGCAGAGATAACTAAAGCGAACCAAACTATAGCGAGATGATATCTAACATTAGCATATATCCATATACCAAACCAGTAGTGAATAGTGTTTTTCGCGCGCTCTGATTAGAAACTCAAATTCATTCGGGTTACTATTCACCTCGCTGGCTCCAAGCAAAAACAAATTGGCTTCACGTTTTGTTTCGGTGAGCGATGCAGAACGTTTTTTACATAAACTAGGCCGCTGTACGTCTTTGTGTTAACGTTATCAGCTATTCTGGCTGGATTGTAACAATATTGGGTTGAGTTTTTTCAGTATTAGCATTGTATAATCTTGTCACTGATAAAATCACTAAAACTGCGGTACAAAATGGTTACTATCGAGTATCGAGCAATTAGTTATATAGCTATAGAGTAAGTATACATGCATGCTCTGATCGAGTAATTTTTAACAAATTTTAAACAGTAAAGAAAGTTTTTGACGTGGTTTCAAATTGCTGTCCGGTTCAAAACTTTAACATGAAATATATTTTCTACCTGCATCCTGTATGCAGCTGTCGCTTTCAACGAAATCCTTGGAATTAATTTAATCCTGCCGACGATGCAGTCTCGTATTTGGCTCCCCTCTCATTTCGCTCGAAAAGACTCTGGTTGCCGTTACTGATTGCCGTTGACCAAAGTGCTGTGGTTTCTCAACCTAACATTATTAGAACTTTTTATTTCTAATAGCCCATGCTCACCGTATACTAGGCAACTTGCCCGTGGATTAAGCCTCTGAAAATGCTTCAGGCTATGACTCAAAATTTAGTTCCCTTGTAGTCTGACCTCTCGTAAGCGACCATCTCCCATAAGGAACCACCTAGGCTTGACATTTTGGGTGGTCGCTTACGAGAGGTTCGACTGACTGTAAAACAAATAAGGGAAACCAGTGAATTTGTTTCCGATTCTCGGGGAAACAAAATTCCCTTTTACGGTTACTAATGGGTAACAGCTGATCTCTTGTGTGAAGCAAATCATTCAGACAATTTCGTGGTGTTGTCAATCAACGACGTAAAACATTGAAAAAAAAAATAAACAATACGCACACCAAAACACAATTCCTAACTAACAATGGTTTCTGCAACACCAAGTACTAAAGCCAGCTTCGCAATGATATGAAGAAAAGCTTCGCAATGATAGGAAGAGCCGACATTGAAAGATAGTACCGAAATAATTTTACTTTTACAGATCACCATGAATACCGTGAATAGAAAACGTGTCAGGTGTTTCTGTAATGTGAATGGAAGAAATATCGGGATCTTTTATATCGATCAAGTGGACCAAAACTTCGTCAGGGAACATGATATTGATTACAGTGCGGCTACTACTATATATGGGGTCGTCTAGACAACGAAAACCAAACCACCTTGCAGAATGGAAACAGAGAATTTCAACTTGTTCAGTTGTTTGAACAAATCAGTTTTTTTTAGTGTAATACAACGTTTCAACTTCTCAACTCTGCTCTGCAATATGTGATTGTTTTTCACTGTCTAAGTGGCCAAAGTAGTAACAGTAGTCGCAATGTAATGGTAATCTCAGTTGACTCACTCGCTTACAGGTAGAACTCGAAGCTATTACTAAAAATGATAATTTGTAACCAAATAACATTTCTACAATTCATTTTTACTTAATAATGTCGGTACGTAAGCTACGCAAATATTGAAAATTCTAATGTTATTACTTTTCTCGCCATTAGAACCTAAGAGCTTATTTCTTTGATATTCAAAGCCTTTGTTCTAAGGACAGATGCAGAGATGTTATTAAAAGTTCTGATTATCTTAAAAGACCAAAAAACGGCAGCGAGATCCTCTTGAGTGTTAGGGAGTCTAGCTCTCTCTTGGAAAAAAAAAAAGTAGATTTAAGTTAAATTTTTAAACAGCGAAATCTTCTATAATAGTATAATCGCTAGCTAGTCAAGTAAAAACTGAAGGGTATTTGTAGGGATTTTTAAATAAAACGTTTTATATTATATCAGTTATCAGTAAACAATTTTCACAAGAAAGGATATAAAACACAATGATCCTTTAAATATGCAGTTTATATATCAAGATAGTCATGGTATTTATTGGCTTATAACTAGAATTTAATCGCGGTTTTTGATTCCTTTTTTCTGACAAACAGGATCGCGAACGTTTTACATATTTAGCAACAAATAGGTCAGAGCAAATCTAGATAAACATACAGTCACAGTAAATATTAATAAAAGCGCGCGCATCAATATTAAAGAGTGGAGTACTTGGGTGGGAAACGTCGAACGTTTCCCACCTACAAGTGGTCTACTTTATGTCATAGGCAGCCGTGTGTCAATATTCAGAATATTGACACTTTGACTGCTGTTTACTTTGGTATACCCTTTCCTAGGTGATATTTTTAAAATAATTATATTGATGTAAATATGTAAATTATATAGATGTATAAATATGCGTATTTTAGATTTAGGTGTCCCCAATTAGTAGAGGGTTCCACCCTCGGCTATGTATTTACGACACTTTAATAAAGTCATTATTATTATTATTATTATTACAAGTGGAACCGGAATAAAAGCAATATATAAATTTAATTGTCATAATGGAAAAATGGTAAATATGATACCCACCTACTGCCCTTAATTTTAGTTTTAGTGGGGTTTAGAAATTGCGAAAATCATGCAAATTTGTTAGTAAAATATCGGCCCTCAGTCTTTTCTGTATGGACCTAGTTGCACTCGATCTGTACTGTCAAGATTCTCCTAGTATGGCTCTCGCGCTTGGTTAATAATAAGATATATGTATTATATTATCATAGATACAAGACCAATTGACAGTGTTCTTTGTATAGCACAAACCAACAAATGCACCCTCAGACAACAACCCTGAGTTTAAATTGTGCATATCAAAAACTCCAGTAATGCAATTTGTAAAATTCATAGTCAGAGCAATATGTAAATAGCTCAGAATAGTGGATTCAAAAGCCTCATATGAAGGTAAATGAGAGCTTACATGTACAGTTTATATCAATGAACCAATGGTTCACATGAAGCTACTCGGAAACTTACATGTGCCTAATATTATTCAGTATCAGTGAATATGAATTATGGTGATGTCAAAAATTCCTGGAACAAAAAATATACTAAAGAACACCAGTGAAAGTCACTCAAATGTTAAACTCTGAAAATATGGTAGCAGTATTAGAAGGAACAGTAACCCGACACTGTTGAATTATCATGTTGTGACTAATATGTATTTTTACATTACAAATTTTTTTTGTTTCTTTTCTCTTGAATTTAATGTCATTAGCTAGCACTGTCATTAAGTACCATGCTCTAAAAACAAAATAAAGACGAAAGGAAATAAATATCAAACAAAAATAAATTTAACCAAAATTAATTAATGTACATGATTTGAAAAATAAATTTGGAATGGTCTGAATTTGAACAGGCCATGAATTGACATAAGAGTCAGACTGGTTTGAATCAGACCAAAAGTATATGTATTTTCCAACAAAGGCTTGACTTTTCATACCATGCTCAATTACACATGCATGTACATGTACATGTATATTTATTAAAGGGGCAAAATACACTAACAGCATGTGCTAACATTTTAAACATTCAATATTAAAATCACACTGTTTAGGATCAGATTCAATGAAATCTAAATACAGCAGACAACCACCACATTTCAAAAATCTTTCTTCAAATATTTATTGGTCCTTTTTTTTTTTGGCCACAATTTTTTTTAGTGTCATGATTAACTGCAACACCATCAATCAAGTGTCACCCACTGAATTAGTAAAACAAAACAATTTTATATATTATATAGATTATAAATTATTTCAAAACCAATATCAATTTAATTTATTCTCCTGACATCACAAGTGCTGCCTGATATTACAATGGTTTTGAAGTACAAATCTGAAGAGAAAACAAAGCAGAGAATGTAATTAACCATCAGGTCAGCTGGAGGAGAGAAGGGCTTAAGTGGTCGACCAGTATACTGGTACCCAGTATTAACCCACCTCAGAAGAGAACATATAATATTAATTATTTATTAATTATTATGCTCTAGATCAAGGATAATTAATGAAAGGGATTTTCAACTTTTAAATAGATATCTATTTACTATGCTTTATTCTTTTATATACACCTAAAAGGTTTGAGACGCATCTCCCTTCCCCCATTTCCCCCAAAAGAAGCCCACCAAAAAAAAACCTTTTGAACAAATAACAGATATTTAGCCCACGTTACAGCTTATATAATATATATTATTATACGGCATAGCATTTTGGAGTGCGGATACGCACAAAGACGAGCGCAGATATGAGACCGTATTACATGGGTCTCAGTCCCCCTAACCGCGCACTACGGAAAACACTGTTGAAAGCCTATATTTTAGGAAAGATATTATGTCGTATAATAAAACAATTTATTCAGCGGAAAGTTGTGTAATACGGCTGGGCATTTTTACTCGTCAGTGTTTATTTTTTCTCGCCTAAAGGCTCGAAAAAATAAAAAACTGACTCGTAAAAATACCCAGCCATATTACACAACTTTCCGCTGAATAACTCTATAAATTATAACTTTACAGTACACTCCCCTAAATGATGAATATAGCTCTGAAGACTTCAAAGTGAATTTTATGGGTGTATGTAAAACAAAAAGACTCCCGAAACACCCCAGAACACTCCGAAAAACACCCAAAATTACAAATACGAAAAAAGGAAATGAAAATAAATAAGATATTATATGGCTGAAGTGGTCCAAAAGGGGAAATGGAAAACATGGTCAGTGGTCTGAAATTTGCATTTAGTATATTTTTGGTGGCGGAAGATGCAGTGGCTAATGGAGTAATGGTTAGCATGCTGGACTCAGGACTGAGTGGTCTGGGTTTGAGCCCTGGCTGGGGTCAATTGTGTTGTGTTCTTGGGAAAAGATACTTTACTCTCAGTGCCTCTCTCCACCCAGGAGTATAAATGAGTACCGGCGACAAAATGCTCCAGGGTGGACTAACTTGCGATGGACTATCATCCCAACCAAGGGGGTTAAGGAATACTCCTAGTTGCTTCATGCTACAGAAACTGGGATTAAGGCTCCGGCTCCGGCAGTTTTGGGCCACTACGCTCATGAAGACTTTACCTTTTTATATGTTTGGTGTTCCTGGGTGTTCCGGGGGTGTTGACCAGGGTCACTGTTCTTGGTTTAACATACACCCAAATTTTAATCAATACTCAGTGTTAATGAGATAATAAAATTGCATGCGTTTAAACACGGAGCGAGCCTATCAGTCGAGGCTGTGGAGTTCAGCCTGCCAATCACAATGGTCTCATTTGATTGGTTAATTCACCCAGGTCTAATTATGTGCAATTTATTCAGTATTGTCCAAGTTGTTTGCACAATCACAAAGCTTGTAATTCTGAATAATTTTGCAAATCCCATCAAAGTCATCTTCACGAGACTCGTTCAAGTTCTCGACAAACTCAGATAAATGGAAACAGGTGGCTCTTTGATCGCAGGCTTGAGCTTTGTAACAATTTTAGCTAGCCGCAAAATTTGGACTGTACTGTACATGTCGAAATGGGCGAAGGGAATTCATTGTTTGCATTCAGTTCCTCCTAACAGTGAATAGATATATTTGTTTTGCGCTCAATATTTATTATTATAGCTTGTTGTGTTTGACATAAATCAAATTAGTTGTTTGGATAAACCAACCCCAACTTTTCTCGACCGTTGTTGTGCGACGTTTCAGCTTTCCCCACATGCCATTAATGATAAAAATAGGCAACAAAGTGCTTCAGACGGGGCGTGTCCTTTCCTTTTATAGGCTCGCTCCGTGTTTAAAAGATATACGGTATCCCTTCAATTTATGCTCTTCACTCTCACCTGTTAAAATCCACTGTCTACTGACTACAATCAATATGTTTATTATAAGACCATGACCTCCATCTATGAAAAAGATGAAACAGAAAACAAATTATAAATACTACATTGCAGGGCTGCAAATAACAGTCGGTCATCGGACAATGACCGACCAAAATTTGCTTATGGTCCGATGCAATCCAAACTGTGGCCGGACACAATGTCCGGATAATTTTTTTTGCCTTCCAACGTAAACGCCAACAGGTTTTATTCTAAATGCAAACTACATGTAGTTTACTCTTCGATGACAACGCGTTAAATTAGCAAGTTCGCTTATCAAGCAATACTGTAATATGATGTCCGACCTCATTTTTGTTTTGTCCGACCAAAATTTTTCTTAGTCGGACAGATGTCCTTTCAAGAAAAAAAATTATTTGCAGCCCCTGACATTGTCCTTAGTACTCCTATCATCCTGAGTCTCCTACGCAGCCGTTATTTGTGTCGTCACGCAGCGCTTCTCCCCACTAACGGCTGCTCTAACCTGGACCACATTCCTTTCCTTTTGGCCGCAGCAACTTTGACACCTATCGGCAAAAACGTGACTGTTATCGTTTGCCGAAAATCTTTTTCAACATTATTTTTTAATATCATTCATTTGTCTTCAGTTAAACCATGTTTTAATTTTGATGTTGGTGTGCGTCAAATTTAAAAGGCGGCATACTGGTGTTCGCTTGACGTTTCCGACGCTAAGGTCACGATAAGACACAATCTATTTATTGGGTGTATTGGCGCGAGCAAGTTCCGAAAAATGGCACTGCAAGACAGCAACTGTGATTGGCTTAAATCGGGAAAGGAATGTGATTCGGATTTGAGCAGCGTTAGTGGGGGAGAAGAGTTGGGTGACGACACAAATAACGGCTGCGTAGGAGACTACTGTCATCCCAGTTCATCTAAATATACCTGATTAAATAGACAGCTAGATTTTGACTTTCATTTTACTGAAAAACAATTTTCAGTTGATAACAAAATAAACTTAAGTTAAACTTAATTATTGCCAATTATTTTTTTATAATATTATACACTGCACCATAGCGTCTGTATTTATATTGTTTGTGATCAGAAAACTGAAGTTGTGTGATGCGTGACAAAAAGTGAAAAGTACAATGTTTACAAACGCTTTACTCTTCTGACTGGCGTTAAAAACCTCGAATTGTAATATATATATTCTATTTTAATACACAACAGCTCTTCTGTCCAAAATTTAAATTAAAACTAGGGGTTACCATATTGGAAGTGAAGTGCTGCCACATTTGTAATTTCATTATCATCGTTGGTTTTATAAAACAATGTCACGCAAGATCCTTTTGTGCATTTGGGTCTCAAAATAACCTTATACTAACAAAGCGTAAAACCAACATCTGGTAGTGACAGACACATTTGTTACAATGTCACAGCCAGATTTAGGACACTACTTCCAAATATTTTAATTTCGAGGAAATTTAAGTAAACCAATTGTGAAACACAATGCAACATGTCCCAAATATTTAATTGTCGATGTGATTGAAGTAAACCAATTTACCGGCGGGTCAAGTCCGTCTGCGATGCAAGCTAGGCGTGCGTGAAATCGTAGAAAAAAGGAGCACGCGACTCGGATCTCACAAAGGTCAGTTTCATATGTTCGCTTGAAACATAACAGGGCGGGCTTGGTAATAAAACAATGTCACGCAAGATCCTTTCGTGCAAGAGCGTGTGCAACAGCGTCTCAAAACAGCCGAAATCGGCAACAATCAAGCATCAGAGCGTCTCAAAACAGAGTCTCCTCGAGCGCGCAAAAGAAAGAAATCCCGAAAACAACAATCGTCTCTTCTCGTGCAAATTCGAGCGTGGCAATAGTCGTCACAAATCAGACTTTTCACGCGGAGGGGCCTGGGTACTGCTAACAAACATCTTACCGGCAGAGGGAAATCCTGAAATCGGAACTCAGGACAGAAATAGGAGGCTGCCCTCTGCGGGCAGCAACAAACCGCAAAATATTTTTCATAACAATTGAAGGGCCACAATTTTTTTGTAATGATTTATAGCAAGCAAACATTATATTTAAATGTTGCTCAGCACACCAGATTTGACAGCATAGAAACATAAAATCGCCGGCCTTCATTCAAACGCAGCAATTCCATTTACATCGTATCGAAAAGAGAAGAGATAACAACTCACTAGGCAGTGGCACCTTTTCCAGTATTTCAGTAAAAGCTGGGAAGATTTCGTACTATTTTTGCCTAAAGAAAAGCTTGTGAAAATCGTTTGTTTTGTTATTGAGCTCAGCTTTGGGACTGGGAATTTTAATTCAAAGATGCACAATGTGCAGTGACGATTTATATTATTATACTTCGCAAGCAATACTGACACTATTAGAAACATAAAATCGCCTAGATTCAAATGGAGAAATTCAATTTCCCTCTGTACATTTTAATTTCCTAGGACGAGAAACATGGCAAGCGAAATATCGTATCGAAAAGTGAAGAGAAAAACATAATTAATTCACTAGTATTTCAGCGCAGTCTCGGAAAGCCGTTTATAGATTTCGTACTATAATCAAAGCAATGTTTGGAATGAAGGTAAGCCAGCAATTGTCAATGTAAAAATACGCCAAACAGGCGTGTTTTCCATATTTTCACTTAACCGAGCCTCAGCTTAATTTCGTACTGGGATTCCTGCTCGTTCTTTCTCAAGTTCCTTCTTGTTTCACGTTTCGTTTCTAAACTGAAACAATGCAAAACAGTCGTGAAGTTAAACGATTAAATACGTAAACAAAGGTGCAAAACTTTCTACCTGCCTAGCAGCAGAAAATTTAAATAAGCTCAAGCTTACAAACCGAATTGAACGGAAAATTAACCTTACCGCTAGCGTCGCTAAGCTATTATACGCTCGCCTGCCAAATATAAAATAAAACTCAAACACTTAGCTTTCTTTTGGCCAACAGTCGACTACTTGAATCTGCACTTTGTCTGCTACCCGAAGGACTTTCTTCGCTCTTAAGCAGCAATAAGATGCTAGAAAGCGAAGGAAAATTTCTTGAGTCGACAAAACACTTTCTTTAAAATCAAGAACTAGTGAAAAAATCCGGCGAAAACACGCCACTGAGATGACCCGACCGGACGCGAGTCGGCAACCAGGTAAAATGGCGGCAAAACACAGCCTCATTTTCATGCATAGTAGTCACCAGGCTTCCAGGGAACATCTTGTTACAGCCTTAAAACAAATGACGAAAATTTAATTTTGCAAAACAGACAACTTTGTTGAAAAGAGGATGCTCTAAACCCTCTCATAAATTTTTCCTTTTGGTTTTAAATTAATAAGTGGCCGATTTAGCGCCAACAGGAAATGATCAAACGCCGCTCATGCGCGGCTCTTCCGTGATATTTAAAAGAAAAAAATAATAATCGCCCTTTTTATAAACTTTACTTCAATATCTACAACTCACAGGAATAAGGCGCTGTTTTATTGAGCATAATGTACTTTTAAAGCAATTTGAAATATTCAAAGCGATCTGGTCACGTGACTGATGACGTCACGTAAGATACGTGTTCAAAAACGTGTTCTTCACATAAATATCTATCCACATGTAGATTTTGTTGCTATGCGCCTTACATTTCGTGAGATATAGCTGAACAAATTTTCCACACATTTTTACACTCGTGTATAGCCCCCTTAAATTTAAAATGCCAGAATATTAATGGCCATTTCAAAATTCCCCATATCAATGTCTTGCTGAAAATATTGATTACTTTTCAATTGATAGAGACCTGTTCTCACAGTAAACAAAAACGCACTTTCGGGCGTGGTCACGTGACTAATGACGTCATCACACTAAGTTTGATATGAGAGTTATTTTATGGTAAGTGCTATTACCTTGTGGTGCTTCACCCTTCTGGGCCTCAAATTGACAAAGTTATTTGACATTGAAAAATTTCCAGTTGCAAAGGACTCTGGGAAGGTTCTTATTATAATTATATATTGCTTTTATAATTATTACAAGTGGAACCGGAATAAAAGCAATATATAATTAATTGTCATAATGGAAAAATGGTAAATATGATACCACCTACTGCCCTTAGGGTTTAGTTTTAGTGGGATTTAGAAATTGCGAAAATCATACAAAATTGTTTGCGGGTACATTTTCCGCGATGTTCCATCAGTCACGTTTAATACAGGCTCATACACCCAACTCTAGGGCAACTGGTTTATAGAAAAGCCCATTAAAAGAAAAAAAGTCCATTCAAGAAAACTTTGACGTATATCACGTTTCTCCAGATCATTTGAGGAACTCTCAGAGTTTTCAGTGAAATCAAATTACCGTCAGCATGCTCAAATGTTTTCGTCCCTCAAATACACGTTTATTATTTAAGTGACCGTTGAATACAGGCCATAAACAATAAAATATGTGTTAGTCGGGACATATGTATTATCTGAGTAATAATTAGTCCCTTGAGTTTCTGACAATATTATAGAGTTATTTTAAAAAAACTGTACCTCTTTTTACAGAAAAAAAAAATCAAAAACGCCATAGAAATAAACCCCGAAATATTTTTTCAATCCATGAAAATAAACATTTTTCATTTGAGAGTTATATTGTACTACATTGCCATGTGGTGTGTTTCAATAGTTATTGTTCCAGTTTCATATGTCCAATTATACACAGATACTCTCTCTTAGACTTACTAATAATGTCATACCACTCTTACCAATACATGTACGTACACTTTGGTCTGTCCCTTCGTGGTTTATATTAGACAGGGCAGATAAATCAGACGAAGGTAATTGTATATCTTTTCACTTAATTTGTTCTCAAATTAATTTTTATTACCCACACTGCCGGAGTTTATTCCAGTTCACATAGCCGACTAGGAGAATTGCAACTCCCTCTAGATGGGATGCTAGTGCAACCACCAGGTTAGCCCCAGTATTTTGCTAGGTTGTCCTAACAGTTTGCACTGAGTACCCATTTATACTCTTGGCCAGTGGAGAAGACTCGAGGCACTGTCACCTGTGAGAGTAAAGTGTCTGCCCCTAACACAACACTAGATACCCTGGCCACTGGGTATATTTAGGATAGGTTATCACAAAATAAAAACAGTACAGTTTTAAAAACCACAACTTTTAAAATGACTTGAATGGTCATGCAGAATCACATTAAGTAACTGTTTTATTATTTTTTATTTTGAAGTGAATTCAGTTTTCAAAATTTTAGGACCAAGTGAATAGTAAATTATGATTACAGTTAACACTTTCACCACTCGTGGCTTAAAGTTACATTGATTGGGATCATCTTAACATATTTTTAGTAGAAAAGCAAGGAAGCTATCACATTTCCACACAGTTCTCAAAATATTTATTTAGCTTTTTTTCCCTGGGAATACATGCACATGTAACTCTGAAATGCAGGGTTAATTTCTAACCCAAAAGCATTACATATAATGAATTGCATGATTTTCCTGGCATATGATGTTGTCTTGTACACTGTAATCAGGGTGATGAAATAAATAAAACCTGAAGAGGAAACAACACAGATGATTGTATCAATACAATAAAACCATGATTGCTGATGCATCAGCAAACATTTAAAAACTACTGATAACATTAAAAAGAAACATATGAAAACAACTATGGTAAATTAAGATTTTGGCTTCAGTGAAAAGACCTACATTGCATTTAGCTTGGTTTGTTTGTGTTGCCCCATTGAAGACCATGTGACATTACTCTACAGAATTGTTTATTTCAAATTGTTTCATATTCACATGTATAGACCTTATTCATAGATGGCGGTTGATTAATTATTATTTTATATTCATGCTAATCAGGCCCCCTAGCCCCGTTAGTATGTGAAAAATTCAAAATAAATTTTACCTCAAAATGAGGCTAGGCAGGGTGATTAGCATAAAAATTAATATAAAATAATAATTAATCCACCGCCATTTATGAATAAGGTCTATACGAATGCATAATTTTTAGAACTAGACAAAGGAACAATTCTCTAGAGAACATCACATGGTCTGAAATGGGCCAATTTACATTTGAAGCTAAATACCGTAATGATTCGATTTAGCTCCCGGGGCGCTAAGTATTTACTATTTCGGAGGCCACTTATTCGAGACAGCTGCACTTATTCGGGGCAGGCCGCTTATTTCATTTTGAGAAACAACCGAATGATCAAAACAAAACAATCACCACAAAATTTGAAGAAGAGATCATTCATTTGAAGGAATTGTGCAATCACATGGACATAATAGTTGAGAAACTCAGACGAAGACCACTGTTTTTGTAATGTGGCATTAACGTATGTGAGCAATTAAAGGAATATGAACCTCGGTTGATCTCAGTGTACTCTGACGGCGCTGTAATATTATAATATTAGAATAGGGGCACTTATTAGAATATGGGCGCTTATTAACAAAAACACATTCGAAGGGGGGGGGGGGCGCTTATTCAAAAGGGGGTGCTAAAGGGGGCCTAATAAATTTGCTCGCTTGATGCTTGTTCAGTTGTTGTAGCACCCAGGAAGCGATAATTGATGTATTTACATTTTAGAGTGTGCACAATTCAATCAAGCCATTTTCATTAATGTAATGATCTGTAATGACTCCAGGGATCAGAGATAAAATTATTCCCTGACCATGGGAAAATATTCATTGCTGAATGTACATGTAAACATGACATTTGATATTGTACAGTCTCGCCAGGACTTTCGCTTTCACAGAAAACAAAATTCAATCTTCTTTCAAGACGAGAAACACAAGACAAGAAACACGCATACATGTAGGTGTGTTTTAATCGCCTACGCGCGATAAGGTGTGAAGAAACTGTCAACTTACTTTTGACCAGACTGGTGGTACTGTACAATACTGAATAGGTAAACTTATGTGGGGACAATGTTTTCAAACTTACCAAACTTAGCTGAGGTCCAATCATCATTTCCACATCCACTGCTTGGCTTTTATAACCGGAATGAAATAAGAGCTCTTAAAAAGTGACCACTGGTACCCTATCAAACAAAAAGGTAATGATTAATATGAAGCAAGAAAAAGGTCTACATGTACATACCTACATATTGTAGCTACCATGTGCAGTTTCTGCACGAAGGCAAGCATGAAGCAAGTAGGAGTATTGCTACTCCCCATGGATAGGATGCTATTCCATCACAGGTTACCCCTAGCATTTTGTCAGGTTACCTTGACAGTTTGCTGGTACTCATTAATATTTTGTACTCCTTGGTGGGAGAGGGCAATATGAGAGTAAAGTGTCTTGCCCAAGGACACAACACAATGACCCCAGCCAGGGCTTGAACATGGATAGCTTGATCCAGAGTCCAGTACACTAAAATAATTAGGCAACAAACAGGTTTTTTGTCAGAGGAATACCATCCGTTTAATAATTCAGATGAGAAATACCAGGCCTTTAATAGTTCAGATGAGAAATATTATACCAGGCCTTCAATTGTTCAGATGAGAAGGAGAAGGTACTTCCCTAATCTGTGATAACTGTTAGTATTATCCTAGCATCAATAAAAATTGATAGAAAATTCAATGTGAATATGAAACATTAATAATGACTAATTTCTATCGATTTTATCAGAGTATCAATTAGTATATGTAATAGGACTATGTACTGTCCAATTGGGAAATAATTGGATGATAAAAATTCAGAGGGTTGCTTAATTGGATGAGGCCGTACGCCGAGACCAATTTGGCAGTCAGAGGAATTTTTTGAATCCAATTATTTCCCAAATTGGACAGCATGTAGTCGTATAACGTGTTAATATATTGAGCATGGGAACTTGTACTGTCCAATTTGGGAAATAATTGGATAGTTTGTTTGAATAAGATTTCACAGTAGCAATATAATTATCAAATGAATGTGGCAAAATTAGATTGCCCTTACCCAGACATGCAAAAGTACAGTCACTGTGACATTATCTTGACAAGCTAAATAATTTTGTCCAGTTTGAATTTTGAATTTGTTATTTCACGTCAAACACATGCCGAAAGTCTGTGTATCAAAAGTTGCAATAATAATTTTAAAAATCCTGTACCGGCTTGGAAACCTTCTCATAAAATCGCCTTTCATTTATATACAGATTACAAACAGTCTCAAATAGCCATGCAATTAATTAATAACATAACACAGTGAAATAAAAAAATTAGTATTGGTAATCGTATGAATGCGAGTGATATTTGAAAAATTCTCTCAAAATTGCACGAGCCTTTAGGCGAGTGCAATTGAAAGAATTTTCAAATATCACGAGTAGTGTAAATCCTTAATTGCTCAAGCTTTCATACGATTACTCATTTATTATATGACTGAGGAAAATTACGAACGCGCGCTCCATTAATTTGCACTGCAGTACAAATTAAAAATTAATGATAAATTTGCCTGCTCTCAGCCAATCATAATGAAGTAATTGTCTCTATCATATAATAAAAGGTGTTACATGCGAGAAATAACACGTAAGTTTATATGTATAAACATTCGGTAAAAACGAGGCATGAACGTTTTTGCACACTGACTTAATGTACTTGTCTCGAGTGACAGAAATTATTTATTTTGTGATGGACGCTTCCAGCAATAACTCAAACTACGCACACTAATCTCCGTTTGTGTTTCGAAAAATCAGAAAAGCTTAAAACAAATCAGCTTAAAAAGTTTGAATATGTAAACAAAAAGCAAAAACTCCTCAATAAAACAGTATAACGCTCGGAGAAAGTGTACATGTACAAACGGTTTAAATAATTATTTTCGCTACCATATTTTCAACTTACCAAACTTTAGCTGCTGCTGAGGGACCTGAGGCCCGAACTGAAGTGCAATCGTCCTTTCTGCTTTCGTCGTGAGCCGGAATGAAATACGAGCTCTTGAAGGAAAAAGCTCTAAAAGCTTTGACCTGTCGACTCTCCTCGACAGATGACTCCACTTGCGTCGAAAAGTACAAATGTAGTCTTGTCGACTGTCCAAGAAAATTTTAGCCACTCTTGATCGAATACGAAAGGATGAAGAAAATATTTTGCAAGCCAATTTTCTCCTTTTCTCCTCCGCGATCCGCAAAACAATTTCAGCTGACGAATCCGCTGTACAGCCGCGAAAGAAGGCGCAAAAAATACAGAGCCTCGCCTTGGTGTAGGGACTCGCACCAGGCTTTCTTCGCCAACTTCGCTCGTGTCCAGTCTCTCACATGTCACGTTTTTTGGGGCGGAAAATTACATCTATCTACGCTATGAAGAAGTGAAAATGGCGGAAAAACTGTCAACGGGAATAAGAAAAAGCATATATCCAAACCTCTCATCGAAGTTTGCTTTAGTTTTTAAATTGAAAAGTCGCTGAACAGGATCGAAACAGGAGGCAATCCAAATGTTACTTTATTCCTCACCCGTTTATTATTTTACAGAAAAAATTAAAGCGGTCTTTTTTAATAATTGTACTTAAATATCTATAATTTAGTTAAAATAAATTAGAGTATAATAACGTTTTTAAAGCAATTCAAAATATTAAAACGATGTGGTGACGTGACCTATGACGTCATAAAAAGGACGTTGCCAAAAAAACGTAAACACTTCACATGAACATCTATCCACACATGAAATTTTTGTTGCTATACGCCTTACACTTGATGAGATATTGGCTAGAACCTAGGATCTCTCTTTTTTCTTCTCGTGTATAGCCCCTTAAATTTAAAATGCCAGAATATTAATGGCCATTTCAAAATGCCCCATATCAATGTCTTGCTGACTACATTGATTGCTTTTCAATTGATAGAGACCTGTTCTCACAGTAAACAAAACGCATTTTCGGGCGTGGTCACGTGACTAATGACGTCATCGCACTAAGTTTGATTTGAGAGTTATTTTATGGTAAGTTTTTATTATATTATGGTGTAACATCGTTCTGGTCTTCAAATTTGACAAAGTTATTTGGCATTGAAATATTTTCAGTCGCAAAGGGGTTCTGGGAAGGTTCTTATCATTATTATATATTACTTTTATAATTATTATATTTGCTCATGAAGAGGCGTTTGTCGAAAGCCGTGATCGATGCCGCGGGGCATAAAACATTAACGCAATTAGTGCCGCAGATATATTATATTAAAATTTCCTCGTTTCGGCATCAGTCGATCAGAGACAGTGTAAGGAAGGTGTATGTATTTCAGTAATAGTAACTAAAAAGCTCGTTGGCTGCGTGGCACTTGGTTGCTGGGTAACTAGGAAAGAAAAGTGCCAAAAGATTTACAAAAAAACCGACCGTTTAAGTGTTGGGTTTTTTGTAAAACTTTTAGCACTTATATTTCACTAGATTTAATTAAGAAGGCATACAGGCGGTCTTTCCACTAAGTGACCACACCTATACATAAAATTGTCCTGCACAGCTTTGATTTTTAAATTTATTTGTAAAATAAGCAGACATATTGACAAACAGAGTAAGAGCAATGTTGTCTCAAAGGGCGTGAATAAGGAAGTCTACGTGGTGTGAAATTAGTTCTGCGCGGATCCGTGTCGGCCGCGATAAGACATGTTCCTTTAAAAATTTACAGTCATATTACCATATTACCCAGCATCAGAAAGCGGTCTGAAATGGTTTAGACCGGTTTAATTTTCCGTTGACGATACCCTCACATTAAAACTGCATTACTTTGCTTCTAAAAAAATGATTTGTGTTTTTAGCCGCGTGGAAAACATGTTTTGTTAGCAAAAGCGCGTGTCGGTGAAGCCAAACATTGTTTTTTGAAACAACCGTCAAACAAGACCTGCTTCCGAATAGTCTGAGATCAGGCTTTTAGTGGGGAATAGCGCGGCCCTGGTCTCAGGCTACTTCCGAAAGATATTTCCTGCGCAAATAAACTGGGAAATATGTGTTTCCGCGAATCTCTCTTGCCAAAAATTTAAAAAATATATGATTGCATTTGATCCTGCTTCCCACACAAAGGACAGCTGTAACTAAACTGATGTATTTGTTGGGATATTTTAATAGACTTTGCATTACACATGTACAAGTAATTTTCACAATAAATAATTATATAACAATGGTCCTTTAAATATACAATTTATGTAGTAATATTTATTGAAAGTCTCTATTTTTTGTTTGAAGTTAAATTAATTTCCCTCGCAAGATGACAGCGATAGTTACCTTCTCCTTGAGACGTTGATCAGTAAAATTGCATAGAAATTACAACAAACTTCACACTGCAAGACTTCTCATTTGATACAATCGCGGAAGAAAAAGCAATTTCCGGAATACGACGCATTTTGAAGGGATCGTTTTGTTATTCATTACCTTTACCCTTTTAAAGAGCACTTTCCTAATCATGATTTATTGTCATTCGTGCAAGTTGTGACGCGGAAGATAACTCATGCAGCTTTAATTTACAATCAGTCTGAAACAGGCAACAATAGACTGAAACTTTCGAATCAATTCGCACGATTGGTGGTCATTAAACGTTGTGTGGTCAGTTGTGTTGGATGTCGGTTGTTGAAACACATTGCCCAACCACTTCTTCTAACAGGCACGTCGATCATCAGACAGCGGATACCGTTCAACAAAGCCCGGTTAGTTCGTCAGTCTTTCCGTTCCGCTCTTACATTCATCTCCAAACGTTCGCATATAAGCTGAAACAGTTCGTTTTAAGAAGTGCCCTTGAAATGGAAAATTGGTTTAATATCTTTGGTTGGTTACTTTCAATCGTAACAGCAGCAGGAAACGGCTTTGTAATCGTTCTTGTCGCAAAAAATCACCGACTGCATTCCTCGGCTAACTGGTTCGTCCTTTCCTTGGCAGTGGCCGACTTTGGAGTCGGAGTTGCCATTTTTCCATCAAATTATTTTTGTAGCAAAACAATGGCGTGCAACTCCAGGGTGTACATGGCATTCTTCTGCGTTCTCCTCCATTCGTCGGTAACAAATCTTTGCACCTTGACTTGGGATCGCTACATCGCCATCGTTCACCCTTTCAAATACAATACCTCCATGACCGAGAGACGCCCTGGAATTGTTATTTTGACAGCATGGTTAGTTCCATTGGCGATTTCGCTGTCACTTTTTCGTGGGAATGTACGTCACAAACTCAAACACTGCATGGAAAGTTTTACGATTAACTGGTGTCTCTGCATTTGACATAATATCCTGCGCGCTGCTCTTTTATGCCGTTGGTCGCATCTTAGTTGTTGCACGTGCACGGTCACGCCAAGAATCTAAGATAGAACTACAGCTTCAATCTAACCACTCATTCACCGAGTCACACCAAGTATCTGCGATAGAACTACAGGTTCAATCTAACCACTCATCCACCGAAACCGCAACTTCGCGCAGACGAAGAAAGAAGCAGAAAACAGCTCGCTTCATAATCGCTATTGTCGTATTCTTCTTGGGATGCTACATAGTGGCAAATTACTTAGTTTTGTGCATTACTTTCTCGTGCCAAGTGTCTGATAAAGCTGGTTACATCCTCATTTTGCTCCTGGTTTTGAACTCCGCAGTAAATCCTTTGGTTTACGCGTTTCTGAAGAAGAAGGACATTAAGGGGAAATAAGAAAGCTTTTTTGCAGACATAACTAAAGCGAAAACAACTATAGCGAAACCAAACCAGTAGTAAATAGTGTTTTTCGCGCGCTCTGATTAGAAACTCAAATTCAGTCGGGTTACTATTCACCTCGCCGGCTCCGAGCAAAACAAAATGGCTTCACGTTTTGTTTTCGTTAACCGATACAGAACGTTTTTAATAAACTAGGCCGCTGTACTTCTTTGTGTTAACGTTATCAGCTATTCCGGCTGGAGTGTAACAATGTTGGGTTAAGAGGGTTTTCAGTATTAGCATTTTATTAATCTTGTCACTGATAAAATCACTAAACTGCGGTACAAAATGTTTATTATCGAGTATCGAGCAATTAGCTATATAGCTTTAGTAAGTAAAAATCTACTGGTATACTAATGCAAATGAGACAATTTGATTGGCTGAGCTACTCGTATACTATCAGCCATTATAGTTCACCACTAAAATTTTCTTTGATTCTGATTGGCTTAAATCGAACACGTGACGTGATAGTGTTCATCCGCGGGAGAGACACTGTCAGGTAATAGTGCCCGTCGGGCAAAAAACCCCGGATCGATAGTGCCCGCCTGAGCGAAAAACAACAGTTTTGTGCAGTTTTGAGCTAAACAGTTGAAAGAATAAATTAAAAAATAGCGAGAATTTACTCTCTATCAATTCTTTCATGACATATGGACATGAACGAAGTTGGAACGAAATATTTAATGCAAATAAAATATTTGCCTGCAAATAGGATTTTTATGTCTTTTCTCTGCAGTAATTTTGTTCATTTAATATGATACTCCTGGGGAGGAGTTATGGGTATTAGGGGAACCCCCCTCTCATGCTCGTGCGGTGGGTCACGTGACAATCAAGCCATGTGCTCGTCATTCGTCTCGCGTCAGCCGCGGATCAAGGACGTGTTTTTTGATTCCCTCATCCTCCCCCATGCCTTGTCCACTTGTTTCATTGTGTAGTTAAGTGTCTGTTTTCAGTGCCCTCACCTTTACTGGGCCAGACTATGTATCAATCATTTTTCAACGAAATGTGATATTTTAATAAAAGCGGCTATGGGCCTTTGTCCATAGCCATATTAGTCCAAACAATATTGTTTGATCATTTGCCCAGTAAACAGAGCTCAGGCAAGGCAGCTTTGGGGTTAAGTTATTTAGGGTTAAAGAGAAAGCATAAATTCCTGTAAATGTACAACAAATGCGAATGAAAGAGCACTAAAACAATTTACGGAAAGATCGGTAAACCGACACAAATTCGTCCAAAAAATGACAGCCTGTTTACACCACAAGTTTAAGCGTAGCCTATTCAGTATTGTTACCTTGTATTTCCAAGAGGCTTGTCAATTCCAGCTTGAATCAGCACAATAAATATCGGTTACGAAGCTTAAATACGGCAGTTCGTCAAGCGTTTGCCCGCAGTGAAACCTTCGACTCCGTTCAGTTCTCCGTTTGACTTGTAAAATGAATATAATGTTCAGCTCCACAATTATTTCAGATCATCCCATTTTGTGCTAAATCATTTGCACAATTTTCCAGAATATATGAAACTTTAGAAGACACAGAGCGAAGAAATAATCCGAAGAGAACTTTTTGGTCCTGCTTTCTCTTCATTCAACTCGGCGGAACCCGCGCCAGGTTTTGCCGCCGTTTTTCATACAAATGATGCTTCATTTAGATGGAACTGAAAAAATCACCAGTCGATTTATAACTTTTGAAAAAGTAATACCGAAGTTTAACCTAAAGTTTTGTACGTATTTACGAGACAAAAGTTGAAATGTAAAACTATTTTTGAAGCTCGAAGCGTCGCACTGTGTAATTAGAAATCGAAATAAATAAATTCATGTCGTTTTCAGTTTTTAGGCCGCCGCGCGGAAAATTTAGTGGTGAACAATAACGACAATAGAGTGTGTTTTGTCTCGGAACTATCGGTCTGATAGTTGCCCTTGGAAATTTTATGTTCTAAAAAACTAGCATATAAGCCCTCGAACTTCGTTTTTGGGCTAATATTTGTTTTTTAGAACATAAAATTTCCGCGGGCAACTATCAGCCGATAGTTCCTCGACAGAAACACTCTTTTGTTATATTAGTGTGCAGTGGCTGGAGGTCGTCTGCAAAATTGCCGGTTTCTTCTCGTTTCTCCGAAGTTTTGGAGGAGAATTTGGAGTTAATACTAGACAATTTTTACTAAAACAATTAGAATTATTCGCTCTCAATTTCTATGATATGATAGTTGATTCGGCCTACGGCCTCATCAACTATCACATCATAGAAAATCTCGAGCTCATAATCTAATTGTTAAATAGAGTAAGTATACATGCATGCTCGGATCGAGTAAGTTTTTAAAACAGTAAAGAAAGTCCTTCACGTGGTTTCAATCGCTGTCCGGTTCAAAACAAAAAAAATCGCCAAAGCACATGCAAAATTAAACTCCCGCCAAACTTAAGTGCTGCACCGCCTTTGGCAAATCGTCGTTGAAGAACTCGAAGGGACATTGTTTGCCGCGAATGAAAGTCCATGAGCGAGCATCATTTGTTGTATTCAACAGTATTTTTCAGTGGTTTTAGTAAAACATAGATTAATATAGGCCTTTTCCGAAATGCCTTTTGCTCTGTTTCAAAACGAGTCCTGGTGCACAACCTTTCATATGGAAATGAGTTTTTACCTGCACGTTTATTGTCATGCAAATCAAACTCATTCCCATATGAAAGGTTGTGCACCGGGACTCGTTTTGAACAGAGGCAAGCGGCAACTCGGAAATGGCCTATTCATTTTTTAAATACATATTTTATTTAAGGAACCTAAACGGTTGTGGGCCTACATGAATTGAACGCCTGGGCAGCACATGGTCTGCGAGAGGAATGAGTACTAAGTACCGCACTTGCTCTGCGAAGCAATTTATATATAATTATGTACATTTTCTTACTTGCGATAACATGTAAAAAATAAATATGCTGTTAGAGCGGTTTTCAATTGAGTGTCGCAAAACCAAAACCAAAGCAATTACAATGACCAATCAAACGTAAACAACAAAACGAACCAATGTATACTCGAAGCAAATACACGTAACCGACGCCAAGCGCGGGAAAAACGCGTGTAACCAAGTCGCGATTGGTTTTGGTTTTGCATCTGATTGGTTGAGTAGATGACGCGAGATTTTTAAACCAATCACAGAGCGTAGTAAAGCAAAACCAAAGCAATTCAGGGATTACTTTCGACAGTTAATTGGAAACCGCTCTATCTGTTCAATTAGCACGAAGACCTTAGCTTAAGTCGGGGGTACACGTGAATTTCAATGAAATTTTAAGAGGTTTAAAGAAGGGATAGAAGAAAGAAAATCATTTTTGGAACACCAGCAGACATTTGATACCACGCGGGTGCTCTTGCGTGAGTATCAACTGTCTGTTGGTGTCCATCTACTAATTTTAACTTCAAATTCTAATTTATAAAACTACATTAAATCTTCAATATTTCTTCTTCTTTTTTTAATATTTCTATTTTTTCCCTTTAAATTTTACAGCTCCTTTGAGAAAAACTATTTCCTCCCAAACTTACCCAAAAATTACCCAAAAATTTACAAAACACTCCATAACATAGATTCACGAGGTTAGCATATAGTTTTTGGATTGCTTGAAACGTGAACGAGATATTTCAATCAATTAAACCCATGTTAGGTGGCGGAAAAATGGCATGCAGGTTTACCCCCGCATTAAAACACACATTTGATTTAATCACCCCGGATACGCTAAATAACCTATGACGTACTCGTAAGCAAACTGCGGACCTATTTTTATTGATGCAAGAGCTTACTGTGTATCTTTCTCGGCCATCAGTTAATGTCAGTTGATGAGTTAAATGCCTTTTGTGTTTGCTATACAGTTGAACATCCCTGTGCGACCACCTCCCGTAAGCGACCACCTCCCGCAAGAGACCACTTTTCCAGAACACCAAAATTTCCCCACTCAAATCACTATATTCGGAACCTCTCGCAAGCGACCGTGACCACGTTTGGGGCCAATGGTTTGAAATTTTTTATTGTTTTTAACCTCCGGTAAGCGATCATTTCACATGATACGATCTCACTACATGCGAAAATTGGGTAATAAAAGACCTTAATTAAAAGCCTGAAATGACAAGAAAATTGTTGTTTTTACATTATTATAACTTTTTATTTCTAATAGCCCATGCTCGCTGTATAATTGCCCGTGGATTAAGCCTCTGAAACTACTTCAGGCTAGACTCAAAATTTAGATCCCCTATAGTCTGACCTCTCGTAATACGTAAGCGACCATCTCCCATAAGAAACCACCTAGGTTTGACATTTTGGGTGGTCGCTTACGAGAGGTTCGACTGTATAACAAATAAGGGAAACCAGTGAATTTGTTTTCCCCGATTATCGGGAAACAAAACTCACTTTTACGCTTACTAATGGGTAACAGCTTATCTATTGTGTGAAGCAAATCATTCAGACAAGTTCGTGGGGTGTTGTCAATCCATGACGTCAAACATGCAAAATAAACTAAAACAATACGCACACCAAAACACAATTCCTAACTAACAATGGTTTCTGCAACACCAAGTACTAAAGCCAGCACACGTTCCCTGTGAACAATCCATCACTTGGCGAATTCTGCTTCGCAATGATAGGAAGAAAAGCTTCGCAATGATAGGAAGAGCCGACATTGAAAGATAACACCAAAATCATTTTACTTTTACAGATCACCATGAAGGTGTTTCTGTGATGTGAATGGAAGAAATATCGGGATCTTTTATATCGATCAAGTGGACCAAAACTTAGTCAGGGAACATGATATTGATTACAGTGCGACTACTACTATTTCTGAGGCCGTCTAGAAACGAAAACCAAACCACCTTGCAGAATGGGAAACAAAGAATTTCAACTTCAGTTGGACAAATCAGTTTTTTAGTGTAATACAACGTTTCAATTCTCAACTCTGCTCTGCAATATGTGATTGGTTTTCACTGTCTAAGTGGCCAAAGTAACAGTAGTCAAAATGTAATGGTAATTTCAGTTGACTCACACGCTTACAGGCAGAACTCGAAGCTATTACTAGAAGGATAATTGTCATGAACTAGTTCAGTGTAACCAATAACATTTCGACAATTCAGTTTGACTTAATAATGTCGGAAAGTAAGCTAAGAAATATTGAAAATGATAGTATTATTATTTTTCTCGCCCTTAGAACCTAAGAGCTCATTTCTTTAATATTCGAAGGCTTTGTTCTAAGAACAGATGCAGAGATGTTTAATAAAAGTTCTTAAAGGACCGACAAACGGCAGCGAGATCCTCTTTAGTGTTAGGGAACATCTCTCGGTAAAAAAAGAAGATTTAAGTTAAATTTTAAACAGCGCAATCTTCTATAATCGTACAATCGCTAGCTGTATATCTATAGGTGTCCTGTCGCTTTTATACTTTCATTTTCAAAAAAAATTACTTATAAAATGATCAGACATTGATAAACAACACAAGAACAATAATTGTCTCAAAGCCGGGCGTAGATGTCTGAGATTCCTCCTGTGGCGCGGCGGTGGTGGCAATATGTTCTTTAAGATTAGCTTACTTAAATGTGATCAGTTACCAGACTTTCGCATAAAAGTGCATTACTTTGCTTTTTCAAAATTGATTTCCAAAATAATCGTCGATCATATTAACAAAAAGTGAGAGCTGAGTAGAATTCTCTCAAAGAATGCATCAACACTGGGGATCTCTGCGTCTTTCCGTTGGCATGAACGGGGAGACAAATCAAGTAAAACTAAAGGTGTATTTGTAAGGATTTTAAAATAAAACTTTTATATTATCAGTTGTCAGTAAACAATTTTCACAAGAAAGGTGATATAAACACAATGATCATGATCCTTTAAATATGCAGTTTATACATCAAGATAGTCATGGCATTTATTAGTCCATCAGCTAGGGAGGTTGTATGGCTCACTTAAGGGGAACAAACGAAACTTGTATAATCTTAATCTTTGACTATTAAGCATCATAAAAATGTATGATAGCAAGGATAGAACGATAGCTTTCACTTTGCAAATCGAATTTTAAATTTGCCCCTCATACCCTCTTTTTGGCCGCCATCTTGGATTTCTAAAGAAAAGTTTAAAAAATGTTATTCTTTCTTAAATGCACGCGATTTTTTGCCTATATTTGGAATAATACATATCTGAGATATTATTTCAGCATTGTTTACGGTTATTCAAGCTATGATGACGTCATGAATTACGTCACAGTGACCGCCATTTTGTTTTCTAGCTTGTGTATTCAACCGCTATCTCAATCATCTGAAATAACTAAATTACCATTAAGGCGCTCTGGCATCGCAATGCTAGAAAAACACGCTTAAAAGCTATTGTTAACGTCTTTTTCTATATATACTACGCCATGAATCAATATACCACAAATCAGAGTAGATAACTAGATCCACACTTCAGTCTAGAGCTCGTTTGAGTACAGAAGCGCGACGATCGTACAACGTCCTTCTTCACTGCTGTCACTTGCATATGGGATCTATAACATAAACATACGTTCATGACGCACGAGTTGCAGAAAGCGTTATACAACATGTGTCCCGTCAAGAGGATCTTGCTATATCGAACCTGAAGACGGAAAGACACAACAAAAGGTAATAACTATCTTTCTGTTCACCATTCCAAGTAACCCACACCTATGAACGTACATGTTCTTACCCGTATCAATCCTCTACATCTTCAGAGTCCACTATCCCCACTCATACTGAACGCCATCATCAGTCGCCATATTCTCACACTGGATACTGCACATGTCAGTGCACTTCAGACCCGCCTTCAAGCAGCAGCAGTTCTCGACCGTGCATGCTCTCTTGCACGTACAGGAGAGTAGTTCCAGGATCTCTTCTGGAGCCGGCTTAGATCCAAGCCACACAAATTCCACGACGTTAGAGATATTGTCTACTTCCTAGCCGTGCCCATGAGGGGAGGGGATTACCGGAAGTGGAACAATGGCTCTTCTCCAGATTGCTGCTTGATAATTTGCTCTTGTAACGTGAAGTCGTAGAGATGACAGACATGGCGGCAGAGCCTCTGGCTCGACTTTCCCGCCTCTGGTGCAGTGGATCTCATAGCGCAGCACATCCCGCACACCCTGGCACTTCTTCCCGTACAGCTGACACACAAGTGCCTCCGTATCTTTAAAGGTCTCCTCGGATACTGCCTACTCCTCCCCGATACTCGCCATAGCTCGGACGTACCTTTCATTGCGTTGGAGAAGCTGGACTGCTTTCCACTTCCCTTTACCAGAGAAGGTAGAGATGGTATCACAGCCTGTCATGAAGCAGTGCTTATCAATGCCTGGGTCGAGTTGCTTCTCCAAGCTGTTAACAACTATAGAAAGTTCTATTATTCTGGTCTTCGCGCCTCTTCTCTTCTTCACCTAGCACTTCCAAGGTTTCGGCTATGAGCAAGCAGTAGGAAAAAGACATGGTTATCAGAGTGGATGACGCGCGTGCCCCCGCGTGTCGAGCATGGAGAACCATACGCGTATCAGCCTCTTCGTGATTACACTCTAGCTCAGGAACAGGTTCGCATGTGGCTGCGTCTAGTCGCCAGCACATGATCTTCGGTTGTCACGTACATGATCCGGTTGCCGAGCCTGCCTCTGAATGCTTCTGTCTTCCACTGTGACACAAGGAATTTGACGATCTCAGGCTTGTTTGCGGTGACACTGAGCAGTGTACTACGTTTTCTGCCTTAGTACTCGGGGATCTCTCTAGTCACCACAGTCGCTGGTAGGGATCTCCTGCATTTCCTCGCTACTGGTGGTGCGTAGTCTTGGTCATCTGACTCGTCTACGCTCTCTCTCTCTCTCTCTCTCTCATTTCTCTCCGTGACGAGGATGGAGTTCACGCGATGTTCCAGACCCACTCAGTGTACACTCTAGGTTATCAATGTTATCCGCCACCATCAGGGCGACAGTGGACCTGGATTCCTGCTGCGTTACACTGGCCGGAATGACGACTCGGTTTTCTTGTTGCTCATTGGTAACTTCTAACGCATACTCGGTCGCTATCTCTTCTGCTAGGTCATAACTTACGCTGGCCGTACTTATTGATAAGCTTCACAATCTCTGTGTTATTACACAGGGCCTTTACAACAGAAGGAAATAACATGCTTTTTGGAGTTTCACAACCCCATTCCGGTAACAGAAAAAACAATATATTGTGCGAAAGATTCTTTCAGCCTTATTGTTCTTTCTGCACTACTGCTCTCACTGTCGAGTGATTTCCCAGAAATAAGCACAGTCAAAAGACGTCGTGTGGATGTGGAATATAGTCATTAGTTCTACTTGGTTTCAAATCATCCTCTTTAGGCGGCCAAGACCTATTGAAAACCTAATTAATGTTTGTGAGACCACGTGTTTGGGAACTGGGCTGGGGGTAGGAAACAGGCAATTGTTTTTGAGGGGGCTTTATTCAACACACTTGCAATGTATACATATATTTTATCTACTTGCTCTCTTTTCTGAAATAATTTTGAAAACCCCACAATTTTTTCTGCAATGATTATAAGTGCAAACTGGTCATATTGTGACCGATAATCAGGCGTTGTGACGTCACATATGACGTCACGTAGTTATAATAAAGCACTAGAATAAACGGAAATCATGTTTGTAGTTCCAATACGTTCTAAATTTGCGTTTGAAATGCGATTCGTTCGCGTTAAAAGAATACAAGCAACTTTGTAGCCTTCCCCAAAAATCCAAGATGGCGGCCAAAAGGAGAGTATGAGGGGCAAATTTAAATTTGATTTACAAAGTGAAAGCTACCGTTCTATCCTTGCTATCATACATTTTTATGATGCTTAATAGTCAAAGATTAAGATAATACATGTTTCGGCTGTTCCCCTCAAAGTGAGCCATAAACCCTAATTTTCGGATCTCAGCTGATGGACTAATTGGCTTATAACTAGAATTTAATCGCGGTTTTGATCCTTTTTCTGACAAACAGGATCACGAACATTTTACATATTTAGCAACAAATAGGTCAGAACAAATCTAAATAACATACAGTCACAGTAAATAGTAATAAAAGCGCGCGCATCAATATTAAAAACACACAGCAGATTATGACATAGAGTGAGAGTGGAGTACTTGGGCGGGAAACGTCCAACGTTTCCCACCTACAAGTGGTCTACTTTAAGTCATAGGCAGCCGCGTGTCAATATTCAGAATATTGACACTTCAAAAACTTTGACTGCTGATAACTTTACGTACATACATACATTTTAGTGGACACTCCCCATAGGCTTTTCAGGCCAAAACTTTGGCTGGATTTGTTCAAGAGGCGTTTGTTGAAGGCCGTGATCGATGCCGCGGGGCATAAAACATTAACGCAATTAGTGCCGCAGATATGTTATATTAATATTGCCTCGTTTCGGCATCAGTCGATCAGAGACAGTGTAAGGGGTGTATGTATATCAGTAATAGTAACTAAAAAGCTCGGTGGTTGCGTGGTACTTGGTTGGGTAACTAGGAAATAAAAGTACCAAACGTTTTACAAAAAACCCGACCGTTTCAGTGTTGGTTTTTTGTAAAACGTTTAGCACTTTTATTTCACTGGTTTTAAATTAAGAAGGTATATAGGCCATTTTTCCACTCAGTAACCACACCTTACATCAACTTGTCCTGCACAGCTTTGATTCTTAAATTTATTTGTAAAATAAGCAGACATATTGACAAACAGAGTAAGAGCAATGTTGTCTCAAAGAGCGTGGATGAGGAAGTCAGCTGCGTGGTGTGAAATTAGTTCTGCGCGGATCCGTGTCGGCGGCGATATGACACTGTTCCTTTACAAATTTACAGTCATATTATCATATTACCGAGCACCAGAAAGCGGTCTGAAATGGTTTAGATCGGTTTAATTTTCCGTTGATGATACCCTCACATTAAAACTGCATTACTTTGCTTCTAAAAAAATGATTTGTGGTTTAGCCGCGTGGAAAGCATGTTTTGTTAGCAAAGCGTGTGTCGGTGAAGCCAAACATTGTTTTTGAAATAACTGTGAAACAAGAAAGATATTTCCTGCGCAAATAAACTGAAAAATATGTGTTTCCGCGACTCTCTCTTACCAAAAATGTGCGGTTGAAAAAGATATGATTGCATTTGATCCTGCTTCCCAAACAAAGGATCGACAGCTGTAACTACACTGATGTATTTGTTAGGAAAGTAATTTTCACAATAAAGGATTTATAACAATGGTCCTTTAAATATACAATTTATGTTGTAATATTTATTGAAAGCCTCTATTTTTTTTTGAATTAAATTAATTTCTCTCGCAAGACGGCAGCTATAGTTACCTTCTCCGCGAGACTTTAATCAGTAAAATTGCATATAAATTGCACATTGCAAGACTTCTCACTATTGATATAATCGCGGTAGAAAAAACAATTTCCGGAATACGCTCCATTTTGAAGGGATCGTTTTATTACTCATTAGTTCATCCTTTTAAAGAGCCCTTTCCTGATCATAATTTATTGTCATTCATGCAAGTTGTGATAACTCGTGGAACAGGCAATAGAACTATAAAATCAATTCGTACGGTTGGTGGTCATTAAACGTTGTGGTCGGTTGTGTTAGATGTCGGTTGTTGGAAAACATTGCCCTGCACTTCTTCTAACAAGCACGTCGATCATCAGGCAGCGATACCGTTCAACAAAGCCCGGTTAGTTCGTCAGTCTTTCCGCACCTACATTCATCTCCAAACGTTCGCATATAAGCTGAAACAGTTCGTTTTAAGAATTGCCCGTGAAATGGAAAATTGGTTTAATATTTTCGGTTGGTTACTTTCAGTCATAACAGCAGCAGGAAACGGCTTTGTAATCTTTCTTGTCGCAAAAAATCGCCGACTACATTCCTCGGCTAACTGGTTCGTCCTTTCCTTGGCAGTGGCCGACTTTGGAGTCGGAGTCGCCGTTTTTTCCATCAAATTATTTTTGTAGCAAAACAATGGCGTGCAACTCCAGGGTGTACATGGCATTCTTCTGGTTTCTCCTCCATTCGTCGGTAACAAATCTTTGCACCTTGACTTGGGATCGCTACATCGCCATCGTTCACCCTTTCAAATACAATACCTCCATGACCGAGAGACGCCCTGGAATTGTTATTTTGACAGCATGGTTAATTCCATTCGCGATTTCGCTGTCACTTTTCGTGGGAATGTACGTCACAAACTCAAACACTGCATGGAAAGTCTTACGATTAACTGGTGTCTCTGCATTTGACATAACATCGTGCGCTCTGCTCTTTTACGCCGTTGGTCGTATCTTAGTTGTTGCACGTGCACGGTCACGCCAAGATTCTAAGATAGAACTACAGCTTCAATCTAACCATTCATTCACCGAGGCACACCAAGTATCTGCCATAGAGGTACAGGTTCAATCTACCCACTCATCCACCGAAACCGCAACTTCGCGCAGACGAAAGAAGCACAACACAGCTCGCTTCCTAGTTGCTGTAGTCGTGTTGTTCTTGGGATGCTACATAGTGGTAAATTTCTTAGTTTTGTGCATTACTTTCTCGTGCAAAGTGTCTGATAAAGCTGGTTACATCCTCATTTTGCTCCTGGTTTTGAACTCGGCAGTAAATCCTTTGGTTTACGCGTTTCTGAAGAAGGACATTAAGGGAGAAATATGCAAGCTTTTTTGCATAGATAACTAAAGCAAAACAACTATAGCGAGATGATATCTAATATTAGCATATATCCATATACCAAATCAGTAGTGAATAGTGTGTTTCTCATCATGCTCTGATTAGCAACTTTAACTCAGTCCGGATATCCTTTACTACTATTCACCTCGCACGCTCCGAGCAAAACAAAATGGCTTCCCGTTTTGTTTCAGTGACCGAAGAAGAACGTTTTTACATAAACTAGGCCACTCTACCTCTTTGTGTTAACGTTATCAGCTATTCCGGCTGGAGTGTAACAATGTTGGGTTAAAAGGTTTTTATTAGCATTGTATATCTTGTCACTGATAAAATCACTAGAACTTCGGTACAAAATGTTTACTATCGAGTATCGAGCAGTTAGTTATATAGCTATAGAGTAAATATATACATACATGCTCAGAGTACGTTTTAACACATTTCTAACAGTAAAAAGAGTCCTTGATGTGGTTTCAATCGCTGTCCGGTTCAAAACTTATATTTTCTACCTGAATCACGGCCTACATGCAGCTGTCGCTTTCAAGAAATCCTTGGAATTAATTCAATCCTGCCGACGATTCAGTCTCGTATTCGGCTCGACTAATCTCGACGCTCTCATTTTGCTCGAAAAGATTCTGGTTGCCGTATCGATGACCAAAGTGCTGTGATTTCTCAACCTCCCCAGTAAACCAACAGGCAAATATTAATAATCAAATGCAGCCACATTCAAGAATTTATTCAATTTATTTTTTATGGTTCAAGACTATTCGCAACTGCAATATCGACATCGACGTAAGTTTCCAAGGCAATCAAAATAAGCGCGGCTTCCTTATAACTTTATGTTAATGCTTACAAACTTGATGTATATGTTTGTTTTTTTGCTTTTTGTTTTACGTATATTCTTACCAAATTAAAGTTACATTTTGTAAATAATAATTAGGGAGGAAGATATTCATACTCGGAACAAAATGGGTACCTCAGGCTTAGCTCATTCAACCAAGGTTTAAAATGATTACTCGAGGCAAGTTATATTACTACTTAAGTTAAGGCCATACGTTTCCGTCAAGGCTAAGGTGTTAGTAATTTTACGAGGCGCAGCGCAATATCTTGAAGCCTGTCACTCCCTGCTTGAAACAGTGTACAGCTGAAGAGCTCTAAAAACCGCCCCGGCTTTATTATCAATCAGGAAGGTGAAACTTATAACACCGTTTATGCAATAAAGCATTGGCGTATTTAGATCCAGCTCTGCGCTCAAGACTCGAGGATGGGACTTTATGCCAAGACACGAAACAAGGACAAAGTGATAGAGCAGCCGCGCGGGGTATGTTGATAGATATTCATTTCTTCGTGGAGATGTTTCCAGATGAATATGTATGAGTAATTGCAAAGACTTACTGTGAAACCTCTCTTCATTTATATGAAAATAATTGCGGGACTTGTAATTATTTCTTCTTTAATTCTGATCATGATTCTGAACTAGTACGTGTTACATATCAGTTATCAATAAACTCAATCGTGTATATACAACAAAAGAGTGAACAATGCTTACTGTCATCAAAGCTACTTTGATTAAAAACTGATTAATAAGAATACATCTGCCTCTTCATCCAATATCTATCAATTTCGTATATTTGTCTTTCACAGTTTATCCAGTTCAAAAAGATGATATGATTAAAACTGCATGTAGCAATGTTCACACAGTGTACCTGTTTCTCAGTTTAAAAAGCCGAATTTCCACTGAACTTTAATAATTAGCAAGTAAAAATTACGTCGAAGTGTTTTCAATTCAATCAATGTCTTTTTTGATTGAAGGAAATCGGTTCATTTTACTTTTGCAAATCGCCATGGAAACTGTGAATAGGAAAGTGTTGTATGTCCGGCTTAAAACAAAACAACACATGTATTTATACTTTGCTCGTGCTCGCTTTTCACAGCAGCACGCCATAGAGCTCAAAATAAATATATATGAATTATCTTTAAAATATAATACTAAGAAAACTTGAATTGGCGGAGACAACGCATAACTTCCTCACGCCGGGAAATTGGAGCAATCAAACTCAGTTAGGGCGATCCTTCATTTCAAACTAAAACATTATCCCAAGAGATTCACCGAGCTAATTAGGAAGGAAGGCTTTCTGACAAGAATGAGATTATCTAAACTGACAAAATATCAAATCTGCATGGAAATTACTTTGAATAAAAACTTATTGTCAGTCTCCCGGGCTCCTCGCCGTCCTTTTGTAAATTGTTTTCGCCATTATCATCGGTGACTCGACGATTCAGGTACAAATTGGAATGCACCGCAGCGCATGAGATTCAGGCCAAACGAGAGCGAGTTTGAGCTACAATGGTTGACAGAAGTGTTGGCACGATCAACAGTATCAACTAGTTTTTCCCCTCCCCGTCTCAATGTTGAGTTGCCAACCGACATATTACTGCCAAACGAGGTGCAACATTGTAAGGGGGGAGGGGGGCATCTTAAATCATTGCCATAAACAGACAATTCACAACAACAAAGTTGCAGCGTCAAGTAAAGAGACATTTTCATCTCTTACAGTGAGCCTTCCAACTACTTCTGTCTAGGGTTTTAGTTTGAACTCTCGGCAACTCTCGTTCTCGTTTATACAACAACAACAACAACAACAACAATTTTTATTTTGCATTTATAAAATTTAGGTTACATTTTTTGAATAAATTATTTAATAGTAGTTCGTAATAGTATTTGAGTAATTAGCTAATTATAGTAAATGCCTAGAGGTTAAATGAACTGGAGGGTTTTCTAGTTAATCTCTAGCCTGTTTATGTTAAATACGATTATGTAGCTGTCCTATACATTACTTAAAAAAGAAGAAAGAAAAAAAAAACAGAGAAGAGAGAAGAGAAAAAACAAACAAACAAGGAGAACAAACAAGAAGTACATAGAAGTAGGGGTCATATAATAAGATTACAGTAGTCATTTACTTATACTGTTCTGTCAGTAGATAATGTTTACTTTTTATAGAGAAGGAGAAAGTATTAAGTTTTTTTAAGGAGTCTGGAAGTTGTTGCCAGTAATCAATTGCCAACCTAGAATAACCCGCTGAAGTGGTGACTTTCTAAACGTCCGCGGGATATTGGACCAATCATATGTATGACGATCCTGCGTTTTAAAGTAAATATATCCCCAAGCGGGTAATAGTCCGGGCGTATTCTAGATCTCTTCTTATTTCGCGAGGCCTCAGTTTGAGCATCGTATATTACTAGCTAGTTTATCAGTAGGGAAAATACCGTATGGCACTAAATTGTTTGCGTCTTTTTTCGTCAGGATTCGCAAAAATAGTTCTCACAAAATCTATTTCCGCAAAAATTTAATTTACTCCACTTTAATTTTAATTTTTTGATATTAGACATCTACCGAATGTTTATCAAGTGGTGCCGCGTTCTTATCGTTGCGTCGACCATTATCAACCACAGCAGAACATGATGTTATAATTATAACATTATTAAATGGAAACAATATTTCGTTATATTACAAACAGGTTCTATAATTCCAATCCACGGTAAGAAAAAAGATGGCGGCTGTACATTTTACCACAATACCTTGCGAGCCTAACATAGCCAATAGGCACATCTGAAAGCCATATTGTCACGAAATTCGTCCCTGTACTAACAACATTGGGTATGCTAGGTTTGAAGTTTTTAGTACTTTTCTGTGCGTTTTTATGAGCGTTTTTAGGGTTTTCGTGCGCTAAGAATTCTGGGTAAATGTACCAGTCGCCATCTTTTTTCTTACGGTGGATTGTACGCGATTAGCAGAAATTCCCTGCACGAAATTCTAGTCTCTAGCCAGTCGCGAAAATGAGATCCAGCAAAGCACAAAAAAATCGCCAAACCGCAAAATTAAACTCCCACTAAACTCTAGTGCCGCTGTAAGCACCGCTTTTGGCAAATCGTCGTTGAAGGGACATTGTTTGCCGCAAATGAAAGTCCGAGAGCTGGCCACCACGACTATGAGCTTTTCAAAGTCCGGAAATTCAGTGCATGATGAAATAATTCTAGCTGTATATTTGCCAGTGTGTACACGTTACTAATGATATTACGAAATATACTTTCCGGCCACAAATATTTATTTGGGCGAATACTATATGATTAAGTATTAGACAAGGATTCCACAAAATCCAGGATAACGCATGGCCCCCGGGGCGCATGCGTAGGAAAGGAATAGGAAAAAGTTATAGGCGTTCTTTTGAGTCGAATCATTTGGAAATAAACCGTACTACATTACATGCCATTCTGAACTAATAGCTTCGAAAGCTTTGCTTGTCTTGCAATTGAATATATCAAATACGAAATGTACAATATCTCAGCGGAATCACTGCAATGGAAAAGAAAGGGATGTGTAATGTAGGATGAAGCTTTAAGAAGTCAGACTATGACAAATGTAACTTTAATGTTCCTCGCCAACGATAGCCTAAAATTCAAAATTGAGAGGAAACGAGTACAAAGATAGAAAACAGCAGCAGTGACTAAATATTACTGACTTATAACTCTCAGTTCGAAATTCCAAACCGAAATAAAAATAAACGACTTTAAGTGTCGGTGGATTTAGCAAATATTGTGCTTCTATTATGCTTGGTTCCTGAGATCGAACAAACGGAAATTCCAAGGCCTTCTTCTGAAAGCTAAGCATGCAAGCAGTTTGATTTTAATTGTTATCTGATTCTTGTTATCGTCAAAACATAAATAAAGAAACGTGAATTGTTGAACTTTCACGCCTTTTAATTTCATTTAGATATGGATAGCCTCTTGCCAGTATTTCCTAGCACACCATACCACGCGGTCAAAGATACTGTGTAGAGTCAAAGGCCGCGGCAAACGTAACAAAGCTCTTGCGGCAAACCTTTGGATCAAAGTTGACGCACCTTTGACTGAAATAGATTAAATTAGGAGCCTTGTTCCTGATTAAATATAATGCGAAGGCACTGCTTATTTTATTGTATCTATAGGATGTGTCAAAGGTTCCTTTGATAAGCTAATAATAATAATAATAATAATAACATTTATATTGCGCAAATTCCATAAAAATGTTCAAATGCGCAAAAGCTACAAACCGTTAATAATTTTATAGGAATTTAATAGGCAATTCAAGGTTATTGGCCTGATATAGTAGATTGGCGGCGTTATGGTGGGTCGGAATCAGATAAGGTGGACTGATATGGCATAGGTAACTTTATTCAAAACAGTTCCAAATGTATATTGAATGCAATAAAATATCACCAAAACAGAAAAACGATCGGTAATTCGGACGACCAGTTAGCGGCACTGAAAATCGCATCGATCCCAGCGCCGGCTAAAATCGCTTAACGTTCTCAGGAAGGCAGAAAGTGTCGGTTGAAATGGGGTGCGGTTGAAATGGAAAGTTTGTTCGATTCTTTTGGCTGGTTGCTTTCAATCATAACAGCAGCAGGAAACGGCTTTGTAATCTATCTTGTAGCAAAAACTCGCCGACTACATTCCTCGGCTAACTGGTTCGTCCTTTCCTTGGCAGTGGCCGACTTTGGAGTCGGAGTCGCCGTTTTTCCATCAGGATATTTTTGTAGCAAAACCATGGCGTGCAACTCCAGGGTGTACATGGCTTTCTTCTGGTTTCTCCTCCATTCGTCGGTAACAAATCTTTGCACCTTGACTTGGGATCGCTACATCGCCATCGTTCACCCTTTCAAATACAATACCTCGATGACCGTGAGACGCCCTGGAATAGTTATCATGACAGCATGGTTAATTCCCTTCGCAATTTCGCTGTCACTTTTCGTAGGAATGTATGTCACAAACTCCCAAACTGCTTTGAAAGTATTACGATTAACTGGTGTTTCGGCCTTTGACATGATATCCTGCACGCTGCTCTTCTACGCTATTATTCGTATCCTAGTTGTTGCACGTGCACAGTCACGCCAAACATATGCGATAGAGCTTCAGGTTCAATCTAACTACTCGTCCACCGAGTCACACCAAGTATCTGCGATAGAACTACAGCTTCAATCTAACCACCCATCCACCGAAACCGTAACTTTGCGCAGACGAAAGAAGCACAACACAGCTCGATTTATAATTGCTATTGTCATGTTCTTCTTGGGATGTTACGTAGTGGTAAATTACTTAGTTTTGTGCATTACTTTTTCTTGTCATGATGTATCTGATAAAACTGGCCAGGTCGTCACTTTTCTCTTAGTTATGAACTCCGCAGTGAATCCTTTGGTTTACGCGTTTCTGAAGAGGGACATTAAGAGGGAAATAAGCAAGCTTATTTGCCGGCGAAACAACCAATATCTGGAAAGATCACTTTGAGAAAACTCTGTCTTACACTCTTTTATACATTTTCATTCAACTTGTACCACTTCTTTTTGCCACCTTTTTCATAAAAATCACACAGATCAAACTTAAAAATCACCCAATCGACTTTTAATTTTAAAAACTGAAGTAAAAATTAACGTAATACCGAACTAAGTTATTGTAGTATTTAATAAAACACACGCGCCTCGTTGATTATATTATCTCATAAATCATTAAATAACTAGCCTGCGTGGCAGGCGTATAAAGGGGAGGGAGGAGGGGAGTTCGAGCGTGAGAGCGCGAGAGCGCGAGGAAATAGCGCGAAGCGCGATCGGCGGGAGTCGGCGGGAGATTACGGAACACACTCCCTCCCACGATCGCGCCTCGCGCTCCGACTCCTCGTGCTTCGCGCTCGCCGAACTCCCCTCTCTCCTCTTTCTACGCCTGCCACGCAGGCTATTAAATAACCGAGATGTTGCGCGCGCTAACATTGGACAAGCTCAGTACGTCATCGAGCTCTAATGATGTGATATTTTTCCGCCAATCATATCGCAGTAGCTCAGATTGCAAGTTAGTAGAGAAGAGCGCGTTTTATAATAAAGAACGCTTTTTAAAAAAATTTCAATTGTTATTTAAACATAAAAACACGTTACATATACTTAAATCTACAATGCCGACCTACATCGCTTATAGAGCGATTTTCAATTGAGTATCGAAAGTAATCCGAAATTGGTTTTGCTTTACTACGTTCTGTGATTGGTTTAAAAAACTCGCGCCACCTACTCAACCAATCAGATGCTAAAACCAATCATGGTTTGGTTTTGGTTTTGGTTTTGGTTTTGGTTTTGGTTTTGGTTTTGGTTTTGGTTTTGGTTTTGGTTTTGGTTTTGGTTTTGGTTTTGGTTTTGTTTTACGACACTCAAATGAAAACCGCTCTATCACTTACATTATGATGCGTCGCTTACATTACATTACATTACATTGAAAAGTTATCGTATAACGTACACCTTTCAAAGACAACTCCCATTTATCATCTGCATTGTCATCTTAAAGGAGCTATGTCACGGTTGGCGCATCTTGAAAAAATTGGCCAATTTTTTTCAAGTTAATAATAATAATAATAATAATTAAAATTTATATAGCGCAAATTTCATATCATGATCAAATGCGCTACTATTCGCAATACGTCTTAATCTTCTCCATCCTCAACCATCCTTGCTCCTGTTTGGTTTATTATTACCCATTTAGTGTTTTTCTACCTTAGTAAACTATTATTTTGAGGCTTTCTTCAGTTTGAAGGTGATTTTGCACTTCGCAAAAATGACTTAAAATATCGTGACATAGCTCCTTTAACCTACAGTTAACCGTTCAAAGTATTTTATAATAAAAGCACGATAATCAGTAACCACAGAAACCAATTTATTACAGCGCTTTTCAATAACATGCGAACTCTTGGGGAACTCTGCTCAATCAACGGTTTCGTTTTTCGCTGCCGTCAATCAGTTAGTTAGTAATCCATTCAAAAGTTCACGTCCGTGGATTGTGATTGATAGATTTCGTTGGTTCGAGTTGGTTGTCGTCGTAATTTTATGATCGGACGGTAGCGAAAAATTGTAAGTTGGGTTTTGAACTTCAGAGTTCGCGTGTTATTGAAAGGCGCTGTAAAGGTTGGTTTACTTCTGAGATGTGCTCTCAACCGCTAAGGACATCATGTGATAGGAAAGCCTGGTCAAAGTTAACCGGCTTACCTATTACCTATCTGCTTCGTGACTACTGTCACATAAGACCTTCACAAAGCTTCTCCATCTTTCTCTGTTAACTGCTGTAGCCCGCATCTCTTTCCAGGATTTGTAGCCCATCTCGTTTCTCTCTTTCTCAACTGTGCGTCTCCAGGTGGTCTTCGGTCTTCCTCTTCTTCTTCTTCCTTCTGGTGCCCAAGTCATCGCTATGTTGCAGTCGTTGTTGTGATCTTGCCGTAGTATGTGACCAATCAGCTACCATCTTCGCTGCTTCACTTCTTTGCTCAGCGGTTTCGTGTCAGCTCTTTCAAGTAGCTATTCAGTACTGATATGTTCTTGCCATTTAATTCGGAGGATTCTTCGTAGACATGTGTTTTGGAACACATCGACTGCTTTGTTGTCTCCCTTGTTCATTTTCCAGGTTCCGCACCCGTATAGCAAGACACTCAGGCACTACTAGCGTTTTGTACAGTTTCAACTTTGTTCTTCTTGAGATGTTGTTGGACCTCCAAATCGTCTTCAGTCTGACGAATGTACCTCTGGCTTTTGAAATTCTGTTCTTTAAGTCCTTCATACCTCCTCCCTCTTTGCAGACTGTTGCTCCCAAATAAACAAACTCGTCTACGTCCTTAAGGTCTTGTCCATCCACCTTAATCGTGTCTTGGTTCCTTGCATTTATCCTCATCACTTTGGACTTTTGCACGTTGATTTTTAGTCCCACTCGTCCAGCTTCTTCATTCAGTCTTGTTGTTTTCTCCTGAATATGCTGTTTGGTGGTGGAAAGTAGGGAGATATCATCCGCGAAGCCCAGGTCGTCAAGTTTTGTTGTGAAGTTCCACCTGATACCATGCTCTCCATGGCCAACTGATCTTAACCGGCTTACCTTATTCTTACTAATTTTCGCGCGTACTTAATTTCGCGAAATCGACAGAGCCGTATTTCGCGAGGCTTTATTTTCGCGATTTCAGAGAAAAAAGGGCTCAAAGGCTTTCAAATTTTACGAAAAAATCGTCTTTATTTTCGCGTTTTTTGCTACATCGCGAAAATCGCGAAAATTAATACTCGCGAAAATAGGTGAGAATAAGGTATTTAGGACCTCCGCCGACAACAACAACTGAATACAAGTAAAAGGCGGCTGGAATCAGTAGTTAGGGATTAAGTAGAAATTTTATATTCCATTTTCCAAATAGAAAACGTTTGCCGTGTTTCCATAGATGGTAACACGAGTGAAGTTTGGGAGAACGAGAAATGCTATACCGGAAACACCAGCCGCAGGCGAGTGTTTCCACAGCAATTTCGAGTTCTCCCAAACTTTTACGAGCTTTCACGAGCTATGTTACCATAACTCTATGGAAACACAGATGGCACGTTTTCTATTGTTTTAAAGAAATAAAAGCACGAAGCAATTTTCTGATGTTTCCATAAAGTTATGGTAAATGGTTTTGAAAAGCACTTTTCACAACAAAGGCAAAGCATATAAACAATGGGTCGTAAAATATACAGTTTACTTATTAGCATTTATTGGAGATGACACCTCAAGGTCATAGAAACGGGGAAGATTTCCATAATCACGGTTTTGCGCTTAAAATGAGTGTTTTTATTATTCATTAAGTCTAGGCTTTTTTAAGGCAGTCCTTCCCTTGTTACATGTTGTTATATTAACATTCATTCGTATTAAAAACCAGAGGACGTCACCCGATGATGTAAGCTATTTCACGTCAAAAACAGAAAAACACACTGCGAATCAATTCTTACAGGATTGGTTGTTAGATGACTCGATCGTTAGATAACCAATCACCAACCGGCTTGGCTCTCAATGATAAAGCACATCAATCACAGCGTTAACGTTCAACAAAAGCGGATTTGTCTATCTCTTAGCGTTATCGCTCGTTAAAACCCTAAACACCCTCAATGGCAGCTGAATCGCCGTTCCAACAGCGTAGTTGAAATGGAAAATTGGTTCAATATTTTCGGTTGGTCACTGTCAGTCGCAACGGCAGCAGGAAACGGCTTTGTAATCTTACTTGTCGCAAAAAGTCGCCGACTAAATTCCTCAGCCAACTGGTTCGTCCTTTCCTTGGCAGTGGCCGACTTTGGAGTCGGAGTCGTAGTTCTTCCATCAGGATATTTTTGTAATAAATCAATGGCGTGCAACCCCAGGGTGCACACAGCTTTCTTCTGGTTTGTCCTCCATTCGTCAGTAACAAATCTTTGCACCTTGACTTGGGATCGTTACATCGCCATCGTTCACCCTTTCAAATACAATACCTCGATGACCGTGAGACGCCCTGGAATAGTTATCATGGCAGCATGGTTGATTCCCTTCGTGATTTCGCTGTCGCTTTTAGTGGGAATGTACGCCACAGACTCTAACACTGCGCTAAAAGTTTTGCGATTAACTGGTGTTTCGGCTTTTGACATAATATCCTGTGCGCTGCTCTTCTACGCTGTTATCCGTATACTAGTTGTTGCACGTTTACATTCACGCCAAGAATCTAAGATAGAACTACAGGTTCAATCTAACCACTCATTCACCGAGTCACACCAAGAATCTGTGATAGAACTACAAGTTCAAATTAACCATTCATGCACGGAGGCCGCAACTTCGCGCAGACGCGTACGAAAGAAGCAAAACACAGCTCGCTTCCTAATTGCTATAGTCGTGTTCTTCTTGGGATGCTACATAGTGGTAAATTATTTAGTTTTGTGCATTACTTTCTCGTGCCAAGCATTCGATGAAGCTGGACACATCCTAGTTTTGCTCCTGGTTGTTAACTCCGCAGTGAATCCTTTGGTTTACGCGTTTTTGAAGAAGGACATTAAGAAGGAAATAACGAAGCTCATTTGCAGGAGAAATGACAATCGTCGAGAGGGATCATCTTGATGAGGTCCATAAAAATACTATTATTATCATTTCATTCGCATGTGTTTTTTAAAGATAATAACTGAAATAATCTATCCTCAGCACAGAATGGACACTTCAGTGTATCTCTTAAAACTCGTTCTCAACTGCAAGCTACGAATGGCAAACAATTTGAACAATGATAATGATGGCTTGCCATGTCGCTTTTCTCTGATACTTTTTCTCTCATTTAAATTGAAGCATTTATTATACCACAGTTTAATATATTTGAAGCAGAGGCAGGTGTATTTGAAATCATTTTAAAGGCCGCCAACTTTATCAATCAGAATGCTAAAATAAGAAATAGGAATAGACTATTTGGACAACAAAATAAGTGGTGTTTTAGGACTGATTTTGCCACGCTCAAGATTAACTATCCGAACTGCTTGTATTATAGTTAGATTTTAAAACTGATAAAGAATTATGAATCTCATTATTTAAACACCAGAAATGCGTGTCTCGCAGATCCTTGATAGGCATAATTTGGTTGCAGACGGGCAGGTGTATTTAAACAGATAACTTGCCATATCGCTTTTCTCTGATAATTTTTCTCTCGTTGATTGAAGCTTTTATTTCACTACAGTTTAATATTTCGAAACAGAGGCAGGTGTATTTGAAATATTTTAAAAGCCGCCAACTTTATCAATTAGAAAGCTAAAAATAAATATGATACCATCAGACCGTTTTATGTATATTTTTCCATGCATACAACTGGTCTCGACATAAATAAATGTCCGAGTTCAAGAAACGAGCCTCAACAAATTATGTATTTCATGGTGGTTTTGGTATTGACAGTTACAAATCACATTTCATGATTTAAAAATAATTGCGGGACTTTAGTGATTTCAATTCAGTGTGATACCTATTTCGACCTTATGTTATCAAATACTCAGCTTAGTATTGTATGTATGCACATATATTATATAAAGGCAGTTTTACACACGCAATGACGGCGCCAAACCATTCAATACAATAAAATTTCCACCTTCTTTTTTATTACATACCTGCTATTGATGCCTGGATTTATTTGGATATATATTTTTTGAGATGGTAATTCTAACTATAATAACACTGCAAAATGTCATTTCCCCGTCCGACAGTGTAAATTTATTCCAGGGGGTGGGTTGGGGTATACTCAAGGATATGATGCAATCATTATCATTCGCGTGGAGACTGACGTATTTCAGTCCCCTGGTGACCATGTTAAAGCTATGTTTAAATCAATTACGTGGCGTAGTTACTTCTCTCTTCTGAAACCCATGTGAATCATTCATTTGCGTGGAGTACTTACGTCTGTCTTCTGGGGTCCATGTTAGAGATGTGATGCAATCATTGGCGTGGAATATTTACTTCTGTCTTCTAGGGTCCATGTTACAGATGTGATGCAATCATTGGCGTGGAGTACTTACTTCTGTCTTCTGGAGTCCATGTTAGAGATGTGATGCAATCATTGGCGTGGAGTACTTACTTCTGTCTTCTGGAGTCCATGTTAGAGATGTGATGCAATCATTGGCGTGGAGTACTTACTTCTGTCTTCTGGAGTCAATGTTAGTGATGTGATGCAATCATTGGCGTGGAGTACTTACTTCTATCTTCTGGAGTCAATGTTAGTGATGTGATGCAATCATTGACGTGGAGTACTTACTTCTGTCTTCTGGAGTCCATGTTAGTGATGTGATGCAATCGTTGGCGTGGAGTATTTACTTCTGTCTTCTGGAGTCCATGTTAGTGATGTGATGCAATCATTGGCGTGGAGTACTTACTTCTGTCTTCTGGAGTCAATGTTAGTGATGTGATGCAATCATTGGCGTGGAGTACTTACTTCTGTCTTCTGGGGTCCATGTTAGAGATGTGATGCAATCATTGGCGTGGAGTACTTACTTCTGTCTTCTGGAGTCCATGTTAGAGATGTGATGCAATCATTGGCGTGGAGTACTTACTTCTGTCTTCTGGAGTCCATGTTAGAGATGTGATGCAATCATTGGCGTGGAGTACTTACTTCTGTCTTCTGGAGTCAATGTTAGTGATGTGATGCAATCATTGGCGTGGAGTACTTACTTCTGTCTTCTGGAGTCCATGTTAGAGATGTGATGCAATCATTGGCGTGGAGTACTTACTTCTGTCTTCTGGGGTCCATGTTAGTGATGTGATGCAATCATTGGCGTGGAGTACTTACTTCTGTCTTCTGGAGTCCATGTTAGTGATGTGATGCAATCATTGGCGTGGAGTACTTACTTCTGTCTTCTGGAGTCCATGTTAGAGATGTGATGCAATCATTGGCGCGGAGTACTTACTTCTGTCTTCTGGAGTCCATGTTAGTGATGTGATGCAATCATTGGCGTGGAGTACTTACTTCTGTCTTCTGGAGTCCATGTTAGAGATGTGATGCAATCATTGGCCTGGAGTACTTACTTCTGTCTTCTGGAGTCCATGTTAGAGATGTGATGCAATCATTGGCGTGGAGTACTTACTTCTGTCTTCTGGAGTCCATGTTAGTGATGTGATGCAATCATTGGCGTGGAGTACTTACTTCTGTCTTCTGGAGTCCATGTTAGAGATGTGATGCAATCATTGGCGTGGAGTACTTACTTCTGTCTTCTGGAGTCCATGTTAGAGATGTGATGCAATCATTGGCGTGGAGTACTTACTTCTGTCTTCTGGAGTCCATGTTAGTGATGTGATGCAATCATTGGCGTGGAGTACTTACTTCTGTCTTCTGGAGTCAATGTTAGAGATGTGATGTAATCATTGGCGTGGAGTACTTACTTCTGTCTTCTGGAGTCCATGTTAGAGATGTGATGTAATCATTGGCGTGGAGTACTTACTTCTGTCTTCTGGGGTCCATGTTAGAGATGTGATGCAATCATTGGCGTGGAGTACTTACTTCTGTCTTCTGGAGTCCATGTTAGTGATGTGATGCAATCATTGGCGTGGAGTACTTACTTCTGTCTTCTGGAGTCAATGTTAGAGATGTGATGTAATCATTGGCGTGGAGTACTTACTTCTGTCTTCTGGAGTCAATGTTAGAGATGTGATGCAATCATTGGCGTGGAGTACTTACTTCTGTCTTCTGGGGTCCATGTTAGAGATGTGATGCAATCATTGGCGTGGAGTACTTACTTCTGTCTTCTGGAGTCAATGTTAGAGATGTGATGCAATCATTGGCGTGGAGTACTTACTTCTGTCTTCTGGAGTCAATGTTAGTGATGTGATGCAATCATTGACGTGGAGTACTTACTTCTGTCTTCTGGAGTCCATGTTAGAGATGTGATGCAATCATTGGCGTGGAGTACTTACTTCTGTCTTCTGGGGTCCATGTTAGAGATGTGATGTAATCATTGGCGTGGAGTACTTACTTCTGTCTTCTGGGGTCCATGTTAGAGATGTGATGCAATCATTGGCGTGGACTACTTACTTCTGTCTTCTGGAGTCCATGTTAGAGATGTGATGCAATCATTGGCGTGGAGCATTTACTTCTCTCTTCTTGATTCCATGTTAGAGTGTTAGGCAATCATTGTTGTGGAATATATACTTACTTTCTATCTTCTAGAGTCCATGTTAGAGATGTAATACAGTCATTCGCGTGGAGTACTTACTTCTATCTTCTATAATCCATGTTAGAGCTATGATGTAATCTTTGGCGGGGAGTGCTTCGTGCTGCAGCTTTTCATTTCTCATATGAAACTGTTACAATTGTTTGACATAAAATCGAGATCGCTAGGGAGCGCTTTTTATCAACCCTAAACGTAGTCTATGCAAAAATTCTTCTACCAAACGAAATCCACCAGAAGATTTCTAACCCCCAAAAAGTCATAACAGTAACCTGAAACGGCTTTGTCTCTCTTGTCGCCAAACCTCACCGACTACATTCCTCAGCCAACTGGTCCGTCCTTTCCTTGGCAGTGGCCGACTTTGGAGTCGGCAGAGTCGCCGTTTTTTCCATCAGGATATTTTTGTAACAAATCAATGGCGTGAAACACCAGGGTGTACATGGCTTTTTTGGGTTTCTCCTGCATTCGTCAGTCACAAATCTTTGCATCTTGACACATCGCCATCGTTCATCCTTTCAGATACAATACCTTCTTGACCATGAGACGCCCTGGACGGTTGATTCCCTTGGCGATTTTGCTGTAACTTTTCGTGAGAATTTGCGTCACAGTGTCCAAAACGGCTTTGAAAATTTTACAAGTAACTGGTGTCTCTGTCTTCGACATAACATCCTGTGCGCTGCTCTTCTGTGCCGTTGTACGAATCCTATTGGTTGCACGAGCACGATCGAGCCAAGAATCGTCCACAGCCCAACAACCTCAATCTAACCACTCATGCACGGGGACCGCAACTTCGCGCAGACGAAAGAGGCAAAACATAACTTGGTTCACCATTATTATAGTCGTGTTCTTTTGGGATGCTACTTAGTGGTGAATTACTTAGTTTTGTGCATTACTTTTTCTTGTCCTGATGTGTCTAATGAAACTGGCCAGGTCGTAACTTTTATTTTAGTTGTGAACTCCGCAGTGAATCCTTTGGTTTATGCGTTTCTGAAGAGGGACATTAAGAGGAAAATAAGAGAAAACGACCATCGGGATATATCATAAAATTATCATTCGTATCATTTTATTGTCAAGTTTACAAATATCTAAGTTTTCTCTTAGTTGCATGTTGTCTATTTCTCCGCAAAAGGTACATTTTATATAAAGTTAGGGAGTGGTCATTAAATATGAATAGCGAGAGGGGGGAGGGAGGAGGCTGGGCGAGAGGGAGGAAAAACAGGAGTACCCCGGCGGAGAAAAGAACCTCGCAGCAAGGATGAGAACAAACAACAAACTCAACCCGCACAGGACTACGGGCCACATTGGTGGGAGGCGAGCGTTCACACCACTTCAGCTCACTTCCACTATCCCTGCTTCCCAAATATTTTTTAAAGTTTTTTCTAATGTTTGCTGATAGAACTTATTAGGGTGATTTAGCAATGACGACGGGGACTTCTCGACGACGGCACGTCTCGACGGACGTCTTGACAAAAATAGAATTGCCGATATATATGACACTAATTTGACCGAAAGGCTAACAACAACTGATAAAAGGAACAATTAATACAAACGACGGAAATGGATTTTTCCCAGGTATCTCATACATTAAATTGTAAATGTCAACAAAAGACAAACAGTGGATTTTATTGTTATGTCTGTGGAAATTGAAATATATTGATGGACTTTGAATATTCGTCTAGTACACTGTCGGCGAAAAACACAGAGATTTATCCGGAGGAAAAAAATATTGAGTGCGTATCTAACAATGACATATTGTCCCAGCTATTATCAGAAAACATTTATGGATGGAAAATAAAAGTTCGCATTAGTAATTTGTACCTTGCGCACAAACGAAAATTAGCACTGATTAATAATACCATGCAGATTAAGGTTACTGTAAACCTTCGAGGGTGCCTTCCGGGAAATCTTTCCTATGCGCGTTGTTTTAGAAGGAACCCTAGAAAACTATATATCACTGTAAAGGTAATAGAATGAAGAATCCGATAAAATGACTACTTTTGTCCGATTTTGTTCTGTTAGGCGCGCGCAAGCCTTCGAACGCAAAACTGACGGTGTCTGCTTAACTGAGTTACAAGCCTTCGTGTTACCGCGGACATCAAAACAATCTGGACTATATCATTCAGGAGATAATGGGCTAACAAAGTGTGTGAGGCTTTTTCAAAACTCTTATTGGTTCCCGAAAAAAAAATATTTTAAAGTTAGACAATGGATATGTTTTCGATGCGTGTCACGTGCTGGGACGCCACGCGAAAAATATTTCGAATTTCGTTAAAGCCTCACACACTTTGGTGCATTAATGTCTAACAAACATTTTGGCCAAATTTCATTAAAATCCAACAAATCTACATACCCTGTTAATTCATTTGAAGAGAGGGAATTCACACAAAAACAAATCCGGAGTTTTCGGGCAGAAAAGATTTTTGTAGTTTTCACACTTAATCAAAGCGGGTGTGAATGCGGTCATGCCGCCGACCAATAGAACACAACATAGGAATCCCCCAGAGAGCCTCGTGACAAGGCAGTCTATTGAAATTCACGGGAAACGACATTTCCATGCAGTTAGCGACAGGAGAATATTGGGGAAAGACGGAAAGTGAAGTCTGGCGCACAAAATTCATCGGCGAAACCGAATCAGTGGAAAAGAAAACAAACAGCAGTATGCACGGGAAGAACAAAGAAAGAAAAAGGCTCGCGAAAGTGGCGTCGACGAAACTGGAATTCATCCAAAGCCAGCGTTGTTTGTAGCTATAAATGCACGCGGGTATTAAAGCTTTCCTTGATAACAGCCCTGTCCTCTCTTTTTCTCCATAAACGGCGTACGGAAGCGTAGATTTTGATGTCATAAATTACAAGACAAGTATAAACACAAGAAACAAAGCGACGTGAAATACGAGGCGCGGGGTGAGATTGCCGTGAAAAAACGTTACGGGGAGCTCTGCGGTTGACACATTCTAATTGCCTTATAACACCTTAGTGGATTTTTTACTTTTATTTGAAAACACGTTTTTGTCGATAACTCGCGCGCATTTCAAGTTTTTCAAATTTTTTTTTTTGGAAAATGCAGAAAAAATAGTAGTCTTCAATTTGGCTTGAAAAACAAAATTTGCAAAAAATCGTCCCTTGAAGGTTGACAGTAACCTTAAGCAGACTGATTCATTAGTATTTTATCACCCAATTTGATCTCCTTTAGTTATCGTTTTTACAAAAGCTATACAAAGTGCACTGCACAGTGAACATCGTGATTGTTTTTCTGGACAAACTGGTTCACTTTTCTTATATTAGGCGGCAAAAAGAAATGGCAATACGTTTTTGTAAGTGTCAATATTCAGACATACGGTAGTTGACTATGACATAAAATGAACTACTTAGGAAACGATGTCTAAATAAAATAAAGTGGTAGGAAGCATGTTAATTACCGAAATTGCTTTTAGCATTCAAGCTACGCTAATGGCTTCAGCTCTATGGTCTTGATTAAAAAAAAAAAAGGCAGGAAAAAAGATAATGAAGCATGAAACCGTCTCGTTTTCGTCTGAACGCTGAGCTAGACTGTGAGTGGTCGAGTGGCGAGAAGGGACGAGAAGCCACGAGATGCATGCCCACGCTACTCGCGCTATTTTGCGTTCGCTTGCTCACCCCAAATTCTAGAGAAAAAATAGACTGCTCATCCTCTCTTAGCCTGGAAAAGAAAGTCTCTTAAGTAATTGAAGTTCCTCACAGCAGCTGTAATACCGGAGATATGTCCATTTAAAACTTCACATTTATTATTGTTAACCGGCTTACGAGAGTCTTTTTCCCTTTAAAAACTGCGTCTTTCCATCGACAACCATGCAAATTACGAATAAAACTAAAGGGCGGCTGGTATATTTGTTAAGGATTAATAATACATAATCATAATCATAATCCCTGAATTTCCACAACAAAGGATATAAACAGTAGGCAGTTACCACTTTTAAATAATATACGGCTGTTTTCAGAAATATTTTATATATTGTTTTCACTGGGTCAGTTTTGCATTTCAAAGGAAACTTTTTATTTAACAAATAAATAAGCCAAAGCCATATTATACTGTCATACAAACACGACGGGGATTCAGTGAGAACACGAGAGAAATTTAATATTTCTTAAGTGTTCTCCGGATAACCGGAATGTTTTATGACAGTATAATACATGTTTTGACTTCTGTGCTTTAAAATATAGATTTAAGGCGGGCGAAACGATAAAAGAAGGCTTTTCTATGTTTTATTTACCTAATAGATGGCTTTTTAACCAATCAGAGCCCGCGCAGCTTTCAGTCTATATTTTAATATTCAATAAGTCGAAACAGCCGGCTCCTTATTGACTTTTATTCATTGATGGGTTGAGGAAGATACTCAACATGTAAACTATCTCACACCTATAATATCGAGAGAGAAAACAATCAGAAAAGGCAATCAATTCGTACGATTAATTATCCGACGTCGGTAAACATCAAACGACACCTGCTCGGAGAAGCACATACATCGCAGCGATATCGTGATGTTTACCAAGGCCAGGTCATTAATAGGATTTCCTCCCTTCCTGATCATAAAGTTATCAAACGCCTACGAGCGCGCAGGGAGCTGAATCAGTCCGTGCTTTACATGTAAAGGAATCGCTGTTAAAATGGAAAATTGGTTCAATATTTTTGGCTGGTTCATTTCAATCGTAACAGTAGCAGGAAACGGCTTTGTAATCTTTCTTGTCGCAAAAAATCGCCAACTACATACCTCTGCCAACTGGCTCGTCCTTTCCTTGGCAGTGGCCGACTTTGGGGTCGGAGTCGCCGTCTTTCCATCAAATTATTTTTGCGAGAAATCAATGGCGTGCAACCCCAGGGTGTACATGGCTTTCTTCTGGTTTCTCCTCCATTCGTCAGTCACAAATCTTTGCACCTTGACTTGGGATCGCTACATCGCCATCGTTCACCCTTTCAAATACAATACCTCCATGACCGTGAGACGCCCTGGAATGATTATCTTTACAGCATGGTTGATTTCCTTGGCGATTTCGCTGTCACTTTTCGTGGGAATGTACGTCACAACCTCAGACACTGCATGGAAAGTCTTACGATTAACTGGTGTCTCTGCATTTGACATAATATCCTGCGCGCTGCTCTTTTATGCCGTCGTTCGAATCCTAGTTGTGACACGTACACAGTCACTTCAAGTATCTGCGATAGAACTACAGATTCAATCTAACCATTTATCCACCGAGTCACACCAAGAATCTGCGATAGAGCTACAGGTTCAATCTAACCACTCATCCACTGCGTCGCACCAAGTAACAAGCCACGCAGCATCCACTGAAACCGCAACTCCGCGCAGACGCGTACGAAAGAAGCACAACGTTAACACAGCTCGCTTCATAATTGCCGTAGTCGTGTTCTTCTTGGGATGCTACATAGTGGTAAATAGCTTAGTTTTGTATATTTCTTTTTCTTCCACAGTTTCCTATAGAGCTGGCCAGGTCATCATTTTGCTCCTGGTTTTGAACTCCGCAGTGAATCCTTTGGTTTACGCGTGTCTGAAGAGGGACATTAAGACGGAAGTAAGCAAGCTTATTTGCAGAGAAAACAAAAAAGAGAGATCTGATTCATCTCAGGCTCGATGACATTCTTATCGCATTATTATCATGCTCACACTTTTATTTTCCGCCAACATTTCACGATAACACCAGAAAATAATATTTCCTCATCAGAGAATGGACACTTCGGTTTAACTCGTATTATGTAAGCTTAACCTTGCCATATCGCCTATCTACATTTATTTTCCCGTTATAGAGGAACCTGATTGTGAAATGCATGCATAGGACTATATTAAAGTTTACCGCATGTTAATATTTTGAAGGGCAACTGATAAACGGCCGCCAACTTGACAGCTGACAACTAATTTTTTTATTATATAGACTGTTTGGACAACAGGATCCAGTCAATTAGCGGTTTCGATGGTCAGATACTGATGCCAGTAATATATCAAACACGAGAGACAGTTTTTCATCGGCATATCCAAACATCGAGAACAGAGTTGAAAATACGACGCGCAGCGGAGTATTTTTGACGAAATTTGAGGTGTTTGGATAGCCGATGAAACGCTGTCTCGAGTGTCACTGTTTGATATATATCTTCTCAATCGAAAATGCCCTAAGTATAGGAAATCGTATGAACGCGAGTGCAATTCGTGATTTATGGGCACGAGTGATGTTTTGAAAGTTCTCAAAATTGCACGAGCCTTTAGGCGAGTGCAATTTGAGAACTTTCAAAACATCACGAGTGACCATAAATCACTAATTGCACGAGCAGTTCATACGATTTTTTGTTTATAATATTCTCAACAAAATTTTGCTGCGGCCATCACGCTACTCTGCACACGAAACGCTTCACTAGTTTCCAAAGTGCTCACATGTTTTATTTGAACGCGCAGGCAAACCAAGCGTGAACTTTTTGAAAGAATTACAGTACTATAGTTTAGAAAACAATTAACCATTAACTTGAAAGCTTATTTCAATGCCATTAAGCGGCAAAAACGTCTCTTCTTGTCCGGTACCGTTTATCGCAATTCCGTATTGCACTCTATAACCTATTTATGCATTCGTCATTGACCAATCAGAAGCTGCATATTTTGTTGAGTATATTATAAGGAGTAAAAATATATGCTAATTAAGACCGGGTATCCAGTTTTAACTTGATGAATTATTAATGAGTTTAAGAAGAATAAAGCACCTTCGATGCAAATTAGAATAGACCCTTCACGGTTTTTTTTTTAACTTTTGTTATTGACCAGTTAGCAAAAATCCATCAACATTGTTGGAAAGAGCAACTTGAAATTAGTCAAATAGCCGAGTTTGAGAGTGATACCTTGCAAAATAGCGAAAACATGGATCTACAAAGTCGGGAAATTTTACAGATGTTTGTTTGTTTCAGCATACAAACGTCGGTAAAATTGTGCGACTTTGTGGAACTATATCTTTGCCATTTTAAAACATATGAATCTAAAATTTGGCCAATTTACTAATTTCAAGGTGCTCTTTTCAGCACTGTCGATAGATTTTTGCTAACCGGCCAATATCAAAAGTTAACTAAATGTTAAAAAGCAATTTCTTGAAGAAATTCCATACTGCAACAACAGTTTTGCAAAATTTCAAAGATTTCCGAACCAAACTTGAAACGGCTTTGAAAAACTGACATCCTGTCATTTTTTCAAAAATCCATATTGCAATCCATTTCCATCCTCGCTGTCGTTAGTCATCCTCACTTTCTAATGGGTTCCTGTCATTTGACGAGTACTATTCTACAGAATCAAACCATTATTGTTCAGCTTCCTATGATCTAGATATGTTTTTGAGCTTCCCAAAATCATGCTAAAAATGAGGACAGTGTAAGCCCAAAGTCGTGCACGTTCAGATGGTCTTATTCATTACGTCAGGTGTGTCGAGAGTGTTGAAAGCCAAGTTTTAAGATTTCTTATTATAAAACACATTTCATGATTTGAACTGAATAATATGCGGGATGTTTTTTCGTTTATTTCGGTAGATTTTATTCTGGTGGCGTATCAATACTCAGTTTACTTAGTATTATGTATGTACATATATAGCCAGTATATAGAAGTTGTTCTACACGCGCCACATTACGGCTCAAACCCAAGCAATCTAATAAAATTTCCACTTGATAAGTATACTTTAATTTTCAAGCTCCGCTCCGAGTTTGTTATTTGTAAAAAAACATTTTCACTGACATTAAACTTTAATCAGTATTCATGGCTTCCATGGTGATTACTGATAAAATGAGATGATGTGTTATCTGCACCGGCTGCAACACAAAAGATGTTCGCCATAATTTAGACTCCCTATCTCTACACGTAGGTTCTCTCGACTGCATTAATTAGTTCACCGAACTTAATTTGCGTGCATATGAACGTGACTCAAACGGACCTTACGCAAAATTTGCTGCTGATCGATCGTGAATCAATGTTTCTTTAGGCTAAACAGTGAAACGTTTGCGTCACGCAGCAATCGTTTCCGCAACAATGTTTCCTTGTGTAGCCAGACCCTTAACGATGGGTCGTAAATAAAAATTATGAGAAATTAAATTTAGAATGAACGGAAGGCATGCGTCAGTGGAAAACGTTGAACGTGAATTTCCGTTTTTCGTAGACAGGCCATTTCTATTCCTATTCCTATTCCTATTCCTACACATAATATGTGTGTAACTAAATTAACGAAAATCATAGGAATGGCCTGTCTACGAAAAACGGAAATTCACGTTCAACGTTTTCCACTGACGCATGCCTTACGTACATTCTAGCTTTAATTTCTCATAAATTTTATTTACGACCCATCGTTAAGGGTATCTGGCTACATTGTTGCGGAAACGATTGCTGCGGACGAAAACGTTTCACAGTTTAGCCTAAAGAAACATTGATTCACGATCAGCAGCAAAGTTTTGCGTCTCGGAGGCAAGGAATATTTTTGAATCAAGTGCAAAAATATTTCGGCTTCAGGGACGCAAATTCTTCTTCCGAAACATGTTTTCCAGTTTAGACACCAGGAAACATTACAGGAAAGAATGTTTCTGCACACTGAATTTTAGCCAGGCCGCAAAACTTATGTATCAGCAATTCTAATGAAATTTCAAATAAAAGCTATAAACAAAATATTGCGGGTTGACAAAATTACTCGTGTGTTAATATCAATCACAATCGAAGTGGCATTTTGCAGAGTGGTTGGACAGTATATATTATTCAGTGTCATAGAATCCTGCCAGGTGTTTTCTGGGTGCCTTGAGGGTTAGAATGGGGTTTTATCTTAGCCAATATTAGGCCATTTGACGATTACTAAGAAAATATTGTTTTTGAGGCTGTTTTAATTTGAATGCATTTTAGGGTGCACGTGTGATAGCTTTTATTGAAAACTGAGCTCTGAACGATATTGTACCAATTCATAATCATAAATCAAAAATGTCGAATGTTTTGGCCTTCTTTAAGTATGAAACTTAAGGACATTTATGAAAAAAAAAACTCAAGAGGAAATTGAATTCCGTCACGAAGCCAGTATAATCACACTCCTAAAACAATAAGCAGTACACTAGCTGTGACAGAGCCTGATCGATGGGATGGAGAGACACTGAATAATTTCCAGGTGGAAAATATGACAAATTTAAACGAGCTTCTTGCAAGTCGGCGATGTTTGATTCGGATTCGTCTACGTTACTTTTACATTTAAATTATTTTAAAATGTCTTGAAAACCATTTCTTGACACTGAACATTTTTGGTCCAAAGGACCTGGTAATCATTGCATGTCCGTAATTCCCGATGCTTTGAATATCCTAGAAATGAAACTAATTTCGTTCAAGAACCAGCCGCCATGTTTACGTGCTGCATGGCACAGCAAATGTGGCTTAGCTTAGCAACCGCACATCGAAGTCCTCGTGTGAGTGAAGCGTCGTAAGCCAATCAGAATGTTGGATTCTTATATACGCCTCTTTCTAAAAGCCCTTTCCATTATATTACATTTCCCTTACGTTGGTTTTCGCTCGTTTCTCGCGACTTTGTTTCGTCGCTCAAAGAAGACGACTTGTGGCAAGTCTTGAGGGCTCCTATGGAAATTATACTACTCGTATTTTAGAAAATATTTCCCTGGAAATGCATGTAATTCAGCCGTGTGCAATATTTTGAATCATCGCTGCCTTAGCATAATTTTGTTACGTCTCGGGCCAATTTTCTGTTTAATACGTCCACTTCAAGATGGTGGCCATTTACGTTTTTGTTTTAGAAACGACATCAATTTTACTTCTGTCGTTTCTTTGCTAGTGGAAAACTGATAACTTTAAACAATTATATCTGTGACTTATTTCCACGAGCTACTGAGATGTGTTCTTATCGCAGAAAAAGAAAATTGGTGCAGTCGATCAAATATGACAAACCTGCATTTTGCACACTATCCCAAAATTGAGTATTAGTCACTGAGCTGATCAAAATTCAGATATTATTTTCGCTGAAAAAATACGTGTTTTTGGTTTGATTTTGTAAGGAATTATGAGGTATTTTTAGTCGATTATATCTCTTTCGCGGAAATGGTTACCTATTCTTTTTATTCTATATTTTGAAACATTACATCGCAATGTTAACAGAGGGAAAGCCCTGGGATCGACGTTGCTGTAATTGGTAGCTCATGTTGATTATCCAGTCTCCCAAGTTCCAGCTCAACTCGGAAAAATTATTAGAGCTTTCAGACTGCAACACAATTATGTCACATGACCTTGATCAGTTCCCCTTAGCCTGCGTGGCAGGCGTAGAAAGGGGAGGGATGGGGGAATTTTGCCACGCAGGTGAATTGGAACATTTCTCAATTTTTGTCGTATCTCAACTAAAGTAGTAACTTTAACTTTATTTCTGTGACTGATTCCCGCGGCTTTCTAACGCTCAACGATGACTGTACTAACAACTTCAGATTACTATTAATTAAAATCCTGAAACTTCAAACTGTTTCGTTTGTCTCATCGGCACATTATGCTTCACCACCACGGCTACCACCATCACCAGCACAGCACCAGCACCAGCACCAGCGTCCGAGGCGCTTGACGTCAGTCAAATTGCTCAAATTATTGGCGTTCTGTGTCGCATTGCTGGCCTTGTTCTGACCTTCGGAGGGCACGCCTTTTTTTTCGGAGGGACGCGTGATTTCGTTGACGTCACCAAACTTGCAGAGTAACCAGGCCAGCACAATGAATGTCTGGGACTGAGTGGTTGACGTCATCACGGCTCTGCATTACGCATGTCAGTGACATACGCCTACGTCTACCACAGTTGTCACGAGTTTCGCTTGAAAGAAGAATGAACTGACGCGGTGTAAACGTACGCGAAAAGTGTTAAAAAAACACCGTGATGAAATTCTTTACTTCGCTTTAGTTGCATGCTCTTCTTTGATGACAGCTTCATCCCACGGACCGTGAATATTACTGAGGAGAAAACAAACATAACGAATTCACATTTGAGTATGCGTATGAGAAGATGATCTAAGAGAAGCATTCCCTCATACATGGGTGTCTTCCAATGATAACTTTTTGAAATATATTCTTAATTTCATTTCCGTCTATAGCTGAGTTTTTTTTTTAAGAGCTCTATCTGATTGATCATTTCGAGTAACGTGATGTCAGAGCCTCGATCAGAAGGGGGCACGGAAATCCTTCTCTTAGATCATCCTCCCTTGGTATGTGTCATAGGGTGCGGGAAACTGGGGAATGAGGATGTCTGTGGATCACGTTCTCTCAGTTCGGATTGGCTGTAACATCTTCCACAGTGTCAACCATCAGCAGTTCTCTGTGACTTCCTAATATTATTTCAGTTTAGTTTTTCTAGTACAGATAAGTTTGCTCGAGAGATAATGACCAAGAGAACCGATCACTAACAGACAATCACAGTACGCCCAATTACGTCATCTAAGAATAAATTTGTAAGGTTCACAAGGATTAAGGGTAATGTCAGTAGGGGGAACAAGTGCCATATTTGGCAAATCTTCGTTGAAGCACTAAAAGAGTTTCCGATTCTTATTATCCAATCAAGAAACAGCGCGAGCACTCACGAGTACTCCAAAAATTGTCACGCCAGCATAGCGCAATGAGGAGATACCTCATGTTGCTTAGCAACTTTGGGGCGAAAATCGCGGGATACGTCCCGAGGGATTTCGCCGTCAGCTGGTACTTGTTCCCCCGACTGATGTAGTAGTGCATAGTTAATGAACATTTTACAAATGTTTATCTCCGTGATGCAAACACTGTTTCAAACTCCACACTGAGAACGATCGGCCCATAGCAAGTCTCAGTTCAAACTGAAGCTCAAACTGATTCTGGGTTTGTCTTGAAATTTTCATTTCTTTACCGATGTGCTTCGCCCTTACTTTTTTCAACCGTTGTAGTTTAATTAACCAATACGGACACACAAACGTCACTGCAAGGTGCACAACAGCCAGCAATACCGCAAACAGTTGGGACAGCGGCCACAACATCGCTATGGCAACCAATACTAGAGCCCAGGTCACAACTACGTGGCTTGAGGGAAGCTGCATCTAATCAAAGACAAAAGTTTGTTGGAGTAAGCAGGAGTAAGGCATTTCTACGTAGCATCACAAAACAGATACATTTTTTTATTTATTAGTAAGATCTATCAGATAAGGGTACTACTCAAATCTAGTTGTTGTTGTTGTTGTTGTTGATATTATAGCTTTCAAATTGAGAAAACGTAACGATCGTGCATGTTTCATAGAAACTTCTGCAGATGGAAACGCAGTAAATCTAGTAAATAGACGAAGGCGCAAAAATTGACATCTCGTTTCAGGTATAATCTCACTCTCTAAAAACACAATAAATGTACACAATAAAGAACTCGACGAGAAAGATTCACTATGGGGCAATAACCACTCTGGGCGACTTTTGTTTTTGATTCTGATGAATTAAAGTAAAATAGGAACGAAATTTCTGAATGCCACAAAACAATATTGAATGGAGCTTTTTGCAGAACAGACCATTGATGGCCCTTATATTCGAAGATTCAATATGCCTTATCTGTGATAGAACAAGATTGAAGACTGCGCCGTACCTTAATCTGTCTTCTCAGCGACGGAAAAAGAGCAAATAACTGCATAGCGAATGTAACAGTGGCAAACACATGCCAGGAAGAAGGAAGACGGGACGCCAAACACACAGACGCAAAGATGGCGGCATTCAGCGAGGCAGACCTTGAAACTCTGTCAAAACATTACAAATATTGTTTAACTACCGTATGCTGTATGATATGTAAATGATGTCAGTAGTAGTGGCAAAGTAACAGAACACAAAAAATAACTGGTAAGATCATGCTGGCTGTGTTCAACACCTTGTCTCAATTCAGATGATTGCGTCATTGGGCGATGACGTTAAGCCGTTGGCCTAGTCTCCTTCATCCTACATATCAATTCGAAGGGGACGTAAAAGAACCCACGACACTGTTCAAAAAGAGTAGGGCACGAAGTTCCCAGTGTCGTGGTCAGGCCTGTAATTCTATATGAGTGTGTTGTCTGTTTGGGGGTGGATATCAATTGGGACCATAGTTATTGTTGGGACGTACATGTACAGTACATGTGTAAGTCCTGTTTGTTCTCCCTGCCACGATATACCTGGGGCGAAATCATTAATTAAATTTAAATTAAATTAAAAAGTCAAGCAAGACTATAAAACATTACAAACACGCATACGCTTAAAACAGACAACTTAATGTACCACACTGAAGAGCACATGACGCTCTTCTGATGGTTTGGAATGCAGAACTTTTAGAAATTGACCCATAATTATACAACACTTACATTGCAGCACGTGTTCCATAATCATAGAGAAGTAAGTTCATCGCAAGCATGAATGTCTGAATAAGTAAATAATATAAAAGATCATCAAGGTCCGTAAACTAGTGTATAATGAAGGATTTTTAAGATACCGGTACCTTAAAGGAACTATGTCACGATAATTTAAGTCATTTTTGCGACGTGCAAAAATCATCTTCAAATTGAAGAAAGCCTGAAAATAATAGTTTAGTAAGGTAAAAAAACACCAAAGAGGTGATATTAAACCAAACAGGAACAAGGATGGTTGAGGATGGAGAAGATTAAGATGGATTGTGAATGGCGAACTTGAAAAAATTGCGCCATCCGTGATGTAGCTCCTTTAAGTATGTATATTGGGTCCAGTTGAGTTGTTAGACTTCTTAAACAGCAATTACCTTATGTTTGGACAGTCAATGGTGGCTCAAAGTTAATTTGTATACTAATTGCCTGATCTGCTGGCAGTACTTACCGTCATGGCATAAATTGTGTCTGTACTTATGGAATCAGTCAAGGTTTTCAAAACTGGAGATAACACAAGCACAGAGCCCAGCACCACCATGCAACTCTTTAGGTCATCTAATCCTGGAAAATGTAAACAACATTCAGAGAATCCTTCAAACAAGTTACTCAGCAGCTTGTTTTTGAACACCTGACTGTGCGCAGTCTCTCTTTTCCATCCTGAGTCAACATATGAGAAATGAAAATGTGGGTGCAAAAAAAAATGTCAGGTCACATAATGATTTAGCTTCTTGCTTCATTATCTACATGTACAGCTACACATGTCGGAGATATTGTAATGTTTGTCACACCTGAACCTAGTTATATGGCCTTAGCTCCCACGAGTCTTCTGTAGCTCAGTGGTAGAGCATCCGACCGGTGTGCGGAAGATCATAGGTTCGATTTTTTTTTCCGAGTAGCTTGTGTCACTGACAGAATAATATCTTTCTCATTGTAAGGGACTATTTGTAAATTTATATCTTTAAAAGACTGATATTATTACCAAGGCTTACAAATAAGCTACTGACTGACTTTCTGTACTAGTTACTTTTAAGTGGTAACCACTGCATATTAATTACTGCGCCTTTCAATAACACGCAAACTCTGAAGTTCAAAACCCAACTACCGATTGTGTTTCTCACTGCCATCAATCATAATAAAGAATCAATGATGACAACCAACAGATGCTGGCAAAAAAGAAACAAACAAAATGGATCGAAATCTACCAATCACAACACACGGATGTGACCTTTTGAACCGGTTAATGATTGATGTCAGTGACAATCGCAACCGTTGATTCAGCAAAGTTTGCATGTTATTGAAAGGAGCAGTAAAGGTATTTTTAAGTTCTTACTGGTTCTTTTTGATTCGGATCTCAATGTTCCTCCGTCTAAAGCATCGAACAGAACATAACCAACCAGTGTCAACACAGAGGTGAACACAAACAGCACAGAGGGTGACAAGAGACCAAAGTCCATGTACACAAATGCCGCTACAAATATGCATACACTGGATAAAAAAGTCAAAGAGAATCAGTGACATTACATTTCTCATGAAAAGGTTAATTTTTCTGCTACATATTGGTCAGGAATATTGTTTAAACTTGCAGTCATTCAGTCACTTTTTAAAGGAGCCCCTTCTCATTTTGTCTTGATTTCTTGTCTTGTCCTTGTAAAATAATTTAAGGTGGCTCTGAGACTACTCTTAAACATAATTTTTATAGTTTAAGACAAAGATATTTTACCAAGTAGTTTTAACTAAATTTATTAAAACGGTATGCTTAAGAGCCTCTATTGATATTGCCACGGCAATGGTGAACCACATTTAACATCATACACATCTCATTCTGCTCATTGATTTAATGCTTAATTACAGGTTTACACCCGGGGGGGGGGCCTCCCATATGAAAGTGACGGGGATGCTCGTGGTAAATTTCAAATTACACCCCTAAAAGGGACCAATCTGGGCGTGGCTCAAGCCTTTTTCGACCCCTAAAAGATACCATTATACGCAGTATGACGGTGTTTTTTATTATTTCTTTGTGTGCAACCCTAAAAGATACCTTGGTGGCTAAAAATATTGCCGTTCCGTCCTGAACACCCTAAGGTGGTTCCAAACTCCATAATTTACACCCCTAAGAGGGATGACAAGCATCCCTGTCACTTTCATATGGGAGTCCCCCCCCCCCCCCCAGGGTTTACACTAAACATTCTTCCTGAGCATCAGGTTATGTGATAGAATGCCAAAAGATGGGGAGGTCCAGAGTATTGACTGCAGTGGAGCCTCCATAAGGGGACACCCTTGGAACAAGGAGAAGTGTCTCTTTAATAGAGGTCCCAAAGTAGAGGTTCCACTGTAATATTTTCAAGGTCTGAATTTCTGATACACCCAAGTTTTCGAGACACTGACTGTGAGACTCTTTGGACCTCTTTAAGATTTTTGCTGTATTCACTGCAGAATTCTTGTTCTTCTTACCTGCTTACTTGTTGAGACACTGCCCCTGACTCTAACACAACTGACCAGAACTGGTAGGTTCTGGTATTTACTGCAAAAAATTACTAACGTCAAATTTTATTTCAGTCTACATATAATAATAATAATAATAATATTTTGACAGGGAGCCCATGTCACATTTGTGTTTTTCAATGGGGCCCTGTAAAGTAAAATAAAAATACAAAACAATAAATCGATTAAAAAGAACTAAAATACAATACAATAAAATACACTAAAATAGGGATAAAAACATGTACATTTAACAGCATTTCCAATTGAATCAAGCTTGTATTAATTTTGATATCTTCTTTAATTTCTCTCAGGCTTCAAAGTCTTCAAAACAAGTTTGAAGAGGGGTGTGAGGAAAAAATAGGTGTCTGATTCTCAAACTGGAAGTTAATTAGTAATAAATTTGTCCTCTATACATTGAGGATAAAACATGGGTGCACGGATATGTGAAATTGTGTTCAACCCAATATCTCACGAGTGAGTGCAGCGAACAAGTGAGATATCGATTTGAACATGAGAACAGAAATTTCATATCTCCAAGCAACCATGTATTTATTTATTTTATAAACATACTACTTTTGACGATTTCCGAAGATTTCCGACCATTTTCCGAAGATTGCCGATAACCTCTGGCTCATTCTGCATAAACATGGCAAACTCGTCAGCAAACAAGACGATATCGATCTTCACATGTGATATTTTACAGTGTAAAGATATGATTTCTCTCAGTGAGAGAATTCCTTGTAATTCACTTTAAATATGCTTAAGCTTATATCATGCGCAAATTATATTCGAGATGTCTACCGAAGGTGTGGGTCACGGTTCTTTGCCATCCAGTCTACAAGGTGGTATCATAATTGATCAATGTTGATACTCAAGTATATCTTCATCTGAGATAATTCTGAGTACGTTATACTCACAATTTTTCTTCATTTCGTCGAGAAACGATTTGTCCACATAGTTGTCAGGAAACCCTTGGTCTTCGTAAAGCACTTTTCTCCATGGCTTTTTCCTATTTATTTGAGCTGGATGGAAGTCATTATCCTTTCCAGTGTCACTAACCATGGTTTGCAGCACCAATGCACACTGCATATTTCGCGCTTTGCTTCTATACCACGAAACAAATCGTAGAAACCCGGTAGACATCGACGCCCGGGTTGTCCGCCATATTGGAAATCGGGTAAATTACATGTTCTGTACATGACGTAACGTTTGGGAATAGGTTGCAGCTGCAGATATACAGCGGGCCCATCGTGCTCAGCAAATCGTTCGACGTGAGTTCGAAGTTGTTCGAAGTAGGATGGTTTTGCCGGATCTGTTGGCTTTCTTTGATGAAATAACTTACATATCTGGTGAATCCAGTAACATAGAACGATTTTGAAGAATTTATTTTGGGAGGGAGTAATTATCACAGGATTTGGAAGCAATAGAATACCCGCTAGAGTACTTCCGCTTCATACCAAAGATGGATGACAAACACAGAACCATCCTTCGAAAGCATCGGACGGCCCTTGTGGACAACTTAGAGCCTTCAAAGTTATTGAATAGCCTAGATGTTCTTGACGATGATGACAGGGACAAACTGAAAAGTGTGCAAATTCGAAAAGAACAGGCTGAAGAGTTGCTCGACATACTGAGCAGAAGGGGACCGGAGGCTTTCCAAAATTTTGTTGCTGCTCTATATAAAAGCCAGGAATTCCTCGCTAAAAGGCTGATTCAGGAACAGGATTCAGGAATAGACGTATCGACTCTAGTGAGAGGTAAACATACTTTCTCTCAGTTCTTGGAACAGTTTTAATACTAGTTTTTTATACTTTGAAGAAATATAAGCTTAATAGTAGCCTTACACTGTAGTTACAGGAGCACTATCACCCCTTCCTTCCCTCCCCCCTCCCCAAATCACTGAAATGCCAAACCAAAAGGCAGTTAAACTCAAACGATTTTAATACCATTAAGCCTCTTGTTGGATATTAACCTGGCAGGGCCTCCATGAGAGAAAGGAACATCATTTAAAAGAAGCCCCACCCATATAAATGAGAAAGGTCAAATATTACTCCCAAGGGTTGTACAATACACTCTGAGTTGAGTTGATTCGTCTAAGGTAGCTGATGATTTGACTTACCGGAAATCAATTTGCGAGGCACTTAAATATATAACAAGCATGAATAAACTCGACCCATCTTTCCTGTAGTTGATCCGACTTTCCGGAAGTCGATTTGCGAGACACTTACAGCAAGAAAGGCTGCCAGGGAGGGTAGAAAATTTGGATGACTCGAGTCAAATAGATCAACTTGAATCGACGAATTGACATGACGCGTGTTTCAGGGAGGTTAGAAGATGTTGAAAAAATTGACTCAACACAACCCATCTCTTTCTTGTAGTCGACCCGACTTGCCGAACTTGATTTGTGAGACGCACACGCTTTAATAATGAGAAAGTTTCAAGTTATCTTTTTTCTCATGCGACCTGACTTTCAGTGAATTGGATTGTCTGGGCTTACTCAGGCTGACGATTCGACTCAGTTCAGGTGTATTGGACATGCTTGTTACTCCCAGGGGGGGGGGGGGGGGGGGGTGGTTTAACTGTGATGGGGAGGTGAAAAGGATTTTGGTGGTTTACAAGATTTGGGGGTTTTTTGGCCAGTATTTTTGGAGGTAGTGACTTTTAGGGATTTTTTAGGTTTAGTTTTGGTCCATGGTATTAAATTACAGCTTCATTTGCACCTCCCCATCACTTTTAAACCCGAGTACCCCACCCCTGGGAAAATTCCTATGCATGACAAAATGTAAAAAGAAAGCTTAATATGCTGTATTTTCTCAGTTACATGTAAGCCCCTTTCCTACCACTTAGAATCATGAAATTTGAAATATATGCCCAGCCCTTACTTACAGTGTAGTACATGTATGAGGTAAGAGTACTGTAAGCAGGCGCGTTTACGGAAATTGGTCAAATTTTCCAAATGAATCAAAATTGCGAGAAATGTCATTTTAGAGAGTGAAAATCTAAAAACTTTTGCGGGGAACATGCCTCCGGACATCCATAGATTTGGCATTCAGACTCTGGTAACCAGGTCAAGTTTTTTTCCTGGATCCGCACCTGGTAAGAGTACTGTAGGTGGAATGACGCATAATATCTTACCTTGGCTGCTATTTGTTACAACTGATTGTTAATAATATTTTTATTTGCCTTTGGTTAACTCTTTGTCCCATAAAGATGACATTGGAATGACAAGCCAACACAAGCAAATACTTCGCAGAAGTGTCCAGAACCTACATCACATGGACCTACATAAAATGCTGCCATATCTATCTGGTTTACTAGATGAACTTGATAAACAAAGCCTACTTAATACTGCGAACCCTGCTTCCCAAAGGGTAGACATGCTTTTGACTGAAATACTTCCCAGAAAAGGTCCCAAAGCTTTGAAGGTTTTGTGCAAGCACTAGAGAGAGTTGATCCATCAATGGCTCAAAAGCTACTACAGGAAGCTGGGATTAAAGGTACTGTAAGAGAATCCCATAAGATTACTACATTTGTATAATTATAGTTAGTGGCTTCAATGTTTGTGTCAGACATTTGTATGAGAGGTGTCTTATTTCTCTGCATTAAAACTTGTTAAAGTCTGTTCCAATCTTAGGGATCCAGTCAGTCCATCTGTCCGTCCATCAGTCAGTCAGTCAATCATTGACTGCCAGTTACAGTACATCAGTCAGTTAGTCAGATGTCTGTCTAGCCTGAGTATCAGGCTTTTCGGGGGAGGGATAGCGGGCGGACGGGAGGAAAAGCGAAGGGAAGAAAAGCCTGACACAAAGGCTTTCATTTGACCCTTCCGCCCCCTCGCAACACGATACGCTTCTACGAAAATAGTAGCCAATCAAAATCATTTTCGGTCATGCAGCTGTCAATCCGAGAACTGCCATAGGTGGCAGGCTTGTACAGTTCGTGACATTTGCCTTTGTCTATTGAATTCGGTCTTCTGGCCTACTTTGCTTCAAGTGTGTTTCCAACGGGCAAGATCTGTTATGAGGAGGATTTTGAAGTAGAATAGAGCCTTCGACTGTGTTCGCTAGTGTTTACTCTCACAAATTTAAGAGGTAATGTTTGGTTTCCTGTCGGACTTTTGCCCTGTAGAGTCTGACACCTTTGTAATTTGCGATGTTTTGCTAAGTTCTGTTGTGAGACACTCGGTTTGGCTCTCTTAATTTTCTCTCTGTCGGGACAGACTGAATTTGAAATAACTCGTGTAGGCCGTCAATTTCTTGCATTTCTCCCGGGATTTCTTGACTTTATTGTCTTGCCGGGCCCAGCATTTTGCAATACTTCGTTGTTTTGATCTGATCACGGATATATTCTTGTCGGTCCAATTTCGTCAGAGATTACTGTAGCCAAGAAGCTAGTTTCATTTGGGAGAAAATATGTAATAAATATTCTTTTCTGACGCTAAGACTCTTTTCTTGCATCAATTCAATTGAGCGATCCGGCTGTCTTTTATAATTATCTGAGCTCGACCTTGTTCTGGAACCGCGTGAAACTACGAGCACATAGGTCTTACTTTCCCCAGTTTCATCAAACTGGCAATACTGGGACAGGAGTTTTGGCAGCAGCTGGTATATTAGGCTCTTTCCGTAGCCAGTTAGCAGAACACCGAGAGGGGTGCGATGGAAGGCAGCTGTATTCGCAGGCTATTCGTCCTATTCATTTCTACGACAAGGCTTTCAATGGCTCCACTTCGATCTCTTCAAGTTCTGGTACGGTGATGTGACGTAATAGCCTTTTGTGTGTTATCCAATCAACGCAACGTCCAGAATTTGGACGTGCAACATGAGCCGATGAATGTCTTTGTGTCAGGCCTTCCTCTCCTCCTCTCCTCTACTCTCCCCCTCCCCTAAGGAAGGCCTGATACTCAGGCTAATGTCTGTCTGTCTATCTGTCCGACAGTCAGTTAGGCACTGCTTTCTATAACCTTTGTGGTTTGATCTTTGGAAGCTTCTTATTTCTTTGTATTAAAAGGTTAAACTCTGTTTCAAATCTAGGGATCTGGACAGTAAGTCAGTCTGTCTGTCAGTCAGTGACAGTCAGTTAATTAGTCAGTCAGGTGCTGCTTTTTACAACCTTTGTGGTTCTTTGATAACCCTTGACCACCACAGTCTTGCATCATCATCATCACCATCATCATCGTCGTCATCATCATCGTCATCATCATCACCTGTCCTTATCACGCCATACAATGCATAAGGCTTCCACAGTCTGTACACATGTACTGTATTATTCTAATGACTTTGCATATCAACTTCTTTTAATAGGATCTTCTAATGGTGCGACTGAGAGATCACCTATTCAGAATCCTTTTCATTAGATACACCAGTTCAAGTTATTCTTGACGAAAAGCCTGAAGTGTTTAAAAGTTCAAGCAACTCATGGATGAAAAAGATGTTTGGGGTAATAATGGATGGAAGAGGTTGGCCTTATTTCATGTACCATATACACCTATTCCATAAATGGCCGCCCAGCAATTTTTTGTCTAACAAGGTTTTCAAGGATATTGATGATATCACATTACCAAGCACTGCAAAATATGTTATCCTGGGAAGTTTGAGTGTTTTTAGTTTAACGGCTGCAAAGTTACATATGGCTGTTTCAAATTTAAGACATTTGTATGGGAAATCAAAACCTGGCCTCACAAGCCTCGTTTTCATGTTTGTGTGAAAATTGAAATGCCTACAACTTCTTCCAAAAATAGGAATATGGCCTTAAACGTACACATATTGACTCATTTTGACATGATCATTGTTGTTATTGAATTCTTTCTTCAGTCACAGGCATTTCAATTTTCAAAAAATTGCTAGGCGGCCATTTATGGAATAGGTGTATATTTGAAATCATTATGTTTATTAAATGTTAATTTGTATTGTTAACCTTCATAATAATAGCAGTGTTCTAATGACTAGATACATGTATGTTACATACAAGTGTTACATCTCTATTACTATAGGTAAATTAAAGTGCTTGTTAATGAGCTTTAATAGCCCTATAAATTCCTACTGGTCATTATCTTACAAGAACATGTTTAGTACAAGTTTACTTATTACTGCCCGTTATGCCTATAGTCAGCACATAGTAAAGAAATGAAATTACATTCAAATGAAATGTTTCTCTTTGCCAATAATGTGGACTGGGAGTCACACATATTTGGACTTGACCTTGACTTGAATAATCAAATTATACTACTTTACGACAATAGTATCCCCCCCCCCCCCCCCCCCCTTCCCCTCTCCCGGAAATGGAAAAGTCTATGTTCTCTGATTTGATTGATACAAACTTTACAAATTAAAACAAAACCCTGTTTGCAAGACATTTATCAAAAAATGGAAGGTGGGGAGCCTAGGCCTTTCGGCCCCACCCCTAAATCCACCTACATGTATGTTAACCCTGTTAATCCAGTTATGCCTTGTTCTTGTGTGTTAGGCTTTACAAAGAACTAGGCCTTCCAGCTGGTGGGAGACAGCACTGGAGGGAAGAGATGGAGAAAGCCCAACATTAAATGTTTATAAAGGGGTGGATTTCACGTGAAGGAGGCAGTGCTACAGTTCAAGCTCTCCTCAAGGCTGTAAACCGTTCTGAGCGTAAAGACTGTTCATCTAATCTTGAGAAAAGTCTGGGATGCCAGCTGGACTGTGTTGATAATGTAACTGTGAAAATGGAGTCATTAAGTGAGTAAGATTTTTCAGGCCCATGTAGTTAGGGTAGCCAAGTTGACTAACATTGTTTTCCTTGCCTGGACCTCTTGAGAGTGAAAAAAAGGTTGCCTTTTACATTATGTCCCCTAGCCAATCTCGTTCCCAGAGTCCTCGTTACCCTTGTCCAGCGGTGGAACGGGCAACAAGGACCTCTGGGGGAAGCGATCCGCCATGAAAGGATTCTTGGACTTCCAGTTCTTTTGCGCATGTGTTTGACTCCATGTTTCAACAAAAAGATACCAAGATTCTTGGACTTATGGTCTTATTGCGCATGTCTGGCGGATCACTCTATCCCAGAGGTCCTTGTTGCCCGTTCCGCCGCTGGACAAGAGTAACGAGGACTCTGGGAACAAGATTGTCCCTACCTAGTACATACAATGGCTACATGGCTTGAGTCAAGATCCTTTTAAACCAACTTACATGTACATGTATGACACAGTTGTTGTTGTTTGTAATTATCACTGACTTGTTAGTGTAGTGTTGTCAACAAATTCTGTGACTCTGGAGAACAATAGAACACATGATTAGGGGAACATGACTGTCATAGAAGTAAGGAGAGAGAAAATTTGCTAGTTCGATTTCTTCAGTTTGGTGTATTCGTTTTTTTTTTATATACAATACAAATAAGACCCCTTCCACCCCCTTGTTCCCTCTCTATTAAGCCCTACCCCTTATCTTTTAGTTTCGCACCATACCAGAAGCTTAAGTGATAAGCTTCTGACCATACTACATGTAATTAAACAATATTCCGTTTTTCCTGGACTTGTGCTAGTAAACATTGGAGCATCATCTAAGAATACGTTAAAAATTTCACTCTCAACATGATGTTTCATATAAAATTAAATGGGGCTTTGTAGTCTCCAGTGAACTTTAGCTGATAATCCCCTGAAGATTTGTTGTCTTATTAGAGAATTTACTGTTACTTTCATAGCCTTTGTAGGCCCCAGAGAAGTGAAATTCTTTGGTGATCTAGACGACAGTCAAGCTTCTTTGATTGCAAGTAAACTGGGACAAAATGGAGAGGCACTGTTGAGAAGGGAGCTAGGAAACGACTCTCTATCCACCAAGGAACTCATGCGGCAGCCGCAGAGTAAAAAAGTACCCTATCCGCAAGTACACTGACTTAGTACCAAAGGAGACAGAGATAAAGTAATAAAGGCCTTCAGGGAAGCTTTACCAAGATATAAAGGTGTCTCAGGTGAGTGATTGCTCGTGTTATAGTATAAAGAGTGGTTTTCATTCGAGTGACTTAAAACCAAAACCAAGCAACCACAATGACCAATCAAACGAAACGCAAACATTACGATGAACCAATAAGATCTTGAAGCAAAGACATGTAACCGGCGCCAAGCGCGGGAAAACGCACGTGACCAGTCACAATAGCAGTTATTACAGATGTCAGCGGTTTGACATGCAAACGAGGCGAAAGGGTCAATCTGGTATTGTTTGCCGTTTGACATGCAAACGAGGCGAAAGGGTCAATCTGGCATTGTTTTCAGGCCCATTAGCCTCATTTGTAGGCTCGATTACCAGCCGCTGTTCGGGAAAATGAGCCAGAACGAAGACCGGACTCGAGAGAGCGGCGGAAATCGAGCCTAACTCGTTTGCATACTTTTTAAAAAACAAAGAATATTTGACTGCGGGCTCAACTGTAATAACAGCTATTGGTTTTGGTTTTGCATATGATTGGCTGAGTAGATGCATGAGCGTTTTAAAACAAATTATTATAGAGCATAGCAAAGCAAAAACCTCAGTTTCCATAACAATATTATTATTCTCACATGATGGCAATATAATAGCAGCGTTAATAATCCGGCCTGGTGGATAAAGGTTGGAAAAATCAAACAATTTATGTTTGTTTAATTTGTTTTTTCGTTGTTTGTTTTTGTTTGTTTGTTTGTTTGTTTTCTTCAGGTCCATTGTTGCTGCCTGATACATTTATAAGAGATTTCGGTTACACATACAGAAGAAACCTAACAAAGCACTTGTGCGGTAAGTTATTGTGTTTGTGTTTTTTGCGTTAGCTGCGAGAATCGTCACTCAAAACTATTAGCATCAATGGAAATGTCAGAATACTAGTTTCTGATAACACACCAAGAGATAATGTAGCAATAAATGTGTACTCAGTATTATCAGTCTGATAATTACTATACAGATTGCACACCAAACATGATTTCTAAACTAGTGCTTTACAATGTAGGATTTGACAAGTGCTGTATGTGAATGAATCTTATGTGAACTTCGGATGGGTGGAAAGTGAAGGAATGATCCTCGTACTTAGTACTTGTGCATGTTTGCATTATTAAAAGGAGCTATGTCACCATGGATATTTAAGTCATTTTTGCGAAGTGCAAAAATCACCTTCAAATTGAAGAAAGCCTCAAAATATTAGTTTACTGAGGTAGAAAAACACCAAAGAGGTAAAAATAAACCAAACAGGAACAAGGATGGGTTAGGGATGGGGAAGATTAAGACGGATTGCGACGGCAAACTTGAAAAATTGGGCCAGGATTCGCCATCCGTGACGTGCATGTAGCTCTTTTAAAAGAAGCCTGGAAAAATAATTCAGGGCTTCAATAGGATTTGAACCTATTGCTTTACAACCTGAGCTATGAAGCCATGTCACACAATAGGAGAAGGCCATATACTGTGAGTACAGTGGAACCCCGCGTTAAAGCCCCTTCCACACGAGCACGTTTTCCTTGACAAGTTTTCACTTGACAATTTTTCCTTGCTCGTGTGGAAAGGGAACAAGGACACTTGTCAAGGAAAAATTGCCAAATTTCCCTTTCCACACGGGCAAGGAAAATTGTCAAGTGAAAACTTGTCATGGAAAACTTGCTCGTGTAGAAGGGGCTTACTTAATACGACCACTTTCTTTTGTCCCGAACAAAGTCCGGTCAGATTTTGGTGGCCCGTTGATGGTCGGATTAACGAGGTTTCCACTGTAGTTCATATGTCCCCATGAAAGTAACAGAATAGAAGTACAGTGGAACCCCGCTTTACGGACAATACGGACACCCGCTTCAGATTACGGACAGTTTTGTTTGTCCCGACGACACATATTTTCTCTTATATCAGCCCGCTTAATACGGACACCCGGATAATACGGACACTTTTTCATGTCCCTTTGGTGTCCGTATTAACCGGGTTCCACTGTACCATTTATGGCTAAAATCTGACGTACAATTATTGAAGCATTTGTTTCACTTTGTTTTCAGCCGATGACAGCTGGAAGTTCTTAGGCGAGAAACTTGGAATGGACAACGCTACAATCAAATACCTTGATGCCCGAAGGATTGAAAATCCCGCCGATGAGGTCCTGAGATTTTGGGAGGTCAAAGCCTTTAGCACAGTAGGAGCATTGTATGACATTCTAGTCGAACTAGAATGTCCGTACATAGCGGATCTTCTGTAATCAATCAACTGGCGATACAAGAACCTTTTTTCTGAAACTGAATCTGACTGAGCCCGCAGTGTTCGTCTGTGAAGTTGCTAAGCAACATGACGTAATACTCGCGTGACAAATTTCGAAGAACGTAGGAGTGGTCATCAATAGAAAAGGGCCTTGGTAAACTAGGAGACATTTTTACTGAAATATTGCGGAAACAGATGTTTACTTGTTTAGCCGCGCGAGAAACATGTTAAGGAAGTAAACCTTATTTCTCAGAAACGAGAAAACGTTTCTGAAGTATTTCCTTCCTGATCTGACGCAATTTTTGTTTTGGTTTAGGGCGATTTTTGATGCGATTTATCGCGCCCGTGCAAACTACCTGCGATTCTTATGGCGATTTCTATGGCGAGTCTGCAATGTATCGCTTTTTAGTAACAAAATCGTCGATAAATCGCATCAAAATTCGAGCAAATTCGAAACAGTGGCGATTTCACGGCGAAACCGCACTAAAAATCGCATGTGTGAACGGGCCTTTAGACTGGCCACCAAAGAATCGGAACTCGTCGAAAACGGCACTTGTTCCCCGATTGAAAATGCATTAGAAAATCAACTTTTTCTGAGCTGCGCTGGCAAAAAAAAAATTGCGCGCGAAAATTGAGGTTTGTCTATTTTGAGGTTTGTTTGTCGGCGGTGGTCTGCAAAATGATTAGCTTGCGTTTGCCCTCGTATCGCTCACCGCCAATACAGGCGTTTCACGAGAGCGATGAGAGGCAGGCTGCATTCACATGCTATCTAATTACATACAGAGCACCAACTTAAACCTGGCCGCTTGAACCGAACCAACCATTCAATTAATGTCAAGAGAGGATGATCTAAGAGAAGGATTCCCCGTTCCCCTGAGTTTTATTGAAATTTATTAATAGTTTCGCGCCATGCTGTGAAAGTTATTTTTATTACCTTCTGATCGAGGCTCTGACATCACGTTACTCGATAGCACTCTTGAAATAGCTCAGCTATGGACTGAAAAATTAAAAATAGTCATTGGAAGAGACTCAACTATGGGGGAATGCTTCTCTTAGATCATCCTCTCTTGTTTTAAAATACACATTTTTGCTTTTCCAAGAGGATCCCAATTTTCTCCCTTAAAAATATATTGGGGTCTTTTATATTGGACTTCTGTTCGCATCATTTGTTTCGACACATCATCACAAGAAACTTATTATTTTTTTAAATTGGATATCATTTTGCCAAGTTTTTTAACCCATGTGTTGCGGGTAGATAGGCAACAGTGATAAATCAGATTTGTAGATAAATTGAGTATGACATTTCGCTATCGCATAGTGGTAGTAGTATAGAGATTTTTTGTAGAACGGAAAAATTGGAAACTACATACCTGGACCGAAATGTCTCCAGTGCACCTTACGGACGTTTTTCGTTCAAGGAAAGGAAATCGAAGATTTAAAATATGTTTAGGAATATCAAGATATTCACAAGGCCATGGGAAGTGCTTTGCTTACAAATGACTTGTAAGGGTTAATTGTACCAGGGGTTTATATTGTATACTAGCTTGTTAGAAAATTATAGTTATATAATGTGCACGGTGGTTGGATGCCGGGCGGGGGGGGGGTGGGGGGGGGGGGGGGGGGGGGTACTCAACCCACGTTTGAGTAGGGATGTGCCGCCCAGGCTGTCAAACCCTGACCCTGTTTATGACAAAAATTTGCACTTCACCTACCCTGTTTTATGACATGAATTTTAAAAAGAGAAAATGGTGGGAGAAATATTTCCTGTTTATGAACCTAGGTCGAAAACCCATACCCTATTGGGCGGCACATCCCCGCATAGGCTATACATGGGACTACCCCCCGGGGTTGGATGGCTATAGCTAGTTTAGGCCATGTGAACACAGTTTTTGATGTCACGTTAGATTTTCCTCTACAAGAAAAGAAATAGAAATTCCCTGCCCTGTTTTATCATACCCTGCTGCAAACACTCGAGTGAATAAATCCCGAACTTTAATATTCTATGTGCTATATACCAAATAGTGTTTATAGAGTATGCCGGTAACACGAGTGAAGTTTGGGAGAACGAGAAATGCTGTGGAAACGCTTTGGAAACATGAGCCGCAGGCGAGTGTTTTCACAGCAATTTCGAGTTCTCCCAAACTTACACGAGTGTTACCATAACTCTGGAATCACAGGGAAAACGTTTTCTACTTAATTGTTTTTATGAAATAAGAGCACAAACCGTAGAGTTCTGGTAAATGGTTTTGAGCCAATCAGAGCGCGTATAGTCTCTTGATTATTTCATAAACTTCTTTCGAGATTTTCCAAACCTAACTCACTCTCGTGTTTACATCAGGCTATGGAAACACGGGCGCGTGTTTTCTATTTCTTAAATATCAGTTCTTTATCTCTATATAATTGTTTAGCTAGATGTGTAAAGATATGTATAATAAAATTATTTAGAATACTCTTGGTGTTAATATTTTTAAGTGATCTAGTTTTAATATATGTCGTGCGAGGTGATGTGTATAAACTAAGTTGCGGTTAATTTCGCAACTGCCAAGCCAAATTTCTGAGAGCAAGCGAAATCCTCGCTTTTATAAAACAATATACCTGCCATGATTAATAACAATAAAGTGATCAAATTTAATTTAATTTAGCTCTTTACAAATTTGGACACTGAATTAATTTTGCGAGCCTTGCTGCCCACAGTAGCATCACACAGCGCCGGTCAAACGCAAAAATCCGGCGCCACTTCCGTTTTCGTTGCCTTGATTTTGCAAGAGATTGAAGCGTAATGGCGGCGTAATGGCCGCGAAGTTTGAAAGGAAACGTTTTAAAGAACATGCAGTGTAAACCAAAATACGAGCTGAGACACTTTTTGGATAACAATTATTACATTATCTATGCATACTCCGAGTACAAAGCTTAAGTTTTCAGTAAATTTCTTAAGTTTGAGCTTTAACAGTGACGAAACGGTGGAGGACTTCGTAAATTTAGGACATTTCGCAGTGGGGTTTTGGCGGGAACTGCGCACGCGCAGTGCATTTGACCGCTGGTGCTTAGCTGTGTGCAGTACGCATTTACCTATAATTTTGTTAAAGTGTGACTACGATCAAAATTAAGCTTTTCTTTCCTCGTTTTTTTTTGGACAATTTCATTATTTGGGTAATGATAAATACAACACGCTAGAAATCTGACCGAGAAAGTACAACACGGCAGAGAACCAGCCCGCGAAAATCTCGTAAAATCGCGTAAAATCCATCCGCCATTGATCAGTTCGCAACGTCGCGGCCCGCGATTTTTGCCATTAGCGGTCTGTTCGTGACGTCATCCAATCAAGTTGCCTTCGAGCGAAGTGTTGCAGTCGTATGGAAGAAACACAACAGCGCCGATGTGTGAACGTATTCCCGTTGTCTTTCGCCGTAAATGACCCAGAATTTATTGAAATAAGAAGTATGTCGACCCTTTTTCTGAGCTTTACTATGCACTAAAAAGAAAAGAGCAGCGCGCTAGTGGAACCACGAGAAGCGACCAAGGCAAAGATCAAAGATACGAATCTTCGCTCTATTATTTCAGATGAAGATGACGGAAACAGAAATTTTTAGAACACTTGGGAACTCCAGGCATGTCCAGGGTAATGGTAGAAGTACGTGTAATGTAGGTTTTGCTAAATTCCTCGCTAAATTAGTTGACTGTTGGTTTTTGGCTCGGAGCACTTCAATTACGTGATCGATCAATCAACCAGTCAGTGCATGCATATGGCTGTCGTGTCAACAGCTGAATGTCATGTACCTTCTAACCCTCCCCTTACTTGTCCCTTGTGTGTACAGTTCGCAAGAAATACATTATACTGATCAGCCAAATCATATGCCTTTGACAGTACATTAGAAATTCAGACATAAACAACAATATTGTGTTTCAAAGCACAATATTTTTCAGCTCATAAAGGGAAATAAAATAATATATGCAACCAAGTAACTTATGACTGTGCAGTAACTTGTAATGAGCACTGGAAAACTGTAGAAATTATTTACATGCATTTTTTAAATGTTGACATAATTTCATGTAAAATCATTCTTGCCCAATGATTTTTTTATGACTTTTGTGTTGGACTTGCAAGTACCCTTGCTCCCTCTAGCTGCTCCAGGAGTAGGTGAATTGTTGGGGCAACCTGATAAAAATATATTTCCTCGAATAATAGCCAGGGGTGATTATTATTATTTTTTTCTCCAAAAGATATCCATGCCCAAATTCACATATTGTGCATATTCCAACCTGAATCTTACAAAAGTGAAAATAAATATTGTTTTTACTTGAAAATTGAGTGTTAGTCATCACTACTTTCATAACAATGTGTCATAAAACAATTTTTAGCAACTAAAATACCTGATAGTTATTATCAGGTTAACACTGTTTTTGTGATATCCAAATGTTCTTGTTAAGTGACCCCTCAGAACCTTTAGGCTCAATCAGTTCTTCGCTAACCGAAGTGCTTGGGCCCTAATGGTACCCTAGAATATATACCAGTTTTTCTCCATATCAAATGTACAAGAACCTAATTTCAGACTTCTCGATAGCTCTTGCTGCTGATTAAGCATTGGTTTCCATGTTTTTAGGCTCCACTACCTGGGAAAATGAATCCCCTTTCCCCTACCCCCACCAAATGCATGCTCTTGAAGACAGGAATTGAGAAAAGGAGCAAATTGAGCCTATGTGTCCTAATGATGCTGAGTAACATTAGAATGACTTATAATTGGGGGGTGGGGGGGGGGGGCAACTACCTGTATATAAGCCTTGTTTTTAATCAAGGGCAATTTTGTATTTACAGGGTTTCTGCATATTTTTGTAAACAAAATTTGAGATATTTTCCATACTTTTTTCCAAACCATGTTTTCATTTTACAGACTCGGCAGATTGAGGTCCAGTTCAGATGCCGTACTTCACATGAGCCATATCGAATTTGAATTTAGGCCGACCCAAATTAATTTAGACCGATTGAATTGATTCAGACGCCGAGCTTAATTCAGCCAAACTTAATTTTTTAGGGGAAAATGCTGTTTATATTGAAAATACATTATAATAATTCATGCATTTGTTTCGGCTCATGTGAAGTTTGGCGTCTGAATCAAAGTCAGTCCACAGCCGTAATTCCCGGCTGAGCCAGGCGGGAAGAATGGCTGAGCCGATCCGAATTCAATCAGCCGTTCCGAATTGATACAGACACCGTACTTCACATGAACTTAATTCATCGAATTTGATTCGGCTCATGTGAAGTACGGCGTCTGAACTGGGCCTAACACACGCAATCAAACGCCGGAGAACAGGAATTCCAGCTACCTGACAAAGATTTCATTGAATAACAGAACTTGTTGTACACAAGGTATCCGGTCGTTTCGCTACGAAGTCGTTTCGCTACCAGTCGTTTCGCTACAAATCGAAGTCGTTTCGCTGCAAATATAAAGTCGTTTCGCTACAAATATAAAGTCGTTTCGCCTGCACATATAGAGTCGTTTCGCTGTACAACTATAAATAACAATCGCTATAAATAACCACACTCACTTCTAAGCCACACACATAGAAGAGACAAGAAGATAGACAAGAAGTTGCGGCGCATCCAGAGGAAAAGTTCGAGACCTCCAGACGAAGATCTTCGACCTCTGGGACGAGTTTAAATCGGGCGCGCGCAGTACACAATATAGCAATGAATATATTTCCTGATATTTGGTCTGTACAATCGCTGTTCTTTCGTTCGTGAAACGATCACTAATTATCATAGTAGTAGCGAAACGACTTTGTAGCTAAACGACCTACAACCGTACACAATGTAGCTTCGACAAATTTCCAGACATAAACTTCATTTTCCAAACTTTTTCCAGGTCTGTAAAGCTAGTCAGGAAATCCATACTTTTCTACATTTCTAGACTATATGAACCCTGTTAATTTACAGTACAATAAAGTTTACAATAACATAGCATCAAAGATACAAATTCAATTCAAAAATGGATGATATCAAAACCAAGGAAATATGCCACCTTGAGCTAATTGACACTGAAGACACAACTAGCTTTAGGCTTTTATTTTATTTAAGTTAAATATAGAAACAAATTGTTATAAATTTTGTTTGATCTCCCAGTATTACCTTGCACTAGTTCGTTGGAGTAACTATTAAAATCCAAGTATCCAAAACAAGCAGCACATGACAACACTTTCTACCATGTGTATAATTACAGTTCAGACAAAGTAAACAAGCGAAGCTTTGAAATATTTAGTCCATTCTGAGGAGTTTCATTCAGCTGACAAAAACAACCTCCCGTAGTCCCGTAAGCACATACCCAACAGCCCGGCCCGTAGTTAAACTGCTGATCAATAAGTCATCAGACGATATCATCCGTAATAAGCTTATCTTCGTCTTCGATTTGAGCAGCGTGATGAGGCTCTTTAAACCAGCACTGAGTAGGAGAGTTGTGCGAAGAAATTCTGACTTTTGAGACTCCTGCTGCTAGCATAGTCGACACAATACGTTGGATGTATCTTCTTGTGTGAAGAAAAGGCGTTCTACGTTTATAGAAAGCTCTAGAACCTCGTCGATATACAATACAACATGAAATCAGCCTTCGCGCACACAGAAGAAGCCATATTTGTTTCGAATTGGTTGATTGGATGACGTCATTGTCCTCTCGTCCCAATCCTTATTTACGCGCTCGGACATTTTTGAATCCAGCAATGGCGGCAAGTCGAAGTTGGAAAGTAGAGTTAAAATAATCGGACTTCCCGTGAGAATTTTTACTTGATATTTGGCACATTTACTATTTGGTGGTTAAAGTTTCGAAATCCGAAGAGAACAGGAGAAGTGTATTTTTGATCGTAGTAGCACTTTAAGTTGCTCTAACAGTTCGCCGGTACGCACTTTTACTCTTCGGTGGCGACTGAGGTACTGAGATTAAAATGTCTTGCCTCGAACCGGATCTACCGCTCGACCCGCAGTGATAAAGGCCACCGCGTCTCCCAATAGCGGATGTAAAATATAGAGCATGACGTAACTAGCGCGCGTGCGACCTTGCGATAACGTCACTAATGTTATTACGTCAGAAAGGTTGTAATTAAATTCAGTTCATTTATTTTGCGGCTTGAACATATTTAGTGGAGCTTCGTTCATTAAAGAAACAAGAGTGTTTTTGAAGAAAAAGATAGTTGAAACAAACCAGTAAGGTAAGGTACAATTTCACCGCAATAATGATGTTCTCAAACCATTCGCATTACAAGTTGAATTCGTGATTTTGGAAAGACCATGAGGAAGTACGGCCGGCGTGAATTCTAACAATGTTCTTTATTCTATCCCATAGCATTTCAGGCTCGTCATGTCTTTCGAAGATATGTTTCCATGGCTGACATTCAATCTGCAAGCAATGAATCAACGAGTGTCCAACCTGAAGGATTGCAAAGCAATGCGCACGCTGAAACAACTGAAGGAATGTACTGAAAACTATCCAGTCATGTCACTTTTCGCGGGCATCCTAATTGTACTTTCTTGTTTACCAATGATCGTGTTCCTGGCCTTTGCATCCAGTTCATCCGTGTTAATCTCGTTAAGTGCCTTAGTAGTACTTGGTGGAACATTTCTGGTGGCTCTGTTCTCGTTCCTCGTTGTTCTATCTCCAATACTGGTGTCTGGAGGAATACTGGCTGTGGTGCTTTATATTTCATTTGGCTTTATTATGAGAATGGTGCAATTTATCCAAAGATTGAACTATATAATGTCTACATCCCGACGTTCAAGAATTCGTCGCCTCCGGTTGTTGTTCAAGGGGCGGCACACCAGCTCTCAGTAGTTCGGTCTAGGGTGATCCGGGTGAGAACAAGATGTCGGACATACAAAGTTGGTGACTGACGTTTCGACAACCTGACTGCAAGTCATCTTCATATGCATAGTCAAGTGAAAAGTGTTTGTCAGTTGATGGTGTTTAGTCGCTCGTCCTAGAAACACTTTTCACTTGACTCTGAACGGATGATTTCCGCTCAGGTTGAATTGTCCAAACGTCAGTCACCAACAACAGTCCTTCTCAGGCCTCACCCGGACGATCACCCCAGGCCAGCTATGTTTAGAGAGTTTAACAATGCTGTGTTCCTGTATGTTGATACAGGCTTGATGGACATATAGTTTTAGACTTTGATTAAAAAAATTATTTTCACATTTTTGTTTCAAGCGTTCATTTATCAACACACGACAATGGGTGAACATGGATGGTTTTCAATGAATTATTTCAAATTAATCATTCGTTAAGAACGATCCAAAAATGACATGTATAATACATCCATAATTTTGTTCAGTTGCTCTAACAGTTCGCCGGTATACCCATTTTTTACCTCTCGGTGGAGAATGGTTGAGAAAGGCACTGCATGTGAGATTGAAACTGTCTTGCCTCCAGTTGAACTAGAGACTGCAAAACAGTCGTATTTTTGGCGTTAATGCGCGCGGTCATGCAGTTCGAAAGAAACGTATGGCCTCGAAGTACCGTTTCGATCCCTGAGTTAGGCCGGCCACCGCGTCTCCCATGGCCACCTCTCGTAAAAAAAAGTAGAAAAACTCAGTGTCAAGACACAAACGTTTCGTGCTAAGCCCTTTTTCAGTGTCACCGAAGTAATGTTTGTGTTTAAAATGACACAAGAGTTTTTCTACTTTTTTATGTTTCAAAGTGTCCCTTATATTCTCTTGCATTGGTGTCACGCATCACAGAATTACTTTTATTCCACTGGGCCCGGTTGTTCAAAGGGTGGATAACGCTATCCACCGGATAAATCACTATCCAGTGGATTTACATTTTTTTACATTTACCATTTATTTGCCTCCATCTATATGATGATTCTCGCAAATTGGTCAGCGGTCAAAGTTTGTTTTGTTAACACTTATCCAATGGATAGCGATTTATCCGCTGGATAGCGTTATCCACCCTTGAACAATTTGGGCCTGGTTTCCCACCTCTTATGACTATACAACCTCGTTTCCAGGATATAGCGGATGTAAATACGTAGCGCACGACGTAACTAGCTTGCGACTGACGTCACTAATTATATTACGTGATAATGGTTGTAATTAAATTCAGTTCATTTATTTTGCGGCTTGAACATTTTTAGTGGAACTTCGTTCAGAGTGCAAAGTGTACACACTGAGCTTTTTGAAGAAAAAAACGTAGTTGAAACAAAGCTAAGGTAAGGTACAATTTCACCGCAATACTGATGTTCTCAAACCATTCGCATTACAAGTTGAATTCGTGATTTTGGAAAGGCCGTGAGGAAGTACGGCCGGCGTGAATTCTAACAATGTTCTTTATTATTATAGACTATTATCTTTCCTAACATTTCAGGCTCGACATGTCTTGGGTCCAAGATTCGTTTCCATGCCTGACATCCAATCTGCAAGCAATGAGTCAACGAGTGTCCAACCTGAAGGACTGCAAAGCAATGCGCACGCTGAAACAACTGAAGGAATGTACTGAAAACCATCCAGTCATCTCACTTTTCGCGGGCATCCTAATTGTACTTTCTTGTTTACCAATCATCGTGTTCCTGGCCTTTGCATCCAGTTCAACCGTGTTAATCTCGTTAAGTGCCTTAGTAGTACTGGGTGGAACATTTCTGGTGGCTTTTTTCTCATTCCTCGTTGTTCTATTTCCAATACTGGTGTCTGGAGGAATACTGGCTGTGGTGCTGCTAGCTCAGGTTGTCCTAACCCCAGTCACCAATAACAGTCCTTCTTAGGACTACCCTCACCCGGACGATCACCCTAGGCCAGCTATGTTTAGAGAGTTTTGCAATGCTGTATTCCTGTATGTTGATACAGGCTTGATGAACATACAGTTTTAGACTTTGATTAAAAAAAGTTATTTTTACATTTTTGTTTCAAGTGTTCATTTATCAACACACGACAATTGTTGAACATGGATGGTTTTCAATGAATTATTTCAAATAATTCGTTGAGAACCATCCAATACATCCAGAATACATCCAGAATTTCGTTCAGTTGCTCTAACATGCAGTTCGCCAGTTCCCACCTCTCATGATTACAACCTCGTTCCCAGGGTATAGCGGATGTAAAATACGTAGCGCATGACGTAGATAGCGCGCGTGGGATTGCGTTGACGTCACTAATGTTATTACGTCATAAAGGTTGTAATTAAATTCAGTTCATTTATTTTGCGGTTTGAGCATAATTAGTGGAACTTCGTTCATAAAGAAACAAGAGTGCAAAGTGTAAAGCTTTTTGAAGGAAAAGATAGTTGAAACAAACATAAGGTAAGGTACAATTTCACCGCAATAATGATGTTCTCAAACCATTCGCATCACAAGTTGAATTCGTGATTTTGGAAAGGCCATGAGGAAGTGAATTCTAACAAAATGTTCTTCATTCTCTTCTCTAGCATTTCAGGTTCGTCATGTCTTGGGTCCAAGATATGTTTCCATGGCTGACATCCAATCTGCAAGCAATGAATCAACGAGTGGCCAGCCTGAAGGACTGCAAAGCAATGCATACACTACGATTGCTGATGGTGTTTGTTCTGGACCATCCAATCATGTCACTATTCCTTGCCATGTTAATGACCCTATGTTGTTTACCAATCATCGTTATCCTGGCCTTTGCATCCAGTTCAACCGTGTTAATCTCGTTAAGTGCCTTAGTAGTACTGGGTGGAACATTTCTGGTGGCTCTGTTCTCGTTCCTCGTTGTTCTATCTCCAATACTGGTGTCTGGAGGAATACTGGCTGTGGTGCTTTATATTTCATTTGGCGTTATTATGAGAATGGTGCAATTTATCCAAAGATTGAACTATATAATGTCTACATCCCGACGTTCAAGAATTCGTCGCCTCCGATTGTTGTTCAACGGGCGGCACACTAGTTCTCAGTAGTTCGGTCTCGGGTGATCGTCGGCGGGCGGGATGGTAGTCCTGAAAAGGACCCAGTGTTGTTGGTGACTGACGTTTCGACAACCTGAGCGGAAGTCATCTTTGGTGTCCAGTGAAAAGTGTTTTTCAGTCACTTGTCCTGAAACACTTTTCACTTGACTCTGAATTCTGAAGATGACTTCCGCTGACAGTCCTTTTTAGGACTACCCTCACCCGGACGGTCACCCTTGGCCAGCTATGTTTAGAGAGTTTTACAATGCTGTGTTCCTTTATGTTGACTGAGGCTCGATGGACATATTTAGTTTTAGAATTTGATTGAAAAATATATTTTAACATTTTTGTTTCGAGTGTTCATTTATCAACCCACAATAAAGCCTGTCGCATATTTTCCATCTTCAGTTGCAACCTCGTTCCCAGGGTCTCTCTTCTTCCCGCCAAACGCGATTGAACAATCGCGTTTGGCGGGAAGAAGAGAGACCCTGGGAACGAGGTTGCTTCAGTTGTCGCTTGTGATGGCCACGTGTGCAACAATCACCACTGTTCGGCAATCTTTGCATCTGGCACTCTGCGATCGCGAATAGACGTAAAATGCTCCTGCCCAATCAGGTAGTCGTTTTTCGAGTCACATTATTTAATAGCAGCCACCATATGCATTTTTGCACAAGTCACATGATCATACATATCGCCGCACGCCGCTCCTGTCATAGCCTATGAATATGCCCGGCTCGCACGCCATTTTCTTTTTTCCCCATCCCCACCGCGGAGCCTATTCATAGGCTACTCCTGTCATGGCCAATTGCAAGCGGGCGGATTTAAGGGGGCGGTACACTAGCTTCACTTACTTGAATTTCAAACACGACCGTTAAAGCGCACGTAAGAAAATTATTTTTTTTACAACTACGTACAACTACTGACAGATCCTAGACTACGAGCAGTCCCTCTTTCCCAGCTTAGTCCGTCGATCGATGAGCGAGAGCGATAAAAATTCGCTACCGGAAAATGGCCGCGCGAAAAACTGGGGGCGAGCCAAGCGCTTGGCTCGCCCCCAGTTTTTCGCGCGGCCATTTTCCGGTAGCGAATTTTTATCGCTCTCGCTCATCGATCGACGGACTAAGCTGGGAAAGAGGGACTGCTCGTAGTCTAGACAGATCCCAGATTTTAAATACGTGCTATCAGCACAATCTAGTGAAGTCAGCCTGCAAAACAGGCGGTCCCAAAAGTGCCCTGGGGACGAGATTGCCAAACCGCCTGTTCTGCAGGCTAAGTGAAGTTAGAGTAGCACACAATTTCCTTGCTGTTCAATCGGGAGTAAAGTACCGCGCAAGAGTGACAGTCGAGAAAAGCGGAAAGAAATAAGCCGTTCCAGAGGAAGAGAAATTTGGTGAATCTTTCTGTATCGTACGTACCAGGAAGGCTGTCCAGAGAGTAAAAACTCTAGAGAATACTGGCTCTACAGTTTTTTAATACTCTCCAGCCTTCGATTATCGAGGAATTGAATGCAAAATTTCACATGCAACAACAGAGGTGTTTGCCGCGAATGAGTTGTCATGATTTTTTCGTTTTCAGCAGTTATTTTTGGAATAGCCAAACAAATTTTGTCAGGCGAGTGGTAAAGAACGGAAGTGATTTTTTCCAGGATTTTTCAATTTTCACTTCCGCTGTGAATCAGAGAGCATCACGGGATCTTCCAGACAGATGTCGATGTTTTGATGTTGTGAAAATGTCGTCGGCGGGTTGGAGAAGAAAACACAATCTTAGAAGCCCAGGATAACAAACAAACATGAAGAAGAAAAAGTTTAAGTTTGACGTGAACTTCAGGTTAAACCAGCTATCGAGTGTTCCCTTCGTGAGCGGGGTCCTCTTCGCTAAAATGAGATTACTAGAGGGTGGAAGTTTCACGAGCTTTTCAACGAGGTATTAGCTGCTGAGCACTGTGAGAAAAGACACGTCTGTTTGACGGCGTTTCTTTGTTAATATCTGAATTGTTTTAATGCTTTTCTCTTCTTTAAAGGGAGGAAGTCGGCAACCATTGCGTGAAATGGGGAAGGACGTCACTTTTCCGTGCAAAATGACAGCGAATGTCTCTACTGGGGTTCTAGATACGTGCAATTACAGAGTGTCCATTCGGAAGGTAGGCCGGCAACACGATGCTCTTAATCTCCTTTCTCTGGTAGAATCTAGCCGTTTTCTGGATCTAAATCTAAATCATTAAACTGTTTTACCTTTCTCTCAGGGTTGCTAGTTGTATATGTACGTTCCTGTTTTGTTAGTGATGTTTTAATTTGGCTGTTGTGCAATTCAGTTTCTTCGCCCCGGGCTCGCAGTGGCTGTTTAAAGTGTGAGTGTGGCCACCTGCAAATATTGAGAATAAAAACCATTCTTGGCAAAGCCTTCATGGGCCAATAAGAAGGCTATCTTTAAGTTCTTGCGATAGCTTTTATCGTTTCTTTGGTGCTTCGAAATAGACGGAATAATATTGATCGTATCGACGAAAAATTTGTGTACGTGTCTGATGCAGCGAAAATAAAAATACCGCCGATCTGAACTTTGTCCTGATTACCAACAACGTTTTAACGTGCTTAGTACACTGAAAAACTTGTAGTTTATTTCTTCTTTATCTCAGCATCACATCTCGCTGTATTTTACTGACGCTTTCCTTTACACGGTTCGTTTGCGCAAAAAAGCTTGATTTATTGTTCTGGAACGACCGGTAAATCTCGCTTTTTGCTCGTTACGTGAATATATTTCTCATGTAAATCAGTTGGTAACGATCGCGATTGACATGTCGTGGAGTTCAGCATTAATTCATTTTCTCTTACATAAATTCTGAGTATTTAGTAATCTACCCAAAATAAAAAGGAATTATGTAAATTGTTTTGCCATGATCGTGCATTTTCCTTTATATTGCCATTTTGATGTTTTGAGTAGAACATTAATGTGGCTTCCGAAAATGTCAAGACTTCGGGCCATGTTAACCGCACAATAGTATATTTATGCCCCTTATCGATTGACTTATGCAAAAAGTGTAGAAAATGTTGCCCGTTAGTGAATAATCAATGAGAAAAACGTTTCTGGAAATGGATTTGTCATTACAGCAAAGAGTTTAAAGATTTGGGATGAAAGAGCCTGCACCAATGTTTAGGTGAATCTCTAAGCAGGAAATGTTGAATTGCACGTGCTTCCGTTCTTCATTCAATTACGTATGTCTCGATCATGTCTGTTGTTTCCCTGTCTCAACATGTGCACCTCGGCAAGTGGGAGCAAAACACGTAATCCTCCAGTTTTGTTTGAATATATTTTTTTATGATTTTTCATGAACTGTTTTGCTTGATACATTTATGAATAATTATTCCAAATATGGTATTATAAATTTACTATTTCAACAGTACAGTCTACCCTTCTTTCAAATTCATTTTTCTCCTTGTCAAGTCCATAATATTGAAACAGTTGTATTTTTATAAAATTTTATTTTTGGCAAGAAATCTGGAAATCTACCTTCTCTTACTTCATACATTCGTTTTGACTGCTTTTTGTGGAGAGGGGTGGGTTTATAATATTTAAATTTTAAGATTCTATGGGGGCGTGCGCATATTTGAGAATTTTGGTATTTTATTGTAAAATTTTGCTTGCTTCAGTTCAGACTAATCAGTATATCTAATGTCAACAAACTGTCTATTATATGTATAAAGTGCCCGCAGTATATGATCAAAGCGTTTGATTCCAGACATCACAAATTTGGATATTTTGTTGGAGAGACAAAAATTGACATTTAAAATATAAGGAAAAATGGACATAAGAGCTTGTTGGTAATGATTTTTGTCTTGTTTTCCAGCGGCACATTGAAGTAGGACCATTTCCGAGTTGCTAAAACTAGTCCTGGTGCAAAACCATTCAAATGGAAATGTGATTGATTTGCATGGAAATGAATATATGAGTAAAGATTAATTTTCATATGAAAAGTTTTGCACCAGGGCTCCATTTGAAATGGAGATAAAGGAACTCAGAAATGGTGTATTCTTAATTTATTTTTTTATAAAAACAGATATTTGTCAGGCTTATGAATCCTAAGCTACATGTACTGTACATGCATTTGGCATGAATGTATATGATCAATTTCTTACAATTTAATTAAAAAGACCACAGCTACATTGAATTATTTGGTTTAACTAGCATGTTTTATTAATTTTCAATTTGTCTTATACAATACAGTGATATACATGTAAGTATGCCGCAGTACATCTAAAGGTGCATTTAGCTGGTATTTGGATGTGGGAAAATTAAAAATCTTGTGCCAGCTAGAACAACCAATCAGATGCAAAACCAAAAACAATCGTGACTTTATTAATATTGTCTTCTGACATATTTGGCCAGCATAAATGTTTCAAGCAAAATTAATGTCACTCTACCATAGCTGGCTAAAAGGCATTCAAATTTGAGTTGCTGATTATATACATAATTTATATTTTCATAAAGCTAAAGGTAACTTATGATATTGTTCAAGTATTGGCTTGAATATGACTGCAGTTGTTTCTTAGATACATCAAGTGACTTGTGCCAGAACGCAGGTCTATTTGAACTTAAACCATCTTCTGTCATGTTTAGTTGGATGCTTTTCAGTCGAATGCTTTTGAAAAGCATTCTAAAGGTAGCTGCATAATATGAACTTTGGCCACTTAAGTCCTGCGTCTGCTTGAAAGAAGCATTTGCTTTGTCATTTATGAGAGTATTGATTTGAATATTATATGCGCGCCTACCTGATCTGTTTTGTCTGCTGCATAATGTGAGCTTTGGCCATAAAGCCTCTGACACTTAAGTCCTGTGTCTGCTTGAAGAAGCATTTGCTTTGTCATTTATGAGAGTATTGATATTTGAATATTATATGCGCGCTACCTGATCTGTTTTGTCTGCTGCATAATGTGAGCTTTGGCCATAAAGCCTCTGACACTTAAGTCCTGCGATTGCTTGAAGAAGTATTTGCTTCATGTCATTTATGAGAGTATTGAATATTATATGCACACTACCATCTGCTTTGTTTGTACTGCAAAAAATATGTCTGATCAGTTTATTGTGTCGCAAAATAACCAGCAAGTTTCTGCTCAGAAGGGGTGGCGAATGGTAAAATCTGAGACTGCCGACACGCCAAGACCCTTGTTTAAAAATCCGAGCCGAGACTTAGCGCTCCAAAAATCTGAGCCCGAGATGCAGTGATCCAAAACTCAGAGAAAATAGAGTATAAAAGAAGCTGCATTTGCGAGATTCAAAATTCGAGACTCAGAGACCGTCCTATTTCTGGCGAGCCCGAGATTCCGAGACGCTTTTTTTAAGCGCAGAGATTCCGAGACTCAGCTTAAATTTGCCAAGATTCGTTATTTTTGATAGACCATTCGCCACCCCTCTCAGACTATAGCATGAAACTTTGCTTTATTATTTTCAGAACATTAGCATGGTTGAAGCTTTAAATTATTGGTTTTTTATATCATTTGTATTTAGTCTGACTGCAGGGTGGTATAAGATATTGGTCAAAATTACATTTGTATACTAATAAGGAAGGAAGAAATAAACAGATAATGAGATAAAAATTATTAATCAGGGTTTTGAGGGATAATCCAACTGTGAAAGCCTGTGAAGTTAGGTCTGGGCACAGGGTGCTTGTTCAGTCTTTTCACTCTAGCCATTGACCCCTCGTGGAGGTGAATCTTATTTAATTTTACAGTCATGCACAGAACAGCTTGCCCTAAATTTCACTGAATTTGTACCCAGAACATCAAGAAAAAATAAATAATATGTAATCTGTTTAAGTCGTAATTGGTGAATTACATTGTATAGATCTGTACATGTCATGTACATCTCCCAAGAGTTAGGATAAACTGGGGAAAAACATAAATTGACTTACATGTACCTGTCTGGAAACATAATGAAGAAACTACATGTAAACACCAATAATTTATCTCTATGGAATTTATCTATTGTTTACATCTCAAATGGTATATCCTTCTCAGACAGTGTAAATATTGTTATAGGACTTGAAATGTATTTTAATCTTTTAATTACTGTAAGACTAAATTTAAAAAAAATAATTATTATTCTGACTAGACTCATAGTTAATTGACATGTATTAAACACTGTCTGAGACGGATATGTAGAGGGATATGTCATCTGAGACCTAAAAGGGCTGGAGTGGTGTCATTTACATGATTGTATTAAAGTTGGAACAATATGAATTTATGACTGCTGGAAAAGCAGATCTTTGTAAGGGCTATTGGAATCCAAAAAGAAAATTGGGGGTAACCATGCATTTTCCAGAGATAATCAAGCTTCAATCTGGAAAAACTGCTGATGTAGCATTTGCTAAAAATATATAATGATGTATAATATATTTATTCACAGATTCGCTTTGAATTTGCTTTTACATACACAAAAGCAACAACAAATGTCTAAATAGCTTTAAAATACTTAACAAATTAATAGTAATAAAACAACTACTGTTTGCAAAATCATCGCAACATAGCCATTATCAACCCTGACAGCTCTCCTCAGCTCTCCTATGCCAAAAATACAGTTTAAATAACGGTAGCGCACAACAAAAAATTAATCATACCTGTTGAATAGGCTTACCGCTCCCATTATTTTTTATGACATAAAAAATAGAGGTCACCACACGTTTTTGTAAGTTATATCGAGAAAATGACCATTTATTTCCCTGCCAAGCTTAGCCTGAAAGAAATCCCATAATGTTCTGTATGTGCACGCGCTCGAGCGTGCACCAATGATAATGCGAGAAATTGTGTGCAGAACATATGTGCAGTGACAAAAGGAGGCACTGTCCTTAATTACAGTTGTAGCTGTTGCACATTTTAAATATTTTGCACCTCGTTAGGTTGTCATGTATATTTCCAACCAAGTTAGAAAGATTAGGTGATCACATAGCGGAGTTAAATCAGCTGCTATTTATTAACGGTTGTGTAATGTTAAGTACGTCTACACTGTATGTACATGTACTAAACTTTAATTTTTAATATTATTATTAATAATGATTTCTGCTCTTTAACATGAATGGTTAGCACAAGTTTGCAACCATAATTATGATTTAGTTTTCATTGGTAAGGTTGATTTATTTTTCTTCGGTAAGGTTGATTTATTTTTCATCGGTAAGGTTGATTTATTTTTCATCGGTAAGGTTGAAAACTTGTAATTTTAAATTATTTTCTTAATGATGTATTTTTGTTGAGACGATTGCGTTCATCATACATGTATAAAAGAGTAAATTATCTAGAGGTGTTTCAAGGTTGCAGTGTAAGAATCTGTTTGTGTTCAATCACATATTGACATAATACTAATAAAAGAAGTGTTTACAAACATGCATATTCTGCCTGCTATTAACAGCAATAATCAAACAATGTCTGACTTGCTGGGGTTTTTTGTCTTGTAGGAAACCAAAGGAGGCAAGGCTCACATCAAGGTGTGGAAATCTTTACTGTCCAACAATTTATTGTAATTAAATGTTCGTTTGCCACAGTAGTGGTTTTTCGAAAGCTACAAGTTCCATACTTGGCACATACATGTACATGTACAAGGGAAATAAACTAGTTACTACCTAGACATGTATCAATCTATCTATCATGTTAATTATGGAATACATTTAATATATATGTACTTAAGACATTGCTAGGCATTGCGCGTGTTAATCGGTGTTCGCCATATGTTGTTTAGTGCGAAAGTCCACAATTACTGTAAGGCTAGTGATAAGAAATTACATTGTACATTTTTTTAATAACAGTTAGTAATAATTATTTCTTGCATTTGGTTATGTAATTCAGTCTGTAATTAATGGGGTTTGTATTCTTTTGAGATTTGGCCTTTATTTAGGTGAAATATGTAGTCCATTCTGAAGATCAGTCATTTACTACGTAACCATTGCACATTCATGATGGAGACCACATTTGCCAGGTTCTACTCATGACATTAGAAAAAGATTGTTCACTTTTGAACTCTGGAACTAAAGGAAGAATGTTGGATTTTTGAGGGTTTAGACTCCTGGTTTATTTGTGGAGTAATTTACAGCTTTGGATATGCTTGAGAAGTTCTCAGTTTATTGTAAAACATGAATTTTTACAATGCATGTTTACAATTACTGTTGTATTTCTTATGCAATATACGTCCTGCAGGAGTTGTTAGACATGTCCAGTAGAAAATTAATTAATAAAATTATTATAAACAGCTGCAGTGATCCAGTCGACATGCAATCATACACTGCCATGTTGAATTCTGTCTTGTAACTTCCCCTTAGCTTGGCTTTGCGGATGTCAACTTAGCAGAGTTTGCTGGATCAGCTTCAACTACAAAGCGATATATTTTAGAAGGGTATGAGGACAAGACTCTGCGGCAGGACAACTCTATTCTTGAGGTACCCTGTATTTTAAAAATGGAATTATAACAAATTTTGCAATGTTAACTTTATGCTATTGCTTCAGAAATTTAAGAAAACATATCAAATTGAACGTTTCATTGCGAGAAAGAAAAATAAATTACAATTACATAATAAGAAATGGGAACCTCTACTCCATTTAATAGATCAGTAGCTGTCGTCTCCGGTCCTCGAGTATCAAATATTTTGTTTTTCCTGCAGGTTTTGGTGTCCGTACAGTGTAGCTTAGTGTGTGTTGTCTAGGCTAATGTAGTGTAGTGTAGTTTTTTTTTAGCGTAGAGTTGCATAGCGCCGTTGTGTCATTTAGTGTAACTCAGTGTTGTAGCCTTTTTGTAATTAAGTAATATAAATTTATTAAAAAATAAAATACCAAAAAAAAAAAAAATGTTAACTTTATGATACAAAATAATATATTTCCAGCATTTGTCAAATTTATTTATTCACACATCATCATCATCGAGTCGTATTCGCGGGCGACCACTCAAAAGTTGCTGTATCTAGATCACTTACATTTAATAACACATAATTTACAAATGAAAACAAACAAAAGCCAAAAAAATGACATGATTACATTATTTATTAGTTGAATTACTTTGGGTATCAGACGAAACTTTGCAAAATTCAGTTGAATACCGGTAAATGTCATAGGAGATACATGTACTAGGAGATAGTAACACTGTACTGAATGATATGTCCAGGGAGATTCACCAGCTGAAAGTAAATTATTTTACCCTGGGAAATAGTGCTCGCAGTCACCAACCGGGCTAGTACAGAATGTACTTTACCAATTGAATATTATTATTAAGATGTCAAAAGGTAAAAATCCTACCATTCCTACACAGGTAAAAAAAAACTTGGCTGTATTTCTGTTTTCAGTTGACTACCATCATAAAATTGCATTGTTCATTCTGTTTAGCCTCATAATAATCGATTTTGCAACTTCTGAATTGTATATTTAAGTTAAATGAATTTAAAATGGTTGTACATGTACATATGTAGATGTACATAGATTAGCTGAAATAAATGTATTATTTTTTTATTTTAATGCTTGCATGTTTTTGACCCAAGGTGGCAGTCAGCATGCAATTAACATCTGGAGATCCCCTTTTCAAAGTGTAAGTATATACTACATGTAGTAATTAAAGGTTTGCGTTTCTTCGTGATTCTGCATTGTTTGTATATATATTGATCATGGGATTGTTACTTTTTATTGTCCAGGCCATACGCACCATCAGATAACCAAGCTACAACAGAGACCGCTGAAAACAGAGCTCCGCCCTCTGACCATCATGACTCAGTAAACAACACAACTCCAGGGGCCGAGGCAAGGAAGTCAATCCTCAGCAGTAGCCCAGGAAGTACGTCAGAAAGCCAGGAAACTGCAGGCAGTAATCCTGACAAAGTGTCGTTCATTCCTGGACATGCGCGCAGCTTCAGTGAACCACCCTGCAGCATCAGCAGTAGTCATAACAGGAGCATCAGTCAACTTTCACGGATTTCCGGGTACTCTACCGGTCATTCTTTTTCGTCCAGCTTGGAAGGGAAATCTAGTAGGAGGTATTCAATTTTAGAATGGTGTTGGCATTATACCGAACCATGCACTCACCTTTTTTTGTTCAGTTAATTTTAATTTATGTTGACCATTTTATTTGAAAAATTATTTTCACAATAAAAATTATTGTTTTTATTAGAACTTACACTCGACATCAGATTATTTGCATTTATTTGTTTGTGACAGTGACTTTCTCCCGACACTTGTTTTATTTTTGTTTGGACAATTTTTTACATGCTGCACCATTGGGTTCTGGTAACATAGTGACATTGCATATAACACCAGCCGGTATTCTGTACAATAATCTGCTTAAATGGGTCAGGATTACATGCAATATACAGTGCAACACCTGTAGGCTGTTATTTCTAACAGTGAGCATAAACAATATTTGTTATGTACAGTATGTCATATGAACATTATATTTATTTTTATTATGTTCATGTACATTGTTGTTGTACCTAATGATAATAACCTGAACTTGACATGCATAAAAATTACCGGTATTATTTACATTTTAATAAATTACATTATTTTCCTTTTACTGTTTTTGCTACAGTTTAAAAAACGAGTGCTCAGCAGTGTTTTATCAGGTTTTAAACACAAGGCGAAGCCGAGTGTTCTGCGAGTTTTTTAAACGACTTCAAAAACTTCCCTCTAAATCTATTAAATCTGATCCTTATCTTGAAAGTTTAGTTTGTTTTAGACGATAAAATTGAGCTAAAAGTTCAGCCATATCTTTATCAAATGTAAAGACACTCAATAAACATTCAGTTATTTTGTATTTTCTTTATGAATAATATTATCAAATAAATGAGTTTTTGAATGTTGTATAAAAAAAGTTATCATTCCAAGCTAAATCTAAAAAATAATTAATGTAGTTATTGTGATTCAGTCGAGGGAATAAATGCCAGTTTTGGAAAATGTTCGTGGAAGCACTTTTTAGCCAATCAGAAACTAGTAGCTCAAGCACTCATGAGTACTCCAAAAGCAATATCGCCAGCAAATACGTCATGTTGCTTAGCAACTTCGGGGACAAAAACCACAGGTTCAGCTCCGTCTTGGAGGTGGGATTTCGCCATCACTTTGTTCCCCCAACTGGAATACAGGAGATGCATTATGTGAAATAACAATTGAAGAGCTCCCGGCAATAATGTTCCCTTGGTTAATCAGTTCCTTTTGTTTGTTTTGTTCGGTTTTGTTCTTTTGTTTCCAAAAAACCAAGGGGACATTTTGCCCAGAGCCCTTCAATTCTTAGGTGTCTGGCTCAACATACAGAGGTCAAGCATAATTATTTGAGCGACTTGTATTGTCTGGCTGGCCTGATAAATATGCTGGGTAAACCTATGATGGATTCCATTCCATCCAGGAAGAGAAGCAATACTCAAATTACACGTAGTTGACAGCTATTGCTACCTGTTGCTGTGTTGTGTAAAATTTAATACAACTATAAAATTAATTCACTTGTATGTACACATGTCATAATGATGTTAATTTATTTGCCACTGACCAGGAAACAAAGTTCAGGATCAGGACAAGCTAACTGTATCCTTCATACCGTCTACACAGCTTTTTGTGTAATAAAGTGTCAGTAGTTGTGTGTAGATGATTGTATGTATCCATATAGCTAATTGGGGCAACTTACCATGGCAAATTTGTTGTATGAGGGAAAGGGGTTGGGGGGGGGGGGGGGTGGGGAGGTAAAAGAGAGATAAAGTCTTCATAAGCCTTAGTGGCCCACAACTTCTGGAGCTTAGCCTGGTTTTTGTAACATGAAGCGACTAGGAGTACTGCTACTCCTCTGCAGGAGATGCGGCTAATTGCTGGCTATCCCCAGGGTGGTGGCAGCAGAATACCGTAAAAGCTCTATTAAGCCCCGGGGGGCTTATTTAATTTCAGGCCTAAAGAAGGGGGGGCTTAATAGAGAGGGGGGGGCTTATTTCAAATCATAAATTTTCAAGAAAATTCACATTATATTTTCAAACTTTACTATTACACCACTAACTAAAACAAAACAAGAAATGGGTTATGTATGACTGTCTTACAAAGGAAACGTCATTCATACCCTAACTCGACGATAGTTCTTGAAATGAAAGACCGCGTTTCAATATAAAAGTGACTGAAATGCCAGAAAATATTGCTGGAAAGTCATTTACATCAGCCTGACGGAAGGAGGGGGGGGGGGCTTATTACAAAATCTGACTTCAAAGGGGGGGGGGGGGGCTTATTAGATAGGGGGGGGCTTAATAGAGAGGGGGGGTCTAAATAGAGCTTTTACGGTAAATAAATCTACGGAAGAGTAGCAATACTTGTGAAAGCTTCCTGTTGTGGAAGCCGGAATAAGCACCAGCATTGATATTAGCCACCGTGTTTTTCAAATGGTAGCAACATTGACTTTGATCCATTATGTGTATCGTCTTTAACAATTCAAAAGCTGATGACACGGCTTTTTGCGACTCTGAGCAAACGTTATCACCGCCACCTGAAAGACAAGGCAAAAGAATCAGTTGGAAGGTTGGTGTACATTATGTCAAATCTATTTTCCACTAGTTATCAATAAAATGTCCATGGTAGGCCATGAATGATTAGGCTTTTTGAGTCAGGTGCTTAAAAATAATTCTAAGGTATGGGATTAATATTGCATAAAAGTATTATGTATTCCTCAGCACATTTTGCATTTCTTTGATAACAGAAACAAGACGACCAAAGATCAAGCCATAACAGAGTTAATGCAGATGATGTCATTGAACAACTTTTTAGTGGGTGAGTTACTTTAAAATTTATTTTTATCAATTTGGATTCAGTTTCTTTAATATATTCTGGAACCACACAATATTCCCAACCCTGGGTCTGCCATTTGTTATTAATCAATCCATGTTTAATGTACCTTTTGTTTAATTGATGCTTGCTATTTTCTTCCAGGCAAAATTTTTCAGGTGATGAAAATCCATCAGGTAACGATTAATAAAATTATAATATTGAAATATAATCAATATTAATTAAATAATAATTAATTATTATAATAACTAATAATAATAATAATTTACAGTACTTTCTTTCTTTGCATACACTATGTTTCTTTTATAGTTGATTGGATGATTGTTATGTTTAAATAATTATTATTAGTCACAACTTATCACAATAAAATATTGTAGTTCGCAAACATATTTTTGGGGTAACAGAGACTCACGTACTCTAGTAAATCAGTGCTAATAAACCAGTCTAGCTTCTCTTATCAAAAGTTTAATACTATAAATTTGTTTATGGATCAGGTGATGAACTTCAGGTTAACCAGTTATCCATGTTCTTCACAAATATTCCTGGAGGTTACAGCAGGTAGGTTCATGACATTTACCGGTACTAGCACTGATCATCACTTTGCCTAATATGGATCGGAGCACACGTTTTCTATAGCCTACTTTCTACATCTCCCATTAGCTTGCACTAATGCCATATTTCCTTTCCTTTCTTAATTAAAGAAATACAGTATACTATACCTTATTCTCACTCATTTTCGCGAGTATTAATTTTCACGTTTTTTGTGATGCAGCAAAAAAACGCGAAAATAAATACGATATCGCAAAATTTTAAAGCCTTTAGCCCTTTTTTCTCAGAAATCGCAAAATAAAGCCTCGCGAAATACGGCTCTGTTGATTTCGCGAAATTAAGTATGCACGAAAATTAGTGAGAATAAGTACGGTAATTATAATTTTGTTCTCCTTTATCTCGAATCTTGCAGGCCGATTCCAGAAGACAAATACAGAACATTGTAAAAATAATATGCCCAGTGCAACAGCATTCCATGAGAGAGGAAGCTCATACATGCATCTGGAGTGCTTACATTACTTACATTTCTACTGTCACAGAGAGGTTACAAGGGAAATAAGTAACATTAACTGTAGTCTCAACTAACATTACATAACAAGGAAAGCTCTTTCTAGTGTTTTATACGTGTGTTTTACATACATGTACCTGTGTAATTATGGCCTGACATGTAAGATAAACCCTTCTGTAGCAGCATTTTTATAGTTGTCCACACCCATTGAATGATGTGTGACATAAGGAGAAACTTCTCTGTGACTAGTGTGTTACATTTTTAAAAATATGTATGTACATGTGTGGTTAAAATCTATTTGTGAATTGAAGGGAACATCAATATTATTATAACATTTCACACATGTAGTATGTACCCAACAAATTGGTTGTACACACACTCTGTTTTCTAGCTAAATTTTTGAGTTTTATAATTTCGTCTGATCATTTACTCGCATACTATATTTAACCTGCACAAATTATTTTTAGTTATGAATTTTTTTTTTTTTGCTTTTCTTAAAATTGTTGATGCCTTTGAGAGGTATTGACCATTTGGTCCATTTGTAAAGTTAGTGGTAGTGGATATTATTCCAGATATTGAATAAGCATCACAGAATGAATGTCTATATCAGTAGGTATATTGAATAACTCAGTGACCATAGATGCTGATCCAATCATTGATTGATTGCATGACATTTGTAATCATTTGAGTTTGATTGCAACTCACTTTCATTTATTATGTGAGTCAACCGCAAAACGGGGCGTTGGCCACCAATGTTAGTAAAACCATTGACTATCCTAAACAAAGCAAAATATGAAAAACAGAGACTTTTTCAAGCAGGAATCTTGATTACAGTCATCTACAGTGCCCTGGAGGCTTTGAGTGACTGATTTTGTTTTTTATAACGAGTTTTGTTTGTAGAGCTAAGATTGGAATGAATGATTCAAGGAGTGCTTTATCCTGCTTGCAATATAGCTTGCATACGTATTGAATACCACCGCTAGATGCTAGAGACATGATTTTCCCCCCGACATTTTCATCTTTTACGTGGGCAGTTTAAATCTGGAAATTTGTTAATTATATTCTAAAACCAAAAGTACAAACTTATGATAATAGGTAGACTTTTTTCAAATGTTTATTTGACTCTTTTGAGTTGTATTATTTTGTTGATAATTTATTCATTAATTATAGAGTAATTATTGCTTTTTGCAACGTACTCGAATAATTCAAAACATTAATTTAAGATCAGCTATCAGCCAAAAGAGAATACCTTAGACCTATGAGAATTTAAAAAAAAGAAAACAATTTTAAGATAAGAAAGTTTTAGATAAATAACGTATAAACGAAGCCTGCAATAACAGAGGTTTTCAAATTTGATTGCGGGATGAGTGAGGATTTATTTATTAACTTTTCTCTTAATTAATCACATTGGTGTAGTTGTACGTGGTGTTGTAAAATTGAACTTGTTCATATCTCTCAGATGGTTGTAAACTTCAGCTTCAAAATAACAATACTCTTGCGAGTATTTTTGTGAAAGACATTTCAAATCATTGTTTTGACATTTTGACTTGAGCACTGAGACATCCTCGTGCCCAGGGCCTATCGATTCTCTTAACCACTGGGGCCTTGGCAGGAGTGCAATACTGAACTGTACAAGTTTCTGTGTTCACCATTTTCTAATTGAATAATAACAATAGCAAGGCGCTCGGCTAGGACATATCTGTCTTTTAGGAAGAGAATCTATGAATCGTCACGCAATGTTTCCTTCACAGAGGAGGAAAGATTGTTACAGGCCAAAAGAATGTCTGCATACACATGTAGGAAGCTACGTCTACATACAGCTTCGATTGAGTGTTGAGTGTTTTAATCACCCAACTGTAAGATATTAAGGTGAATCACATATGTCAATAATAGGAGCTGAAGTGTGTGTTCTGTTTGTGCAATTTTTGTGTCCATTGTTGGAGTGTGAAAGTAAAGTTTTCTTTTAAAATAGCGACGAACCCAGGGGGACTCATATGAAAGGGGTAGGGATGCTCGTCGTCTCGTTTAGGGGTGTACTTTACGGATTTTGGTATCACTTAGGGTGTTCAGGACGGAACACCAATATTTTTAACCATCAAGGTATCGCCTCTAGTTGCACGCCAAGAGATAAAAAAGCGTCATCATACTGTGTTGGTGGTCTATACCGATCAGGCATGGAAGTCTCTAAAATTTCTTCATAGCCACCATTTAGCAGTCTCGTTACCGTACACTGATTGGCTCTTGTTTGTCTGTCTATTTATAAGAATGGTATCTTTTTGGGGTCAAATATAGCTTGAGCCATGCCCAGATTGGTCTCTTTTAGGGATTTAATTCAAATTTTCCGACAAGCATCCCGCCCCTTTCACTTGGGAGTACCCCCGGGCAATGAACGAGTATTTTGCTGAAATAATTATATTTTTCGCTTTTGTGGTGTTTGTGAATTCAACGTGCCTTCAGGGCGTGGATAATATTAGATTTATTGTTTTTAGAAATGGAAAGTGAAAATATGAATGTAGGTAGTGATTTCATAGTATGTTGACAGAGCTCAAGGTAAAGTTCTCTCATGGCGAAGTTCTTTAGCTGGTTTTGAAGACTGCGCCGAGAGCTTTCTTTGTTGCTCTTTTGACATGCTAAGTTGACTACTCTGCTATGTATTGGGAAGGGGATCTAGAAAGTCAACCTCGTCCCCAGGGCCATCTCCACTTTCAAGATGGCGGGTGGGCGCGAAGAAGACCCTGGCGAACAGCAGGTCACGTGTCTCCAAAAATATTGGAGATTTTGATTGTTTCAAAATGGCGGCGGGCTCGCGATTGGCTAATTTTATGGTCACGTGACCTGCTCTTCGCCAGGGTCTTCTTCGTGCCCACCCGCCATCTTGAAAGCGGAGATGGCCTTGGGGACGAGGTTGCTATAAAGTTTATTTGTCATTTTTTTTTGTCACCCGCTCGTTCAAGTATGTGTTAGTGTAGCTTAGAATGTAAATAAAGCAAACCTTTGTTGATAACTTGTTTTGTGATGTTCAGCAATTGCAATGCCCTATTACAACAAACGTAAACAACAGAACGAACCAAACCAAATGCGGGAAAACACTTGTGACTAAGTTGCGATTGGTTTTAGTTTTGTATCTGATTGGTTCAGTAGGTTGCGAGTTGTGACTCCAGTATGGAAACCAGGCCTAAACAAAATATTACCTTGCCTATGGACGTACTTTATCGTTTATAATTTTCCTTGACATCAGGGACCGCGGAGACCATTTTAAAGTGGTAGGGCTAAAAGGCAGAGAAGGGACAATTCGCGCCGAAGGCGCGATTTCCGAGCGCCTAAGGCGCGAGTTTCTAGGGGGGTCCGGGGCACATGCCCACCCCGAATTTTTTGAAATTTGGGCCTCTTAGAATGCATTTCCTGCATTCTGGAGCAAGAATTAGGGTATTTGAATAAAACACAGACATCATTAATTTTTGGCTTTGAAAAATTAAGAGTATCAAATACATCCGTTTTTATTGACCATAAATTCATACAATAATCTTTCGATGTTTTTTAACCAGCAAACGAACCGATGAATAACGAAAATATAATTTTATAAGTGTTTGAGGATTATCTAACTGAAAAAGAAAGGACATACCTGTCTCTTTTCTTTGTCAAGCAAAAAAGTGGTAGGGCTACAGCCCTACCAGCCCCTCCCCCTCCGCGGTCCCTGGACATATCAGATCTTCATCAACTGCGACTGACATCCATGCACCCCCTTGAAAGTGACTCAGATTTTTCTTTACCCGACCCAATCCCCTCACGATGCTTGGTGGAGATGTTATTCATTCAGCCAAAACAATCATTTATTGAGAGGATGATGACAGTTATATTCCGTGACCTTACCGTTTCACAACAAGCCGCAGTGGGTGGGAAAGGTCAGCTCATAACGCTGGTATGTCAATGTGAATATAAATTGAACGTTTTCTTGAAACTTCCATTGGAAGCCAGTCAGCGCCATATTTTTGGTTTGCATGCACGATTTCGACCTTCCTTCATCAGCTGCATCGTCGATCACGCACACTGCTTCCGTTCATGACGCGAGCTTAGGGATTTTATTTTCAATTCACCGTTGGAAGTTGCGTGTCATCTCGGATGGCATAAGCGAATTTGTTTCATCTTCTTGGTTGAAAGAATTTTCGCTCTCCGATCCGAAGCCAGTGCATGTAGAAAATGAATGCTTTACACGGAAAAGAGATTGTAGATGCCCATATCCGTGAGTATTTTTTAAAAATAAATAAGCTTACGTACATTGATCATTATGTAGATAGATCTTTGTTTTAGACGCCATCTTGACTCCAAATGAATGTTTCACTGTTTCCTTCTCTTCGCGCAGTAGCTTATATATAAAATTATGGCTCAAATTTATAGTCTATGCAAATCAGTGTGTTGAAAGTATTAAAAAATATATGTAAGCTTAAAATGAGGTATTGTCTTGACGTACCACCAGGTTTTTCCTGATCAAGCACTGGACCATATTTTAAGCTTAAGCTTAAGCTTATATAAGCTTACTGTGCATGTACAGAGGCAAAAAACAGTGAAATATTCCTGTAGCTTCAAATATTTAGCACTGTAATTCCTTCAGTTGTTGTCTTTTGGACAGATCTTTCTGACTCCCACTGACAAACCAGACAAATAGTCTTTGTCCGGGAACCTGTCAATAATGACAGTTTTCACACTAGAAGACGGACAACAAAGTCGTCTTAGTGTGAAAACGGGACAGACACGATTTTGGATGTAAAAGTCGTCTGATTTTGTTTGTTGATTTGTCCGTTAGCCATAGCTGGCGGTACTTTTCGCGCGAGGTAAAGTTTTATAAAATGGCCGCCAGCGGCGCAAGTCGCGAAATACTGCCTGCAACAAAACTTGGGTTTTTTAATGTCGCCCACTTTTATCACTTTTGTTGATCCAATTAAGACAGCCAATCAGAGTGAAGCTTATCCATTATCTATTGATGAAATAAAGTGATGACAGGACAAACAGTAAAATGTGACCTTTAGAGTTTGGCTTTTACGAGTATGACACTGAAAGATTTTCTTCCCCTCCTGTATGAGATGAGTTGGTTTTGTATCAAAGAAGATCGCTTGTTCGATGAACATTTCGCCTAAAGTTATAGATTGTAGTGTCCAGAAAGTATATTAATTTTCTGTGTCTGATATTTCAGCCATAAATTTTATAATAATTATTATTGCCGGATGATGCCTGTTCGCTAAGACAATAGTCACAATAAATTCTTCTGCATCTCCTTTCTTGTCAACGCTCCACAGTTCTGCCATTACGTCCCACAAAGCAACCCTTTCACAGCCGTCTCCTGTTCCTTCTTCAAAACAATTTCCCGATTTTCCCTTTGATTTATATTCAGGAAATTTAACAGTCAACAGTCGCCATTTTACTTTGCGGTTACGTGGAAATGTTGTGTTAAAATTAGTTCGTTCTCCCTTGGGAGAGACATGGCAGCTCAATTAACATTTGATTGATGTGTTCACTGCTCTCAGCCAATCGGAATTTCCCATCCACAGGTGGACGGACTATTCAAAATACCCATGTTTTGTTGCAGGCGGTATTTCAGACCTCCCCGCCCCAGAGACTCGCAGCTTGCTTTCGCGGCTGTGCCGCTTACGAATTTTTACTTCACGTGCCAACAAGACGACCACACAGGCTATGTCCATCTATAAGATAATTTTTCTAGGTTGATTTTTTCGTCTAGACGGACAAGTCGTCCAAAAGCATACTTAAATTCACACCATGCAGGGCCTGGTTGTTCAAAGGGTGGATAACGCTAATGTATCCACCGGAGCCTCTCCACCGGATAAATCAATATCCAACGGATAGTGTAGTTTGTTTTGTTAACACTTATCCACTGGATAGCGATTTATCCGGTGGATTAAGTGTTATCCAACCAGGCCCAGGCGAACAAATGGTCGTATCTCAGGCTCAAAGGAGAGTGGGACTAGCAAAAGGAGTGTTGGTTTGTGGGTAACCAAAATGCGGTACCTGACGGCATCCATTTTTCCACATGCAGGGTAACCAAACCGGTGTTAGTCCCAAGCCCCTTACTTTCAAGATCGCATCTTTGTCTGTCTTGATATGACAGTTATGACGACCAACACAAGATGACTTATCCGGCGTCTAGTTTTCATACTAAGACAAATAAATCATCAGACGACTAATGTCCGTCTTCTAGTGTGAAAACGGCCAATGAGTATGAACTGGAAAAATATATCCCTGGATATTTTTACAAAACAAGTCACCAAATAAAAACAAACCAGGGGATCGCATTATTATCTCTGCTGAAACCCGGAATTTCACTAAAAACCCATAGATTTGCAATATCAGCCCCTTCCTAATTAATTTTACCATGAGCATGCTACATTTAAGCTACAATCTACCAGGGGATGTTTATCAAAGTTCTGGGAGTAGCCCAGTGGGACTGGGGGGACTTATGACAGGCCTGGGAATAGAGAGGGAATCTTTGCTAAGAAAATATGTATTCCCAGATGCATAATCAGATGCATAATCAGATGCATAATCAGATTTGTTTGTAGCCTTCGGTCCCAGGGGACGAAAAGGACTGATGAAGCTACAGCGTAAGTGCATCCTTCAGTTAACTGTGCATCCTTACTGCATGTACGGTAAGGATGCACACCGAGAATTGGTGCGAACGTCCTTATAATGGACCCAATTAGGTGTTAATGAAGTCAAATTTTCGGACCGCCAAAAAGTCAAACTGGGATCCAGAGCTCCATATGTTGGAGCCTTACGTAGTTTTGCGAATGAGGCCAAATTTTTGGAGCCCAAGAAAGTCCTTGGAACTAGGGTCCAGCTGAGCTCCAGTATTTCTATCATGATCGAGCCTTAGCTTTGAGCCCCACTTTTATGGCTCTGAGACACACTCAGCCTTTGAGCCTGCTCTGTACGTTGACTAAATATTGAAAACAAAAGGATTACCTTGCAGTGAGTTATTAAATGTTTTTGTCATTGATCAACATAATTATAATTATTTTGCTGTAAATATATATATATATTTTTTTATCGCTGTAAATATATTAATTATGGTAGACTGAAAATGCTAAAAACTTATTGTGCAGTTTCAAAGATGTTTTCCAGATGTTCATGCCTTGGCGATATTATGCACACGCATTAATTAATAATGTGTACTTGGGTAGTAAATCTTACACAGGACCATTGGAAATATCTAGTATTATACATGTAATATCTAATATATATAATGGTCAAGAAAAACAGCAATAAATTATTTAAAGAGATGATATTTAACATATAATATTATTATGTCTACCGGTATTTTCTAAAATATTGTGGAAAATGTTCAAAGCAGAAATTTGCTCTCTTTCAGATCTGTGGGATTCAGATAAATTTTTCTATCCCTGGCCTACTGCAGATCTGAGTGGTATCTGTAGGCCATTCCATGTGAGTGACCTTGAAAATGCACTCGACCCCTCTCCTGTTAGGAAGGTGGTCTTCATACAAGCCAACCAGACCTATGACGAAACAGGTAACTCGATCAACTGCATTTTGATGCTATCTTTGACAACAATTAACTTCAATTATTTACTAAGTATTTTTAAGTGCAAAGAACGCTCATAATAGAATAACATTACCTTACTCTTACTAATTTTTGCGCATACTTAATTTCGCAAAAATGACAGCCATATTTCGTGAGTATTAATTTTCATGTATTAAATTTCGCAAAAATGTGACCAAATTTTAATCACCAATTAAAAAATCTGTTATTCATAATCACCAATAAAGCGTTCAATTGATGAGTTGAAGGAAAAACAGTCCTGTGAATGGCAATTTTGATGACTGCATGCATCAGAGACATTTTGTAGGAATTGCTAGAAAATGACGTATCAGAGGAGGAATGTGGAGATAAATTACGGACAGAATCGCATAGCTCAGAGAATTCTCGCACTCTGATTGGCTATCGATGCGAGGTATTCAACGTGGAATTGCATGCCTGAGAAGTTGAATTGCATAGCTGAATTGCATGAATTGAAGTGAGTTGAAAGCGAGGCCCAACGCGAGATTGTGTTTGTTTACTTTCGGCATCGCAAATTAAAATATAAAAATGCGGTTTTCGTATGGTTTCACTGTCAGCATCAATGTCAGAAAAGCCAAAAGCAAACATGAGGTTTTTTTTTCCAATGCGAGATATAAGAGTTAGCCAGCTTTGAACTCAAACTCAACTCTCTCGAGAAATTGAAGAAGCGCAATCATCGATCGATGCTTGCAAGTACAAGAAACCTGAAGAGAGGAAACTGGCTAAAACTACGGGAGAAACAGTAGTACAGTAAAGTAAAGAGTAAAACGTTTAAATGTCTTCATAGTGTCAGAGCAATAGCCACAAATGTAGCGGATAAACCTGGTCGTTAAACCACATGCGACTACAAAATAATAAGCTTTTTGTACTGCGCGAAACAATTTCAAAACACGTAAATAAACAGTACTTTTAAAAACGTCGTCAAAACGTCCGCTAGAAAAATAATACGCCAAATTTTCCCGGAGCTTTCTATTTTGTTGAAGTGACACCGTCGATAGTTTGACCATAATAAAATTATCTTACTTCAAAACCCACTTGAAAACAGCAATCATTGGGCTATTGCATAAAAAAAAATTTACCCACCCGTTGAGGACCAAAGGAATTCTTCAGGGGTTATGGTGCAAATTTAAGGAATTCTTCAGGGGTTATGGTGCAAATTTAAGGAATTCTTCAGGGCTATGGCACAAATTTAAGGAATTCTTCAGGGGAACCAGGGAGCAAATCAAAGGAATTCTTTAGGGGTGTCACAGGTACAATGGTTGAGGAGCCGGAATTCTTCAGGGTGACCCATATTTAGCAAGGAATTCTTTAGGGGAACTCAGAGTTTTAGGAATTCTTGAGGGGTGATGAACGATTGATGGTCCTCAACAGGGGGGGTGCGGATATTAAATGCAATAGCCCATTTAATACCGCGTGGTGATTTTTTCGGTAAACTCGCTAAAAGCACATAATTTTGATGACACTTTTTTCAGTTCCGTTTGTAGCGAAATAGTCAAAATTTTCGGCTAAAAGAATAGTTGTTTACATTCTTTGACTAATACTTTCGATAGCTTGACCGTAAATATAGTTCTCTTGTGCTAATTGAAGCTACAAAAACAGCCGCTCGAAGATCAACAAGTGTTTACGCAGCACTGAGTACAAAATAAATTCACATTCGAAACGAAAACAAGTCAACGAGGTCTAAAAACCTTCTCTCAAACCAAGGATGGACTAAGCCATTGAATTTAAAACGTAGAATTTTGTACGCTAATAAGCCTAAGTTCTTTCAAGGTATAAAGCATAATCTTACTTACAGCATTGTTTGACGTCTTTTCCAAAGCTTTTCTTCCCGGGTTTTCTTTTGATTCATTTCAGTGTGCCGCGGCCGAAGTAAAAGTGTTCATCATTCTGTCTTCAGTAATAAGCTTATGTAGTTTTTGCTACTTGCCGGAGTTCTTATAATTACTGACAAACCCGTAAAGGTCTACAAATTACGTTTTCCCAATTAAAATGGAAAAACTACTACCACGAGGATAAAATATAAAGTTTGTGACAGAATCTTTAGCTTGATTCTTATTCGTTCGCTTGCTCCTGACAGTCCTGACAGTTGACGTTGAATGGCTTTCTCGAAAATAATTCCTTTTCCTTTTATAAAAGGCTATGCGATTCAAGAAAAATTCATTGCCTGACTCGTGAATTCCACGTTAAATTTCACTTGAAAAACCGATATCACACTCATCGCTTCGCGATTCGTGCGATATCGGTTTTTCGCGTGAAATTTAACGTGGAATTCCCTCGTCAGGCAATGAATTTTTCTATAGAATTGTGACAATTTTTACCCTTTGTATTTTACCAAATTACAGTGTCAATTTTCTTTGTGTAATGGGGTATTAAATTTTGTGCGTTTAATTTTCGCCGCACCTTTTTTTGCAAGTATTTAGTTTCGCGAATTTTTTTCAATCGCGAAAATCGCAAAAATTAGTACTTGCGAAAATTAGTAAGAATATTTGGTTCATTGATACTTATAAATTGTGGTTCATCTTTTTGCATGACTTTGATCAACAGACTGGATATTGGAACAGGCCAACCGGAGCTCAACTATTGTTGGGGTTGCCGGGTGGGTTGATCTCACGGATCCAAAGGTAAATTAAGTTCAATAATTTAAATAAAATTGAGACTGTTAACTATTCGAAGATCTATGATGATGTATAAAAAATTATTTATACACTCAGGTTAATACAATGGATTGACCCCGCCTTGCGGCCACCCCTTTCATTAACAGCCACCTTGTTATTATGGCCACCTCTTTTTGGCCCGGGTAAATCGCACTTAATCACTTTTAAAAAACCCTTTAATACTGCCACCCTGTAATACGGCCAATGGCCAGATTTTGCAATCCATGTGCACCTACATGTATTTTCTTTGTAATTTCGCTCCGCATTATGGCCACTTAATCTGCAATGGATTTTGCCTAGTTCGAATAGGCCAGTCTATATTTCGCCGCGGTCAATCCGTTTCAGATTGGTCACCAAAATGGTGCGGTTCGTCTCGGATACATGTACATCACTGAATTGAATTGACCGTGAAGGACTGGGAGAAAGCCGTACTTGGCAAGAATGGATTATTAAAATATTGCAAATCATTGACACAATGACCCGTATGATGAATTTGTGTCTGTTTTCATATCTTCCTGTAAATTGGTTAGGTTAAGGTTGCCTTTAGTGCTTGTTCAGTCTCTTTTGCTCTACATTTACAATGACCTCACAATTACCCCGTATTACTGCCACACTGTTATTACGACTGGAGTTTTCTTTGGCCCGTAGGTACTTGGTGCCCGTATTAACAAGTTTCCACTGTACACAGTCCATTTAATTTATACTTTACTAGGCAGGTTTTTAAAAAATTAATTACAGAACAGAATAATTGAAAAGCTGGTCTGCTAACCAGAAAAGTTGATAAATGTTTTGTATCATTAAAATTAATATTACTAAATGATTATAATAATAATTTAATCAACGATTATTGTGAAACATGTTGTTTGTCAATTTGTAGGTGGATGTTGTTCTGGACAAGTACATGAAGCATCCAAAATTTAGAGGTGTGAGGAACATCCTGGAAGCAGAAGAAGACAATTGGTTGAGCCAAGAGTCTGTGCACAGAGGTTTAGGTATTACTGCAGTAACTATTAATAATAATATTATTAAATTAATTACTGTTCTCAAATAGCTGTCCCTTGATTAATTCTCCTCTCATAAAATTAACTTCTTGGATAGGAAACAGGTTTGAATTAATTGTTACAACAGAAAAGTGACAAAAGCACAGGTTTCAATATAGTTTTTCTATAGTGACGTTCATGTATAAAATAAATTAACTATTTCCTTTATTTCTTGGAGCTCTCTATAATTAGCACATCAGTATGCACTTCAGTTCAAACAATATTTGTAATAACCCCCCCCCCCCCCCTCCCCCCCTTAATTAATCACCTCTCCTTGAATAATCACCCACTTTTGGAGCAAAAAAAATTAATAATCGCTCGATCCCGGCTGTAATTTTAATTGAGGAAATACAATGTTATTAAATTTTGCTTAACCCTTTTAAATACAGTTCTGGGACATTAAAGTGAATTTTTGCTGCCTCCTGATATTCAAATTATCTAATGTAACATTCATTGATTCATTTGAAACTGTACATGTATAATAATAAAAAATAATTATTTGGAGTTCTATTAGACATTAATACCGTAGATGTGTTAAGGAAGCAGTCTGTTTTTTAACACTGTCTCTGGTTACCTCTTCACTCAGGATTTCTTCAAGAAAGGGGACTGACATTTGATTTACTCATAAGGTAATTTAATTAACTAACTATTAGTAATTAATTAGTAGATAACATTTTAGAAGAAGATGAGCGAAATTAAAAACGAACAATGTTTCAATGTCTTCTGTAAAATTCCAATAATACACCCTGAGCTTATTTTTGTCCGAAAGATTTTTTGGCGGGCTTATATATAATGTTCTTATATTAGCATCAATTCATAGTTTTGAACTGTTGGCCAAGAACCAACAACATGATTTACATTCAAACACTCACGTCTTGCTAGGTCCATACTGTATGGAATTTCCATTGTCAATTTCATCTTACAAAATAATGTACATTATCATTATATACTTCATCATGCCCTTGGGAGGGAGGTGAGGCTACCCGAATGAGCTTAATTTGCCCCCTCTCTTGAGTCCCCTCGCCTTTTTTCTATTCGCTAAATTCTTTCAGCCACTTCCTTCTGTAGTCAGTCAACCAACATACACTGCACTTAAACTTGTAAAGTCTATGATACACTCACTCGTAACTGCATGTTTTGTTATATTTACCCACCAAAGACAAAACACTCTTTGCTTTTTTATCTTTTTCAAAGAACAAGGCATTTCAAGTTGGCTAGCTGTGTTGTAAAGAAGTTCCCAAAGTAAGTGTCAGTTTCAATTTTACAAAGAATGTTTTGCCATTCATTTTTGTAACAGTTATAGTCCGGCTGTGGAGAGGGAAAGAAAGAAAGGCGTGCGCCAACACTTCAAAATTCATTGAATTATATTTTATCATCAATAACTGTCAGCTGACCAAAGCGGATAGCCAACTCTCTCAGATGATACAGAAGTCTTCTAACTCCCCAATCTGCTGATTGACATGTGAATTCACCTGCACACACGTAGAAAGGAGAAAATTAGGACAAAACTGTATGTCTTACTTTCACACACATTTTGTTGGACGTTTCGGCGATTTTGAAATACATTAATTTGGTTTTGCACCATAAAACTTGTAACTATTTAATCAAGCATTGCATTGCCTTGTACTAGGGTTAGTACATATAATAAATATTTAAAATGCCAGTAGCTTCCTGCCCTTCCTACCCCATGAGGATCAAATTAAACATCTCCAACTTAGCTTCATTTCCTGTGATTTTAGTTTGAAGTTTGTAATTGACCATGCTGCAAAACCTGAAATAAAAGAAGGAAAGATGGATGCCTGGAAAAGGGGAATGGAAAAGATGGCTGAAAATCCAAACGTTTCTTGCAAAATGTAAGTAGAGCTTGTAAGTGGTTAGGCGACCATGTGATGGTCTGCTGGATCCAGAGTACAAGACACTCGGTAAATTACATTAAGTGTCTTGTACTGGATCAAGAGTTTGGTTCAAGCCACAGGCCAGAGTTCTAGCCGGATTTTGAGTGGTCTCTATATTACAGTGACGGGGTTGCTTGTTGAACCTTTGGGGTTCGCAATGGCACCGATGCTTCAAAATATTTGACCCCTCTGGAACATAAAAGTCGGCATGTATTTCCACATGCATATGAAATTCCTTTTGCACAAACCGACTATTATAAAAACTCTTTATTTCCGAGAACAATTCGTGACTGGAACGCTCTGCCTGCAGAGGCAGTCGAGGCTCCAGGCGTTCAGAAACCATGCATTTATTAATCGTTTCTAGATTATTATTTTCTATTTGTTTTATTTTCTATTGTATTTTTCCTTTGACCGCTGACCGATTTGCAAGAATCATCATATAGATGGAGGCAAATAAATGGTAAATGTAAATGTAAAAATGGGTTGAAAAATCGTGTTTTGATACCCCTACATATTATGGTACCTCATACATCTTCCTAGAAAGCCGCAAATAAACAAGAACTACAGTAGAACCCGGTTAATACGGACACCAAAGGGACTCGATAGACCACCTCTTGTTTGGTAATCTTACGAAAGTTTCGTTAGGTTAGGTTGTACCTGAGTCGAGAAAACGAATGTTGAAAACTGGAGAATTTAGAGACGTTTGTATGACTGGGGGTATGGTGGAGTCACACTTACTTCTGTCAGTAATAACGGAAAAGGATGAAAAAATGGAAAATAAAACATAATAAATGAATGATATTGATTGGCTTTGTGTCCTTGTGCTTGTAGCTCAGGGCTTGTGACAGAAGCATCTCACGAGAACTGGAAAGTTGAAGACTTGATCCCTTATGTGCAGGTCAGTTTCAAATATTTCAATCCCAGTTTGATTGTGAAAAAAGTAGTTGCATAGAGCGGTTTTCAATGAGTGTACTAAAACCAAAACCAAAGTTATCACTGGCCAATCACAACAGAGGAAAACAACACAAGGAACCAATCAGAACGCAAAGGAAATACATGTACGCGGGAAAACGCGTGCAACCAAGTCACGATTGATTTTAGTTTGGTTAAGAAAGTGGCGCGAGTTTTTCGAACCAATCAGAGAACTTTATTTTCGACATTCTAAATTATTGAACACTGCTCTACAAAGTAAACTAGATTTTCAATCTCTACAGTGAGATTCGATCAATTCCATGTTCCCTTGTGGGAGGGACACATTGTTCCATTGTGTAATGAAGTAGCATTTAATAAATTACTTGCATTTGTTTGTAGCACTTGACTTCCATATTTGGAGCAAACCGTTGTATGTTTGGCTCTGATTGGCCAGTTTGCACCCTGGCAAGAGATGCGTCCTACAAGCAAACGTTTCAAGCTTACTTGCAGTGCGTTTCACATCTGTCGGAAAAAGAGAAGGAGGCGGTATTCTGTGACAACGTGGTGAAATTTTACGGACTTCAATGTGGGATATAAATAATTATATTTAATAATTATAGAAAATGCAATTCCTGCTTAAAAGTGTTTTTAACCAATTTCACAAATGCAAAATAGAGACGTACATGTATAAAACTGCAAAGGTAGTTGTCTGAATAATATAGTTTTAACTGAAATTGTTATCAAAGTATGAAACGGCAAGCTTTTTTGCACTCTTGCTAACAAAATCAGAAAATTGTAAAATTTTAGTATATTTTAGGTGATATATTGGATTTTATTGTATAGTTTCAAGATGATATGTTTATAAATCATAATTATTTGAGTAGTGGTTGCCTGAAATAACCATATAGTAATTTTTATATCTGTCTTAATTTAATAAAACGTACCTAAAGAATATTTTGACAGGATTTTATAAAGTACTTTCTCGAACCCCTCAAAGAAAGCTTGATCAGCTCACTTCGAAGTAGGGTGTGGTTGATGTATCTTAGGGAGAGAATCATGGGGCCGAGTTAACGAAAACACACTAAAGGTGAATTGCTGGTTTGGTTTGGGGGGGGGGGGGGGGGTGTTCAGAAGAAAATTACTTGTCCATCAACTAAATCATCTCAAGCTTCAGCAGGCTCAAATTTAACCTGGGTATCACAGGTTTACCCAGGGTAGCTCAAATTGGCCTCTTACAAACACGACTGAAACGAATTTAAGGAAAAAACAACGATCATCAGGTGTGGTAAAAAAATGGTCAATTTCTTTAGGTACGTTTTGTCGAATCAAGACAGATATATACATGTAGGATAAAAATGCTAGGCTGCAGCAGTCCGCTCATTTTTAATACTTAAAATTATATGAATAGAATTAATAGAAATGCAATGGCAAAAATGAGGACTACTTTATAACGCATTTAATCTGTAGGCTCGATATATGACTTCGAGAAATTAGAACGGGACTACATTAGGCTTGGGACTTCCCAATTGACAGTGTCTTTGGTTTTGCGGCCGTTAAATTCTTATAACAGCTAGTGACGCTTTTAAATAATATCACTGAATTGTTTATTCTTTCTAAAGTCAAGCTAAGCTTATAAAATTTTAAACAATTATACAATTTTTTTATAGAACTTTAGATATCTCTTTTTTAGAAATTTAAAAATGTCTAATATTGTAAGTGTAAGCGGACACCCTCGGGACCAGGAAAAGTGTCCGCTCAGAGAGGTGAGACATCCGATTATGGGAGGTTAAAAATTTAGTGTTTGTATGTAGCTGGGAACTTGACTAAGTGACCGCTTACGAGAGGTGTCCGCCTACGGGAGGTGTCCGTTAGCTTGAGGTTCATAGTGTAGTGATATATTGTAACACGCACGGGCTTTTAGTAAAGTACGGTTTTCAAAAATTATTTTATTATAAATTACCAAATTATGTTAGCTGCCGTGGATAAATAAATACAGCTTGATTGATCATCTAACTACTGGGCTCAAAAAGAAATTGCGAAGAGCCGGTCGCGCGGGGAGTGATGGGATGGAAGAGAAAAGCGCCCGTCGTCTTTCGCGCGCTTCAATCTTTTCCTCTCCCCACTCTCCGCGCGATCAACTACCAATTGGAGTCCTCGGTATAGGTAGAGGAGAGAAGATTGGTCAACATCGACAGGGCTGAATAACGTCTGCGCATGCCCCAAGCGCTTACCAGGAAACCATAGCAACAACATAGGTAAAATGGAGGAATTTTCAAAAATACGAAACACTGCAAAGGTTTTCGCCTAGGATAAGAGTTTGCCTGTAAAGTTAAGCTTTAAAATCTTGCAGTGGATCCGCCTGTTACTGAGTGAAAACATATCTTTTGAACACCAGGGTTTTTTTTCTGAACACTCGCTGAAAAATAGCCACGAAGCGCTCCACGATGTCAGAGTCCGCGAAAATGCAGAAACGAAGCAGTACATACATTACATTTTATTGGACACTCCCCATAGGGCTTTTCAGGCCAATGATATACTCAAGTTTTCTCTTATTCCACGGAATTTCATGGCGAAAAATCTTCGATGTAAACTTTGAAGTGTTCAAATTATTATTTGCGAAAGTAGGAAAATGAAATATTTCCGTTTTGGAGCGGAAATAAAAGACATTTATCGCTCCTTGCCGTCGTGTTTCAACAACACGTTCGCGCCAAAAATTTGCTATTGCTGTCATGAAATCCCGCACATGCGCAGACGTTATTCAGCCGTGTCGTCAACATCTGTTAATGGGAAAAAAAATGCATCAATGAATGGATTAAATCCAGGAGAGGATAATCTACAAGGATTGCTCAGTCATATTGAATTGAATAAAATACACAAATTTTTGTTGGCAAGGCGTATGATGTGTTTATTACACAAACTAAACGATAAGTCCAAAGACTACAGCGAAGCTGATATCAACAACGTATATTTGATAAAATGTACAATATTTAGGCCGAGCAAACCAGCCTACTTCAGGTCAAGATGTTAAAAATATATAAGACTTCTGAAGACTGAAGTTGTATGCACAGGATATATTTGGCTTTACTTTTAGTAGAAATTTTGCAGGCACCTTTTCCAATTAGTCAAGGGCTTTCGACAGCCAAACTAAATACCTTCATTACAAAAGAAAAAATAAACTGTTATTCGAAAGGCGGAAGGACGTTAATAAGCGCTATACAGTCAAACATGTGTTAAGCGTACACCGTATTAAGACACCCTTGTAGCAAAAGTACAAACAAAATTATCAATTTATTTTATTTATTTACTGTAAATAGCGGACACCCTGCATTAAGCGGACGAGCGCGCGCGAAGCGCGTGGAAATCACCTCGCCGCCTCGCCTCCCGTATTCTCGCGGGAGGTGATTTACACGCGCTTCGCGCGCGCTCGCCCGCTCGATCCCTGATAGTCTGAAGTGTCAGCCGTCTCCTTGACGCGTATAAATCTTTCTTCCTTTCCCTTACAGATGTATGTCAGTTATATGTATTTATATGTTAAATTCAAATTAAAGGAACCGTTAAATTTTATACCACTCGCCTTCAGTTCATTTCAAATTGTTTCTCGCATGTACTCTATAAGGGAGAAGCCGCTGGGCCCACATAAAGCCCTCAATCGGTCTTATTCGCCACTAATATAATATGTTATAAATGCCATATTTTCCAGTTGTATTTCTTGTTGTTGTTGTTGTTGTTTGTGTCTTTGTTTTTGTTTACCTTTTACACCCATGGGAACGAGGCTGCTATCGACCGTGCCCGCGCACATACTGTCATGCGGCATCACTTCAAACGTAGCGTGACGGAACTCATATGTTTATGTCAGTTGTTTGTAGTTGATAGTGAAAGTAAAAGTTGGGCTTGGATATGAAGCAAGTTGATGAACCACCATTCGCTGCAGTTTCACTTGAAGATTTAACTGATTCACCTGGTGCAGACATAGTTCTAAGCGAGGAGCAGAGAGAATTTCTTGACGCCGTTCGTGACGGGCAAACTCGCGAGGTTCGTTCGTACGTCTTGGAGAAACATGTTGATGTAAACTGTGTCAACTTGTTGGGAGAAACCGCTCTGCAGTTAGCAGTGAACAACGATCGTCATGAGATCGCCAAGTTCCTCCTTGAAAACGGAGCCGAAGTGGGTACTGCGTTGCTGCAAGCCGTGGCAAAAGACTCGGTCGACTGGGTGAAGGCGTTACTCGATTTCGTGAAAGATACAGAAGCTTCCAGTCCAAGTCGTGCTTCTGTATCACAACAGACGAGCCAGGCTCAGTATAGTAAATTCCTTTCGCCTTTGGTGTTGGCTGCGCACAATGACAACCAAGAGATCGTAAATCTTTTGCTAGAGAAGGGCTACACAATTCAAGAGCCGCCGTTCCACAATCGATCTTGCGATTGTAGCGAATGTGAGCGGTTAGGGAAGCGATTGGGGAGTTCGCTTTATCGTTTGCACAGCTACCGAGCGCTGGCAAGTCCTGTCTACTCATGCATGTCTTATTTACTCGACAAGTCCAGCGAAATTGAGGACGAAGAACAAGATATTGAAAAGTCCAAGGATCCGATCGTCAGAGCTTTCCTGTTAAACCGGAAGTTGGAGAGTCTCATGGAGACGGAGTATGAATTCAAGAACGATTACAAACGACTGTCCAATAGATGCGAAGAGTTCGCAGTGTCGCTTCTTGCCAAGTGCCGATCGATGGAAGAAATCGGTTGTGTAATGAGTGTACCAGGGATTGATAAAATAAAGCATGTGGAGGTCAGAGGAGGGAAGGAAGCCCAGAAGCTGAGCGTGCTGAATTTTGCCATTGCTAATAGAAATGAAAAGGTAATATAAGGGTTTACTAGCGCGCGTTATTATAATCATTTATCATGGTGATTAGTAGAGCTTTTAAGATATGCAAACAATGAAAATCTGAATATATATTAAGTAACAAACCGAGATTTTTGCGGAACTGCTGCTTCACCAAAGTAACGCGTTTATAGGTGATGAGGTAACTTCATCGGAACCTCCCTTAGCTTGACAGACACCTCTCCTAAGTGGACACTCAGTAATGGCCGGACACACACATCAATATATTTTTTATCCTCCCGCTTACGTATTCTGGTATTTTAATTTATTTATAAGACATGCATGGAAAGTTTAATCCTAATACTTGACTGCTAATGCGGAACTAAGGTGGAGGAGTGGGGACAGTAGCAGGATTTCACAAAATCAGTGGCTCGCAGATCCTACGTATACAAGCAGCATTTTCTACATTTCCTTTGCCACTTATCCAATCCAAGGAAAGGCCCTCGTTTTTGCCCCCATTCTTTTGAATAAGAAAAGGCACACCTTCACTCCAGGCCTCCCGTTTTTGCTCCGTTTCTGCCTTGTCAGCTTGTGCCGTTTAACGCGTGGTTTGCCTCAGTGTAAACTCACTTTGTTTGTTTGTCTCCATGCAGTTTGTAGCTCACCCTTACAGCCAGCTCATGCTGAACTCAGTGCTGTACAACAGATTAGGAGGATGGGAAGACTTGAACTTCCTAACAAAGCTGCTATTTGGCCTGCTGTTGACCGCATTGCTACCAATATTGGCCCTATGCTATTTCTTAGCGCCTGACAGTCGGATCAGCGAGCTCTTACGAAAACCGTTCTTCAAGTTCGTCAGTCACACGGGTTCGTTTTGCTTGTTTCTTATGCTGCTCATTTTGTCCTCGATTCAAGACAAGTTTTTTGATGTTCTTCAGTTTTCAATCTTTGGTAAGTACATTTTTTGTGTCCTTTATATTTTGGCAGATGTTCATAGAATTTAGAGAAGCTAATAGAGCTATTTTGCGGTTCTGAACTTTCCCCCCTTTCCGTACATTTTATTCCCGGTTCCCGCCCCTTCCTTTAATACGCCTCTTTGTGCTTTTTCTATTGCGAAATATTACGTAACGTGTAGTAAGTAGGCTGTATTCAGTTTGGCACGATTGAGCATGGGGGCTACAATTCCATTCTTCTTGCAAGTTGCTGTTAGAGCGGTTTGTCACTTGAGTGTCGTGAAACCAAAACCAAAGCAATTACAATGGCCAATCACAACAGACGTAAACAACAGAATGAACCAATGAGAACTCAAAGCAAATAGACGTAACCGACGCCAAGCGCGGGAAAGCGCGTGTGACCAAGTCGCGATTGGTTTTGGTTTTGCATCTGATTGGTTGAGAAGGTGGCGCGAGGTTTTTAAACCAATGATAGAGCATAGTAAACCAAAACCAAAGCAATTCTTCGACAGTCAATTGAAAACCGCACTATTTGTCTCTGCAGATTTTCTTTTAACACTGTGGATCACTGGCTTGCTGTTCCAAGAGGCAAAAGAAGCATTTCATCAGGGAAAAGAGCGCTACTTCTCACAATACTGGAATCTCGTCACGCTTCTCATGCTGGGGCTGTTTGTGATCTCGGGGTTCCTGTGGCTCGCTGGGTTTATCATGACCGCGGAAGGGCAAGAGACCTCGACGATACCAATCAGTGTGGCATTCGGTGTCAGCGCCAAAGAGTCCGCATACCGCCTTCTCCTCCTGTCCAATGCCTTCTTTTCTATCGGTCTGGTCTTGAGCTTCATTCACGCGTCCAACTCGTTTCAAGTGAACTCCGTTCTCGGCCCGTTGCAGCTATCGCTTATCACGATGATTCGGGACATCGCCAAGTTTCTGTTCCTGTTTCTGTTGTTGTTCCTCGCATTTGGTTGGGCGGAGAGGAAGGTTTACTCTCAGTACGTCCAAGCCAGAGAAGCCTTTGTTGGGAATGAGACTGAACATGAATTTGCCAAGTGAGGACCGTTTTAGATTAAATAAACAATAACCTCCATTTGGCGCGAAAACATGCATGCACGGATATTTGTCCTTGAGCATTATCTGTCCTGAGATTTGTTCGGAGGTTAAATTTCCGTGCATATTTTTGAAGCCAAAATGGAGGTTTTAGCATGGAGTATTTTCTGTCACGTGTCGCATTTAGACCAATCACGTGCGAGAAAAAGTTTTATGGATATTTACTCAACTTTTTTTTTAAAAAGTTATTTTTTTCAGCTGAAGGCGGCTGAATTGTGGAACAGCATGCCCTTGATTTATCTCATGAAAGCAGATCGCGTTCACTGTGTTATATATGATTTGTTTAGCAAACACATTATTTGCAAGGCTCTTACGAGACTTTTGGAACATTACACACGAAGAAAAGGGAATGTACTTCGCTTCGTTAAAATTTGTATTCATAACCTCCGAAACCGGCTATCATCTTTTGTTGCTCTGTCCGAGCAAGCTATATGAAAGGCAATGAAAGGCAATAAATATTGAATGAGGAAATGTGTGGGTCTTATACGGCTCAATGTTATTTTTTACAGGATAGGAGGAAGCTTGAGGTTCTTATTCTGGGATTTGTTTGGAATGTCAGATTTGAAGGATATGAGGACAGAGAAAAACTTTATCATCACTCAGTACACGGGCGAAGTGCTCCTGGGACTGTACAGTATTATCTCTATTGTGGTCGCCATTAATATGCTGATTGCCATGATGGCGAACTCTTATCAGAGAGTCGCGGTAAGTTGATCGTAACGGGCAGGGAAATCTCGTGCTCTCGTGAAATGATTCAACTGACTCAGTTATTTAACCCTTTCACTCCCAAGAGTGCTACCTTCAAAACTGAGGGGAAAATAGTGAATTTTATTTTGCAAAATTTTCAAAAACAAACAGCCCAACTTGAAAGTACTGCTCAATAGCTTTCATTTGAATGGTCACACACCAGGGTTTCATCCACAGACTCAAAAGTTACAACCACATTTATTGACTCAAGTTTGACTCCGGGAGTGAAAGGGTTAAAGCTACTACAATTTACATTGAATTAAGTAGACTGCAAATTGAAGCTTGTTTTCGATAAGTTTTTACGAGCGGAGTTATAATTAATCTTTTTCTTTTGGCGCTATGTAACTCACCTAGTAATAAACTCGTTGCATCAGTTTAAAGGTTATGGGCAAGTTGGCGACTGTACAGTCAGTACCGTCGGTGCATTCCCATATCTTTTAAGCCCCATCCTAATAACAACTAAACATGTTTAATTCAAGCCAGATTTTAGGATTAAAATAAGCTCCCATTTTTCATTGTGGGAACTTTCCGGTCACTAAACCTCAGTCATTAATTTTCGCACAACACAATTTTAAGCCACGTTTAACTAAACAGCTTTTAAACGCGTACGTTAAAACTTGATAAGCACGACGTTGGCAGACCTTGGCAGCCAATTTTAAATACAATATTTTGATTGTTATCAAAGGATGACGCAGATATTCAATGGAAATTCTCTAGAACCCGGATGTGGATGCCTTATCTCGATGAAGGCAACGTTATGCCGGCTCCATTCAACCTCATTCCTCCGCCATACCTGGTATTTCACCTCTGTAGAAGACTGTGCGCTGAGCCTGGGTCCTGTGCGGTAAGTTAGGAACGTAGACAGCAAGAAGTCTGTTAAGGAGTAAATCCATTGTTTCGTAGTAGACTGCTTGCAGTCTGTTTCTCTCTCGAAATCGCGAAAGGAGTACGGGGCGAGGGTTTGATACGAGAAAGGGATGTTGATTGTTGATTTAGTTTGGGTTATTATGCGGTTTTCAATTGAGTGTCGAAAGTAATCGCTGAATTGCTTTGGTTTTGCTTTCCTGCGCTCTATCCCGATTGGTTTAAAAAACTCGCGCCACACTCAACCAATCAGATGCAAAACCAAAACCAATCGCGACTTGGTCGCACGCGTTTTCCCGCGCTAGGCGCCCGTTACGTGTATTTGCTTCACGTTCTCATTGGTTCATTGTCTTGTTTTCGTTTGTTGTGATTGGCCATTGTAATTGCTTTGGTTTTGGTTTTGGTTTTTCGACACTTAATTGAAAACCGCTACGTGTCTGCAAGTCACAGTATTCATTCCAGCTTCTTCTTTGCTGTTTGTAGCGCGGATGCTGTGGTGGACGAGATAGATCAGCATCCAAAATGAAAGAGAAAGTTGACATACAGAAGGTATATAACTGACTATGTAACAATTATAATATAATAACCATAGGATAATGCATTTTCGAGCAATTTGATTGGTTCCCTACTCATAGTCTCAGAGGCAGTATACCATCTCTACCTTATTTCGAAATGCCGCAAAGTTCAATTTTCGTCTCGGGCAAAGAATGGCGAAACATTTTCGTCTTTTTCTATTTTCCTTGGAGAAATTCGATATTTTCCCTGTGATTTGTATATTATAAAACAATTATTCGCCTCAGACTCGTGAATATTGGTGATTATAATATACTCACCACAGGATATTGCAATTTTTGTCAATCTGATTGGTTCCCTACTCGAGGCATACGAGGCAATGTACCACTACTACCTTATTTGGAAGCCCGCTAATTACGAGTTTGGGGCACGGGCACTCGCACGTTTTTCAAAATAATAAATATCCCATTTTTCCTCTGTTTGTTCCTTCGATTTAATTGCAATATCCTGTGGTGAGTATATTGTAAAACAATTATAATTTCACTCAATTTCGTCGAACATGAACTCATAGCCAACTCGGTGTGACGTGCCTCGTTGGCTATGAGTTAAGGTACGACTCGATTCTTCGTGGAATAATTGTTAATAAATATTCCCCTCGACATTTCTATCGCGTGGTAAGGCCGAATCAACTATCCGGCGCGCATAGAAATCGAGTTCCCAACGGTTTTATTTTTTATTCTCTGCCTACTTGATTCTTTTCCCATTTGGTTTTCTTTTCTTTTTATTTTAATTCAGCGCCGAGTAGTGATGAAGCGTTTGATCCAGCGGTATCTTCTCACTTTTGAGAAGACAAGATGCCAATCCCTTGCTCCTCAGTTGAAAGCAGAGAGACTGGATGACGGCCATGAATTGAAAGATCTGATAAGTCAGTTGCAAGGCGTATTGGGAAGAAATGAAGATAGCAGACATTCTGCTGGGGCAGTTCAAACACAGACGGAGGTAACTGGCAAGAGTTTACTATTCGGCCCTTTTATACCTGTATCATACCATAACAGACCACTTCTGGGGTACGATTTAAAAAAAATAATTTCTACCAGAATTGACTGACCGGTCAAAACCTTGAGCGGATTCACCCGGGTAAAGCAGGGCGGTTCCTGGGTAAAGCGTTGGCTGTCCGCGCCTTTGAGACTGAGGAATCTGCTTTTAAAAGGTGTCAGTCTTAAAGAGGTGTCCACTGACTTTAGAGAGGTATGCACTTTAGAGAGGCGTCTACTTAAGAGAGGTGTCAAGTCCGCTTTAGAGAGTTGTCCACGTTAGAGAGGTGTCCGTTTATAGAGAGGTGTCTTCTTAATAGGGATGTCTGCTTCAGAGAATTCTTCACTCAGTTAGAGGCCAGTTCATCTCAAAGAGATACAATAAAGAACTGAAGTAGGACAGAGAGCTTCGCGGTCCGCATTAGAGGGATTTCCCGTAAGGGGTATCACTCTTACATCACGCACGATCAGGAGCTTAATAATCTGTACGAGTGTTTGCGGGAAACGATTTCTGTCTCCATTTCACGTGCTTTAATTTCAACCTTTGTCTCCTTTTGTGTTGTTAAAGGCCCGATCAAACGGTGTCAACATTTGTTGAGTCATGTTGAGAGATGTTGAGACCATACCGTGTCAAACGGCTTCAACATTTCTAGCCTGTTCCAGGCTCTCGGATAGTGGGGACGAAGCGAAAAGGCGAACGGCCGCGCGAAGGTAGTCTGGGAGAGAGTTTAGGCAGACTACCTTCGCGCGGCCGTTCGCCTTTTCGCTTCGTCCCCACTATCCGAGAGCCTGGAACAGGCTACAACATTTCGAGAACAAAAGAAATGTCGAGAAGATGTTGAGACAAAGGGGTGTCAAACGGCCTCGATATCGGCTCTCGACAAATGTTGAGACCGTTTAATCGGGCCTTAACTGAGATGTCATCAAGACGTCGATATGTTATGTCGAAAGTACCTCGTGATGATTTAATTAATAATCTCTCAACCCTGTTTGTTCATCTTCATTCAGGAAAAGCCAAGGTAGAAATACACGATAAACGGAATGGAACTCACCAGAGGCAGGGCAAAGACATGCTGTGACTGACTTGATATCAACAGATCGGTTGATGAGTTTTTACATTTACAATTTACCTAGAGCATTAACACTTTTAACTGGACTGAGCTGGAACCAACTGGAAAGAGTTGCCAAGGACAGGGGAAGATGGAGATCTCTGGTGGACGACCTATGTTCCAATGGGAATTCAAGGGTTTAAGGCATTAATACTTTTGTCTAATGTACATATGCGAGCTCTATTTTTATATCAGTAGGAATTAAGTTAATACCCTTTTTATTCGTTCCACTGAGTCTCCACTAAGGAATCAGTCTCTCTTTCCTGGTGAACGGAGGGAGATCTGGCGGCAATGTGCACAATTAAGAGGGTCATATAATGATAATGGTGTTAACCGTCAGCCGAAACAGACGTAAAATTTAGCTGTCAACCGTCAAATAAGAGTTTAAAATTTGTGGAAATAATTGGTTGATAAAAATTTCGATAACTGCCAAATTGGACGAGGCCAATATACCTATTTAGTTTTGTGTGTAAAATACCCATTTTAGATCATATGATGTTCCTTAGACCGCCTCATCTTGGAAATTTTTCATTTATCTTTCAGAAAATTATACATTCATATACACGTGAATATGATTAAATTTGAAAGAAACGATTCCACGCAAACGAGGAAACATTGTTGCGGACGCAAATGTTTCACCGTTTGCCCGAGCGGGCAGCAAAACAATGTTTTGCTTCCTTGCTGCGCAAACGAAGAAACATTTTACGGGAAACAAGTGTTGCGAACACGCGATATTATGCGCGCGCAATGCAAACCAAGCCTTGGAATCTAGTCAACATTGTTTCCTCCGCGAGCAAACGGGGAAACATTTGTTGCGGACGCAAAATGTTTCTGAAATAATTCAGAAACATTTTTGCGTCTCGGACGCAAAATTTGCGTCCGCAACAAATGTTTCCTGCGCCGGAAAACGGGGAAACATTTGCGTCCGCAACAATGTTTCCGCAACAATGTTTCCTCGTTTGCCACGGCCTTTTATTTATAACAAATGTTGCGTGCGCGGGCAAATGGAGCAGCAAAGTTAACAAACCGAGCTAAATGGGTCTAGACTATTATTTCCCAAATTGGACAGTACATTTGTACGTAGTCGTATTACGTGTTAATTATATTGTGCACAGGACCATGTGCTGTCCAATTGGCAAATAATTGGAAAGGTAGTTTGCTTGAATAGGATATAACTATATCGTAAACGGGAAGGGTTCTGCCATTCATTGTCCATCTGCAAAAAAGGCACTCACATTATGGTATTCAAGTATATTCAACTCTCGAAAATTTAGATCATTTATTTTGTTTAGATCATTTGTTTTATTTTTTCAGATCATTAGTGATACTGCCGATTTAATAGCCCTTTTCACGGTTAACTTGTGATATTTGCATAACAATACACTTGAACATAGAAGCGAGGCAATTTCGGGCACAAGCTGCAAAACATCGTGTTTTTCTTGAACTCCTTCAACTCTTTTAGTATAAAAACAGTTTTAAAATGTAGAAGAACTACAGTTATTTTAGTTTACGTTGTTTTTTAGAAAACAAAGTAAGACAACTTTTCTTTATTATAAAGAGTAGATTCGCATAAGCAACAGAGAGATCGGGTTACGATCTTTGCGGCAAACTTTAACTAAAATAGTTGTGTATTTAGTTTTTAAAACTATTTTTATACTAACGTAGTTCAAGGAGCTCAAGAAAATCACGATGTTTTACAGCTTGTGCCCGAAATTGCCTCGCTTCTATGTTTAACTGTATTGTTATGCAAATATTTCAGGTTAACCGTGAAAAGGGCTATTCCGTCTTGAACTTGTGCCCAAAGTACTCCAAAATAGGCAAAAATCAAGTTAATTATAGTAGCTATACTCGCAAAAAATTAAACGTTTGTGATTATAAATAATTTGCAGAACGCGTTCAGTTTGAAATTAATGATCCTAAATAAAATGCTAAGTTATCCGTCCCAAGATCAAAAGATCAGTAAAATGGCGCGAGAATTTTTCTCAACGAACCGCCAATAAAAATCGTTTGAAATAGTCGTCGTAATTCTTTGTAACGCCCATCTTGGGATAAGATTTTTGACTTGTGGAATATAATATTTTCTAAATTTCCAACCGCGATCGATAATACATATTAGTAAAAATCTACTAGTATACTAATGCAAATGAGACAATCTGATTGGCTGAGCTACTCGTACACTATCAGCCATTAGTGTGCAGTGGCTGGAGGTCGCGGTTTCTTCTCGTTTCTCCGAAGTTTCGGAAGAAGATTTAGAGTTAATACTAGACAATTGTTATGATTTTTACTAAAACAATTAGATTATTCGCTCTCAATTTCTATGATGTGATAGTTGATTCGGCCTACGGCCTCATCAACTATCACATCATAGAAATCTCGAGCTCGTAACCTAATTGTTAAATAGCAATTTGTGATATTTTTCAAAGACGTGATATAACCAAAAAAAAACAAAACATTTCTATCAGGACTATCAGCAACAGTAACCCGAGCAGCGCACAAGTTGTATAATTGTTTGCTTTAGTTATGAATTTATTTTTTTAAATGAGAAGGTATATAAACAAGCCGTAAAAGTAAAAGTTTGGCTGTGCTGACGTAGTGTCGCGATGTGATTGTACTCCAATGCCATTGCAGTCAACAGGTGAAAGCTATCTTCTCTTCTCATGTGCCAGAAACCTTTTTAAGATCCAATCTTTTCTAGACGTGAGCTTGGCTATCTTTTTAATCATAGCTTACCGAATGAGTCGATTGTTTTCTGCCCAGCTGCTCAAGTTGTATTAAATCGTATTTTTATGAATAAATGCAGCGAGTTCATTGTTTTCAAAACACTGTTATTAGTTTTCGCCTTGCCCACCTCTACTCGTGCAGTGCATTCCAAGCTGACATTTCACTCGTGTCCCAGCAACTGTAAACGGGATCAGTTTTTGTCCAATTTACATGTGTTTAACCGCCATTTATCATGTCATTGTGACTGATTCAAAGTATAGCATTTCGTCAGTGTTTTGACAGAAAGCTTACACTCGATGTCAGTGCCATGATAGTTAACTATTTGAAATGAAATCTTCATGTACCGGCGTACGGGCGGTTGCTATTTTTTGTTTGTATCGTATAGAGTGAATTCATTACGTTGAAAATAATCTGCTAAACATGGCGCCTGTTGCGCTGAAACGTGAGAGGACGGTTTCCACGTCGTTGTTAGACGTTTTGGAGGCTGCCATGCCGGAAATGTCCCTCTCTGAAGAGGACAACATCTTTTTAGAAGCCGTTCGCAGAGGAGATGTCCGTCAAGTGAAAGAATACTTCAGAAGAAAACCTAGCGTTTTTGAATCTGAAGAAGCAAAAATCAGGGACTCTAAACTGGGGAATTTCGGCCTCATGCTAGCCGCACATCAGGATAACTATGATTTGGTGGAGTTTTTGCTTTCCCAGGGATATAGTATCGAGGAACCCATCCCCGGTCTTGTGTGTGTGATAGCTGTAACGGCATGGGAAGCTTGGAGAAAGCTTTGTATCGTTTGAATGGGTACCGGGCTTTGGCGAGCCCTGTGTATCTATCACTGTCGTATCTCGCCGACTGTGAAAACCGTGATAAACTCTCCAGTACGGAGTCCTCGCCTAGCAATGATGTTGTTTATCAAGCGTTTGTTCTCAATGGAAGGCTCGATCGTCTCGCTCGGGAAGAGTACGAGTTTAAGAAGGATTATTCCAATCTGTCGACCCGTTGTGAGGAGTACGCTGTGGCTCTGTTGAACCTGTGCCGAAACATGAAGGAGATCGGCTGTGTGATGACAATGCCTTCCATTAAAGGACTGGCACATGTGCAGGTCAGGACGACAAACAAGGCAGCCCTGAAGCTGAGTGTGTTGAACTTCGCCATCAAGAACAAGAATGAAAGAGTGAGTATGCTTTTTTTGTTGTGAATGTGTTCTTATATATGGCTTTCTCTTGTTTACATCACCAACAGCTTTAAAGGTTACGTTTGAATAGCTCAGTGGAGCGCTGTCAAACTTGAACTGAAATTACCGTAAAGTTCCGAAAGTAACGACCCTCGTTACTTTCGGAATTAGCAGCCTTGGGGCTCGCTACTTTCGGGTGGTCGCTACTTTCGGGGGGTCGTTACTTTCGGGGAACAAAAACCGTTAAATAAAATTATACGGGTTTTGTTTTTAAACTGCACAACATGAAAGGATATTAATGCTTTATGGCATAATCAATAGCTTCCCTTGTTGTAAAGTGCCTTACTGTGATCACGTTATGACACTGCACGAATATTATTACTTATAGATTTGACTATTGATTGGAAAAAAATATTTATATGTATAATAGTAAAAAACCTTGGTCTCGCTACTTTTGGGGGCTCGCTACTTTCGGGGGCTCGCTACTTTCGGGATTTATTAACAGCCACAAATTGTTGGCGTTACTTTCGGGGGGTCGCTACTTTCGGAACTTTACGGTAATATTTTAGTTTACTCTTTTCTGTTTAGTCGCTACTGCAGCCCTGAGCATTTCATCAGTAATTTCTCCTTATGATAACAATTTTTTTGACAGTCAAGCAGACGTGACTAGAATAGAGAAAATCTTGTCGTATATTGTCTTGATGTACCACCAAATTCTCAGACGTAAAGCTCGGGCCAAACGAGGATGAGAGTTGGCTCTCATGAGAGTTTTCTTCAACTCTCATCGACTATCATCGCCTTGTGCCAAACGAAAACGAAAGAAAAACTCTCGACGACTCTCAAGAAATATTTGAGCAGGTTCAAATTCGATGAGAGCGCATGAGAGTCGATGAGAGTCGCTGAGAGCGCATGAGAGTTTCAGACCAAGCGAGAGTGATAGTTTGAGCTCTCGACAACTCTTATCATCGTTTTTGCCCGGGCTTAACATTGGACAGAAATGTAAGACAATCAGTAACGAACATTTACATTTCTAGCATCGAACTGAAGGGGTTAATACGGCATTTTGAAATTAGCATATAGTTAACCAGTATTTCTTCAGTCGGTAAGCCACGTTAACTGTCGCTAATAATTGACATGTTAATTTCCCTCCCTTCTCCCTCAGCTTGCCACCGCCATTATCATGAGTGATTTTAGCTTAATTCTGTAGATAGCTTTTCATTTTATCTTCTTTACTTACGTAGAAAACGCCTTATTTTTTAAAATTATATTATGGTCGCCGCGGTAAAATTATCAGACTGGTTATAATTTATTCCGTTCAAGACATAATTCCCTGCGTTTATTAGGTGGTTGAAGTGAAATAATAAATACTGATGGGTTTTTTTTTGGCGTGGAAAATTAGAATACGGATACTAATAGCCCTTACATATATTAACACCGCGTCTATTCCTTTGGAATATTATGTAATTTAATCGATGATATAGGAGTCAGTTTTAATTCGTTTTGTACAAAGGATTCTGAAAATGATGGAATCAAAAAATAACAATTAATTGTACAGCTATATGTTTGTTGAGGTAAACAGGGACAGAAGATCAATCGTTGTAATTAATCTGATACAACAAATAATGTAAACATAAAACTCATTCTCGTCTGTTGCATTTTAATTTAGACATATCTAAAACAGGATTTCTACTTGATCCAAACAGTTTTCTTTTGTACAATGTTCGGCGAAATTAATTCGTGAGTGGTCCATCTTAGCGGAACGTACTACAAAATTTGGACCGCTCCGAGAATAAATCAGAATGCTCTTTTACTCTTTCTCTTTTTTTACAACAAAAAAAAACAAAAACAAAATGCTCTTTTACATCGTTGGGACCAGTTTTCTAATATAATGCAAACTTGCTGACTGCGGAAAAGGTTAACTGTCTTTTTATCCCATGACCTCACAACTGAGCTTCCGATATTCTTGTCCTGTTGTAGTCTAAATCAGAATGGTTCTCAAAAGCGCTTGTTGCTAATAGATAATTCGGCGGGGGCCGCAAGGGTCCTACTCCAGCTGAATGAACGATATTCCTTCCGAGTTTTTCGGTGAACAAATTGTAATACAGCTTTTTGACTCGCGGGGCGGCAAACACAAACGCCGTTGCAATATAGACGCCTTGTAGCGTTGTCAGAACTGTAAATGGATACCAGAGGTATTTTGATATTAGCATAGCTAGAAAGCCAAAAAGCCAAGAGAATCCCATGAGAGCTGCGATTCTGGCAAAAATTGGAAAATCGCGTCTCTTTTGCGACTGTTCCGTGAGATTCCTTGTCTGACGTTTCGTTTGGCGAATAGCTTTTATCGTTCTAAGAAAGTATACACTGTTGAACGCTACTGAGAGAGCAACGGGTGTGGTGAAAACGCAAAGATTGGCGACTCTGTTGCTTATCCAACAACCCATGTTCCCGCCGTATCCAATAGTGGCGACGTTTGATTGGTCGAGAGCAGTGCATATGACAACGAAGATCAGCGCGGGAAGCCAACCCACTGTCATGTGACGCATGACGCGGGCGCGCATTTCGCGCCAAATTCCACGCGACTGATGCCAGTATTTGCAAGAAAAGGCGCGCCAAGTATCATAAGCGATGATTGACATCCAGGCAAAGGAAACTAGAAAGAAATAATGAAGGAAAACAGCAAGGGCAGTACAAGAAGGCTTCGGCGTTTCTAGAACAGTTGCCAATAGCCAAACTAAATGAGAAAGCAGCAAAGAAAAAGACAAGTTTACTAGGTGTATACCCGGAATCGTTCGGAGCTCACTGAATGTGAAGTAGGTCACCAGTACAATCAGCAAAAATGTGATTGATATGGACAATCCAGCGATACATAGCGGTGCTAAGAAACGTAAATCATTTCTTTCCTCCTCCTCCTTCCGGTAAATTCTCACAAACGAAGTACAAATCCAGACAGAATTGTCGACTGATGTGAAATAATAGTTTTCCGCTGAGTAAAGTTTATTGGACGCGTTTCGAAAAAGGGATTCATTTGGAAAGGATAACGTACTCAGTTTTATTTAAAGAAATGTACGTTCCCGGGCAGTTTCTCACTAGCCTTTTCCCGCAGATCGTTATGTTGCCTTTTGGGATAAGAGCACCTTCTTTAACGTCAGTTTTCTCGGCGTAATAATCTTTATGTTGAAGTATTTCTTTCGTCGCTTTCAAGAAAACCTCTGAAACGTTGTTGTGGACAATAATGGTGTATTGCGAGGGCGAAAATTGTTGTACTTGTACACAATTTATTAACCGTGAAGTAGACTTGAAGATTGTGAATGAGACGTTGCGAATTTTTATCGTTACCTCTTTAGTAAATTCAAGAATTGTTTTAGTTTCCAAGTTAGTCTGGTTACGCTCCAGTTCAAGGTCCAATCTAACGGTGAAAGTGTCACCAGCTTTCATTAAAGAGAGTACTGAAATTTTTGCTGCCTCTAGATTAAATGTTGCAGCGAGAGAAGTCACGACGTCATCTTTTCTAATTCGGATCCAACGCGTGGAGGTTAGCCACAATATCACACGGTACTTGTCGAAACCGGCGATGTTTGGCACCCTCATTGCAGTTTTTCGACAGATTTCCAAGTGAATGTCGTACACTGTTCCAACAGGACAGGACACAGTCACTAGAATTTTCTTTGTATCTAGCACATCGAGTAAAACGTTGTATTTAGGGCGAGGCAGCCGCGGATTCCTTGTCAAGCGATTTCTTGGCCCGCAGATAAATGTAGACGCTTTGTGCTTGTGACATTTGGCACAGAAGAGGTTTTTATAATTCTTTCTTGTTGCTGTATCATACACGATCCGAAAACTGCCATTTTTGCAGTTTTGAAAATAAGGTGATGTTGTCAGGCAGCTGGAATATATTGTCTTACAATATCTTCTATGTTTTCCATCTCTCGCTTTCCACTGAATCTTTAAACAGTATTTGAATAAAAATCTCAAGGCCTCCACACGAGAAAAATGTTGCGGTGGAGTAACACTACCCGTGACGTCCAATTCAAACGGCGTGATCTCGCTTGCTTTGACTTGAGCGCACTTTGCGCAATGGCGGTTCTTGTAATTGGTTCCTCGCTGGTCCGAAACAGGAATCATGTCGTTATACGTCTCAGCAGAAAGGCTGTACGCCTGTTCGCACTGCTGTCTCGTCAGATCCGCTGGCCACTGTTTTGGGCAAGTTGCTATCATCCAAATCCCCACCGTTTCGTTTCCATGGCCGTCTTGTATGCATTTCCACCGCTCATCCGGGGCATTGCGAATCGGTTCCATCGAAAACCCGGATGAAAGAGTTGCTGTGCTTGCTTGCTGGCTCGGTTTGTAAGAGGCCGACGACGGCGAAACAGATTCAAATAAAGCAGGGTGTGTGTTAGCGATAATTTTGTCGATTGTTGTACTAGAGCGGTCGTTTCGGTTGGCGTAATTCCGCGAGAAGAGTTTTGGAAGCGTATCTTCCGTCGACAAGAATTTTGATGGCGAACAATACTTGTCGTAATCAGCACAGCAGTCCATGAACGTTTCGCAGAAAGAATCACAGAAGCACTGTAGTCTTCCCACTGTAGGTCCAAGGTCCCACTCTCTTGAGCACCGACCCAAGCATGAGTACCGCGATGGCTTCACGCAAGGAACGATGAAACTGTCAGCGAGAAATGTGTCATTTGAAATTCCAGACTGTGTTGAGCGTCTCGTCTTTGTTGATCGAACATCATCATTATGAAAACGCCGTTTAGCGTGTCGTTCTGATTGAGAAGTTCATCAATCTCTCTTGACACAACTTCCCTTTTCTTGATGAAATCTTCATTCTCAGTGCTCGATCCAACTGTTCCTTGTACTTCGGCCTTTTCTACTCTCGCTTTAGATGTAATCAAAATTAACCAGAAAAGCAGAACCCTCATTTTTTTTACGCCGTGATTTACTTACGATGCTGACGTAAGACGAAGAAAACTGGCGCGGTTTCCAGAAGCTTTTTTAAGACAGCTAAGAGCGTAGCAATATTTTTGGATAGTTCTGTCCTGGCGGAAACCACTCGACAGTGCATCGACCACTGGCCAAATAATCTACTAGAAATTGAATGTAATTGTTTCCTCTACAAACTTCAAAGCAAACATGAGAGGCCAATGAAATATTGTGCTATTATCTTGTATTATCTTGTTTGTACATTGAGTTTGCTCATCTGTTACATATTTCTTTTGATCGAAATCGCATTAGAACAGTAAATTGCTAAAATAATATATTGGTTTCCTCTCAATGTAAAGGATAAATAGAATATTCCAAATTTGACTTTTTTGTCCATGCCTCTACAGTACTCTAGAAATCATTGAAGGTAGTTTACTGGCTGAGATTTACGAGTGTGAAACGTTTCGGCAAGGCAGGTGTATCTTCATGTAATGCACAAATGAATTTCATTTTATGATAGTTTTTGGCAGCTTTGACAATGACTAGCTTTATTTGTCGATGTAGACAGAGGCTAGTTTTTCAGCATTTGAAAATACCCTTCACCGGTTGTATTTATAACAATGTGCTTTTTATGAACCGTTCTGAAATTCAGGCTGGGTAAAATTTTCGTGGCAGGAAAATAATCGTTGAGGAAATAGTAAAGACAACGTGTAAAGATTAGGCTAAATTAAATTTCACATTTTAAAATATGATTATTCATGTCATTTCGCTTCATTACCTTTTACGTTTTTATCAGTTCGCGAAATCGAGAAATTTTCGAAGCCAAATCTGGCTATTTGTAAAAAGGAAAGTAGAAAATACAGTCACAAAGGCATCGTTTATTACTACAAAGTTAGTTTCTTTGCGAGAAATTATTCTAATTTCCGGACTTTCCACTGAAATTGCTTTGCAGCACACTGTGAAAGCCTGTTCAAACATTCACTCAAAACCGAAATTGAATTCTCGAACGAATAAAACAAAAGCTAAAAAATAATGGTACGCAATGTCACAACCATTTTTTGTGTTTCCTTATTGACTCACCAAATGTAGCGGTTTTGTTAACTATCCAGTCAATAAATTCGTCACTCGGGTTTTAGAAAATTTATTAGAAAATTACGTTGAAAATTATAAAAGATAATTTCTTGAAGTGTCAATATTACCGTAAAAGCTCTATTAAGCCCCCCCCCCCCCCCCCTCCGTATTTAATTTTAGGCCTCAGCAAGAAGAGGGGGGCTTATTAGAGATGGGAGCTTAATATAATAGAGAGTGGGCGCTTATTTCAAATCATAAGTTTTCACATTAATTTTTCAAACTTTACTATTACACCACTAACTAAAACAGAACAAGGAATGGGTTATGTATCACCGTCTTACAATTGCAACATCATTTATACCTTAACTCAACGATAGTTCAATGATAGTTCTGGAAAATTAAAGGCCACATTTCAATACAAAGTGACTGAAACACCAGAAAATATTGCCTGACGGAAGGGGGTGTCTTAATAGAGGGGGGGGGGGGGGTTATTAGAGAGGGGGGCTAAATATAGCTTTTACGGTAATCGTTTCAATCGTTGAAAGGTTTCTACGCGTACATAAACCTGTTCAAAGCTAAAAATAGTGGGTCGATCGTAGTCATTCCCTTCCTTTCCTTTCCTTCCTTCTCAAATCTAAACTCTTCACAACATTAATTATTAGAAATAACTGAGTTTAAGAGTGTGTCCAACACGATACAGGAATAATGAAAATAAAAAAGAAATCCAAATGACAAGAAATGGGTCATCAAGGGATAGAATGATGAATGAAGAAGTTTTGCAGTTCTGTGAAATGTAACCAAGCCTCTGTATGAAAGCGAGGTTCGAGTTGACGACCAATGGTTTACATATGAAAAGCAGGAAGGTTAATAAAGCGGTTTTCGATTGAGTGTCGAAAGTAATCGCGGAATTGCTTTCGTTTTACCTCACTAGCCTCTTTGATTGGCCACCTGCTCAACCAATCAGATGCAAAACCAAAACCAATCGCGACTTCGTCGCATGCGTTTTCCCGCGCTTGGCGCCGGCCACGTGTATTTGCTTCGAGCTCTCATTGGTTCATTGCGTTGTTTACGGTTGTTGTGATTGGTCATTGTAATTGCTTTGGTTTTGGTTTTGGTTTTAATTTTACGACAATCAAATGGAAACCGCTCTATCAAACTAAGTCAACTCGAGCCTCGCTTCCGCTAATAGACCTGGGCCCGGTTGTTCGAAAGTCGATTAACGCTAATCCAGGATTAAAAGTCAATTGATGTTGTAATTTCTCTTGCATAAAAGTGTTTTCACTGCTAATGTTTTGTAGAGTTTGAGAATACTCAAAGTCGAAGTTGAAGGAAAAGAAATATAAAACAGAAAACCTCACTGAAAAGCTACAAAACTGAAATCAATATTCACGCTAATCCTGGATTAGCTTAATCGTCATTTGAACAACCCGGCCCAGCTGGTCACTAAACTAAGCACACAGCTGTAAAATGAGATTGGCATTGCCGATTTTTTAGATGAAGAAGATGCCAAAGTGTTCTTTTTGCATCGATGTGTTAACGCCGTTTCATTCTTTGACTGTAGTTTGTAGCTCATCCGTACTCTCAACTCATGCTGAACGCAGTGTTATATCAAGACTTTGACGAGCACTGGAGTTATCGGCGAACTATCACCAAAGCTGCCTTTGTGATGCTCTACACGATCTTTCTGCCGTTATGGTCCATTGTGTACCTCATAACACCGCATAACAAATTGTCCCAGAAACTGGCTACGCCGCTGGCCAAATTCCTCAGTCACACGGGCTCATTTTGCTGGTTCTGGTCATTTTGGTTCTGTCCTCAGTTCAAGATCAGCTAGGAATTTCACTGCTCCACGTTTCTTGTATAGGTATGACAAAACGCCATTACTGGTTAATTGTATTAAATTTATATTCAACCCATCCGCAGTCCATAGTTAACAATGTTTTCTCCAATCTAGTTCTCAGAGTCCTCGTTACCCTTGTCCAGCGGTGGAGCGGCCAACAAGGACCTCTGGGGGGAAGCGATCCGCCACGACCGGACTTCCGGTTCTACTGCGCATGTGTTCGACTCCATGTTTCAACTTCCTTGTTGGCCGCTCCACCGCTGGACAAGGGTAACGAGGACTCTGGGAACGAGATTGTGTTTTCTCAGAAAGCAAATTTCAGGGGGAATAGGAGCATGTGCATTAGCTAATCGTTTATTCTCAGCGCCAACCGGAAGTAAGGGACTGGACACTATCTCTAGTGTGTAAACGGCCTGTATACTCACCCCTAGAATTTAACTTTTTTTATTCTCTTGCAGATATTCTGACCGGTCTGTGGGTGCTAGGTCTGACGTTTGAGGAGATGAAAGAGTTCTATAGACAGGGAAAAGAACGTTACTTTGCCCAATGGTGGAATTTTGTTACTATTTTAATGCTGGTCTTCTTTTTCCTGGCGGGGATATTCTGGCTCTTGGGCTCCTCGGCGTTATTAGTTAACGAACACGACAATTCATTGAAATACATCGTTAAGAGCATCACGAGAGATTCAGCTTTTAACTTCTTGCTTCTTTCTAACACGTAAGTAAGGGAGGGATTACTAGGACCACAACGCGTGCTAATTAATTCCACACCGCTACAGTTTTCTTCCCGCGACGATTAGTCGACATGACAGTCCCCATGGGTATTTGGCCAAACGAAGATTGAGAATCAAATGCCGGAAAATCGCTTTACAAGAAGGACGCAGATATTTTGGAGCCATGCATGTAGCAGCTCTCGTAAAGTCCAACACTGTTGGTAGAACGAACAATAGGACATAGAATATCAACAACGCCCATAGTCTTGACAACAATCGAGCTGCGTACACAGAGGGCCAATGAAATTAGAAGCTTAGGAGAGCTGCTAGCAGCTCCTTCGGGCCATGTGTCAGCTCTTGTAAAGTCCAACACTATTGGTTGAACGAACAATAGTACATAGAATATCAACACTGCCCATAGCCTAACAACAATAGAGCTGCTACGCACAGAGGGCCAGTAAAATTAGTAGCTTACGAGAGCTGCTAGCAGCTCCTTCGAGCTATGTAGCAGCTCTCGTAGAGTCCAACACTATTGGTAGAACGAACAATAGGACATAGAATATCAACAATGCCAATAGCCCTAACAACAACAGAGCTGCGTACACAGAGGGCCAATATAGATAGATAGCAACTTTATTCATGAGGGTAACACATGACAGTGAAATTAGTAGTTTACGAGAGCTGCTATGTGTAGACTATAGCTATGTGGAATTAATATTGAAGACAACACGTACTTCTGGCAGTTACAAATGTTTTGTTAGCCTGACGAGATTTTCAAACCCTCTGGTGCCCAAATTCCGTAGCATCCCATGGCTTAGTATACCCCACAGTCTAGTACCCAGTGGCTTAGTACCCATGGTTTAGTACCCAGTGGCTTAGTATCCCATGGTTTAGTACACCATGGCTTAGAGGCGAGTCAAGATCTCAAGCTCTCTTGAGGGTGGGGGGGGGGGGGGGGGGTGGGTGGGTGGGGAGAATGGAAAGAGAGTTCTCTTTCCCTCTCTCCTCATCGCTAAAGGATATTCTGATTCCATTCCAGTATTGTTAAGGAAATTGCATTGGACTGTATTTTGTCCATTTTTTTTTTTCTGACGATTTACAGAAAGCCCATTCTAACTTTTTCTATGATCTCTCTTATAACAGCTTATTCTCGTTGGCTTTCTTGGTAAGCTTTTTTCACTTATCCAACTCGTTACAAGTGAATAGTGATATTGGTCCTCTGCAGTTGTCATTGATGAAGATGTGCCAAGATGTGGGCAAGTTCTTGCTGTTGTTTTTTTCGGTTTTCTTGGCGTTTTCCATGGCCATCCGCAAGGTTTACTCTCAGTTTGAACAAATTGTGGCCCTGTATCCCCCCTCGACGAATGATTCTAGAGCCGTTCATGAGTTCTCTGGGTGAGCTTTTGCAGTTTCATGTAATATATCGAACATTGCATCACATTTTCAAACACCGATCGAGAAGAGAGTTCAACCTCGTTCCCAGGATTTTCTCGTTTTTGAAGATGGCCGCCATCTTAAAAAATTTTGAATTCTCCTGGTTGGAGAGTTGAAAATACGACGCGCAGCGAAGTATTTTCGAGGTGTTTGGAAATGTGATGAAACACTGTCTCGAGTGCTTGATACATCTTCTCAATCGAAACCAAAACTGAGGAGTAGACGGAGTAATAAAATGGGAAAAATCTATGTTAATCCAAAACTCCGCCCTCGGTTTAGCCTCCTACGCAGGCATTCTTTGGGCTCGTCACGCATGATTTCCTTTGTTTTAACTTGATGAATTATTAATGAGTTTGAAGAACGGTCGGGGAAACGAGGGGTTGACTTTCAAACAAATCCTTCGAGAAGAACTGGCAAATTTTCCGATCCTTATTACTGAGTTAAAAATAGCATAAGCACTGCGACCAGTCCCTCCTAGATTGCCGAGCAAAAAACGCGAAAAAAAAAGCGGGTAAAATGACCGCGCGAAAATTGGGGGCATGGCACGAGGGAAACTAGCGAGGCATAACGTGAACCTCAATGGCCGTTTTCACACTAGAGACGGGAAACACGTCTTGACGGAAAACGCATCTGACGGGTTTCTCGTCCTAGTGTGAATTCGAGACGAGTCTAACTACTTGTCAATTTCACTTTGAAGCTGAGGCGCGGTTACCTTTCCTTATTTCTAAGACGAGTTATCCGTCACAGACGGGAAACTCGTCTTAGAAATCCGTCTAAAGCGACGGAAAAGTAGACGGGTAAAATCAGACGAGTTACCCGTCTAAAATTATAACCGTCCCGTTTTCATGCTAGGACGGGAAACTCGTCTGAGACGGATAACCCGTCTCTAGTGTGAAAAGGGCCAATCTGAGACTGCCGTTATTAACTTCAGGGCTGTGCCCATGTCATTCATCTCCGTTATTTTATTTCAGTTTCTCAGCTGGGATAAGGAAGCTGTTTTGGGCGTTGTTTGACAAAACAGATCTTGAAGCATTTGAAATTGACTCCAACACATTCTCCATAACTCAGGCGACTGGGGAGACCTTGTTTGCCATTTTCGAAATCGCCGCCATTTTGATCTCGCTCAACATGCTCATTGCAATGATGACGAACTCGTTTCAACAAATAGCGGTGAGTACGTACAAATAATACTGTCAGATTATTTCGGGTCTGGTCATCATATCACGCCGACCTTTGGAAATACTGTATGATATGTCGGAAATAAAAATTCAGAATAGCAGGTCCACCTTAATTTTCCAAGATAACACTATTTAAGAAACAGAAAATGGCGCCCGTGTTTACATAGCAAACACTCGAGAAAGTTTGGGAGAATTCGTAAGTTTATGTAAACCCGAGCCGCAGGCGAAGGTTAAAGCCCCTTCCACACGAGCAAGTTTTCCTTGACAAGTTTTCACTTGACAATTTTTCCTTGCTCGTGTGGAAAGGGAAATTTGGCAATTTTTTCCTTGACAAGTGTCCTTGTTCAAAAACTGGCGTGAATTAGAAATTGCGAAACTTGTTCGTGTGGACGTGCAACAAGGAAAATATGACAAGGAATCCCTGGTGCCCAGCATCTTGTTGCTCGCGACCTGGGTCCTATTAAAGATGATAATCCGCTGTACAATATTATCGTTGTTACAAAGAAAAATTGTCAAAGAAAAATTGTTTATCGTCCACACGAGCAAATAAAATTTTTCAAGGAAAATCTTGTCAAATTAAATTTGTTGTTTATCCACACGAGCAAATAAAAATTGTCAATGTCCCTTGTCAAGGAAAACGTGCTCGTGTGGAAGGGGCTTAACATATTAAGTACTTTGGAATAGCAGTTATTACTTATTACAGTTGAGCCCGCAGTCAAATATTCGTTTGTTTTTAAAAAGTATGCAAACGAGTAGCTCAAACGAGTTAGGCTCGATTTCCGCCGCTCCCTCGAGTCCGGTCTTCGTTCTGGCTCATTTTCCCGAACAGCGGCTGGGCAAATTTCACATGATTCTGAGGTCTCATTAGACCATGGCCACAGAATCGCGTAAAATGTTCTAGAAAATTCATTTCCGGTCTGGGATGGGGCACTACAAGAAAAAAAAGTCTGAGAAGGGACATGGCGGGGGGCATGGGAAATTCGTGAGTCCCAGCGGAACACCCCACTAAAACACCGTGGAGTAGCCTAGTTCCCCAGGGCCTCTTAGTTATCCTGGACTTTCAAAGCAGACGTTTTGGATTGAGTTGCTCTGTTTAATCTTTGCTCATCTAGGATGATTCTGACATCCAGTGGAAGTTTTCTAGAACAGGCATGTGGATGCAGTTTGTCGACAAGGGAAGTGTTGTCCCGCCACCGTTTAACCTCCTGCCAAGCCGAAAGTATTTCGTTGAATTCTGCCAACGCTGTTGCGACTGGATCAAATCTAAAAAGGTACACTGAACGCTGACCCTTTTTTCACTTTGGTTTACCCGCCGTTTTCGATCGACAATTGACTTTATTTGTGGCTAGTACTGTAGTGTGCTTTTTGCAGTTTGTAGTTTATATAATGTTTTTTATTGCACACACGGTCCTGAAAAGGGATCCACCTCTCCATACGCTTGCCGAGGACTCAGTGTTTTGCGGTCCCCAGCCAACAGCTACCACATGGCTAGTGTGGAGCTGGCGCTTAAAAGGGTGCTTTTGCATCCGTCTCGGCAGTACACAGGGCTCAGTTTCGGATCCTAGATGTCCGACGGCTATGCCTGTCCATGGTTGCCACTGCATGCCTGGGTGATTTGGCTGAGCGCATGCGTAATTATTACTGCAGTTATTATTACTGGCCATACCATACCGCGGAGCTGGTGTAGTGTGCTTTTATTGTAGTTTATAGTTTCTCTTTGTTTGATAATTACTAGAGGGAGCATTATGATGATCTGGATTCGAGTGACGTCGAGCCGGCTGAAGAAGACGACGATATGGTTGAGGTAAATATAACGCCTATTTGGAGCCTAGTGGATAAATAGGCCTGCCCTTAATTCCGGTTTCCGTAGCATTAAGCGGCTAGGAGTATTTCTACTCCCCCTGGATGGGATTTTGTCAGGTTACCCTAACAGTTCACCGGTACCCATTTACTCCTCAGTGGGTGTGAGAGACACTGTGAGAGCAAGTGTCTTGCCCAAGAACACAACAAACTGACCCCGGTCAGGGCTCGAACCCAGACCAACGCGCTAAGCATTAGATGATTTGACCACTGTTCTTGTTTGTAGCCATAAAAGCAGTTCTAAATGTGTTCAATTGTCACGAGGTTATCAACTTATTTTCTGAGTTAATGTTCCTGTCTATTCTTCCTCTTGTTGTTTCATAGCGCGAGAAAATCCTCAAGCTCCTCATTGATCGGTACTTTTTCAGCTCGCGTCAGGCCAGAGATCGACTACTGCTCAACAATGCGCTCAAAGCTTTTGGAATTAATAATCAGGTGAGTGCATGACGTCAACGAATAACCACGACGTCGTAGCATAAAATGTAGGCATCCAGTGGGTAACTCATGGCCTATCGTGAAAAAAAGCAACTGCAAAGCAAAACAAACGACTATTTTACCGGAAGTTTATTTAATTCTAATTTTTTAATCTCTATTTTTTTATTTATTAAACTGTGTATTCAATATTTCCCTTCATGTTGCAGGACGCATCAAAAGCAGCCACGGACACCACGGACGACACGGACTCGTCACCAATTCCTGAAGAGCAAAAACCAAAAAACGTTCGGATGGTTGAGTCGCTTGCAACAAAAATAATGTTGGGGATTTTTAGTACAATTGCAAAACTGCTTAATAATTAGTAACTGAATTAGGTAAAGCTAGGTGTATTATTCTGAGTAATAATTTCGATTCTCAGCGACGAGCGAGAGGAAATGGGGTTTACATCCTGGAACACTGCACCAGTTGTGGCAAAGCTGGATAGGTCGACATAAATGGAGCTCGTTTCCGACCCTATTCCTCAAAGGGGGAGGAGGAACAAAGTTGTCTTACTTACTTTGACCACGTAACAAGGTTTCTTGTGAAGTTCGTTGGTTCGACAGTGGGGGTTACATGCTACAACCTGGATTGACACTGCAGCCTGCGTCTGCTATACTAAAATTTCCTCAGGCATGTCATCGTTGGCACTGCGGCCTGGATACTGATCCAAAATATGAGAACACGTTACGCGCCATACGCCAGGTCTTACCGCCGGCATGACTGCGAACTTGGCTTGAGTTCAGCTTCGCGGGCATGCCGCATGCCCGGGGTCCTTACGGCATGCTGGTGGTAAAATCGTCTGAGATGTAGCTGGGGCTATTTCCCGCGAGCGACGACATGCAGGTCTACCGAAGGCATATGAGAATCAGACTTTAGATCGCTGTTATTACTATGTTTTTGGTTTCAGAAGTAACGATTTTTATAAGTTGTTATGTGCTACTTTTAAACGTGCATTAAATGAAAAAACTGGTTACCTTCGTTGTTTCTCTCTGTTTGTTCTCTGTTTCGGTGTGGGCGAGTTAAGTTCATGTCAGTAATTTTCATAGCCATGTTATGGAAACAAATTAGTCAAGATTGACCACGTGGTACACGATATCTCCCTAGTAGCAAATCCATGTATCCAAAGTGCTAACTGTTCCTTCGATTGTGTAAAAACGCTATCCACGTGATGATTATTAGCAATAAAAAAGAAAATTAGTGAGAGACTGGTACAGAGGCTCGGCCCCAGTGCCCGCTTTATCGGCCCCGCCGAAGACCCCGGAGTTGCCTGCGGACTGAGGCTGTAATTATTAATTACACCATTGATGAATGTTAGTACAGGTCTACCTCTGTGTCTTCTTGGAGCTTCTTGTTGCCCAACTCAGTCCCCTCAGAAGTAAGCAATTCTCTGGGGTAACATGTGATGTTGCTCTAGAGAACTTCTTATTTAAATTTAATCATATTCGCTTGTATGCGAATGAATGATTTTTCGATCGCGTGATAAACAGTAATATTTAAGCAATTCTCTGAAGAACATTACGAACAAACAAACCAAGCTGAAGTGTTTTTGGTTTCAATAGTGCAATAAAAGAAAAATCCCTATTCTTTTATTGTATTTTTGTTTCGTTGGGTGACCTTATTTCAGTCCTTGTTTTTTAAGTTACGTGATTTCAGAGTAAAACTGAGTTGCCATATCACGTAAACAAAGCGCGTAGTGGCACTCGCATTTCTAATCAACCGTGAACACATCAGACATCTTATAATTATATTAAAATTCCAGCAAACCTTTTTTCCATCCGCGCAGCTGATGATCATGATTCCTCGCTGATGCGTCGTTCGCTTTGCACATTGAACGGTTCGTAGAACTGATCTTGGTTCACGGTGTCGATGGCTGTGAATGACAGTATGTCCGCCTCGTCTAACGCAGAAGAGATATCAGACAGCCGAAATGTTTTATTTTCGCCCGCAGAGGAGCCGAGCTCTGCGACATCCGTTGACATGGACGAAATGGAAGTACTGCTTGGCCCCTTGAGCGCAGACGAGGAAGCATTTTTTGAAGCTGTTCGAACCGGCGACAAAGAAGCAGTTCAGAACTTGATAAAAACCAAACATGTCGACGTCAATTGCAGAAATACTAACGGAGAGACCGCTTTACAAATAGCGGTAGAAGAGCAGGCTATCGATATCGTCCACGCGCTCCTGAAAAATAAGGCGGACATTGGTTCGACCTTGTTTCAAGCCGTTAGGAACAATTGCCTGCAGTGCGTTAAGATTCTGGTGGCGTATGATTCAAATCGGAAAACCACTACTGCGAAACCCCTTGAAAGACTTGCAGCAACAACGGCGAGAAACAGCTCAGGGAAGTTTGACGAATTTCAAACGCCGCTTGGCTTGGCTGTGCTAAATGAAAACTACGAAATTGTCGAATTCCTCGTGAGTAAAGGCTACAAAGTGGAAGATCCGCAAACACAGAAAGCTCAAGATGCCGCCGAACGAAATGAGAAAGAATCGATGGCAGGCTTAAAGACTCTGTAGTAAAAGTCAACACTTACAGAGCTTTAGCAAGCCCTCTGTATATATCGCACCTATTCCTACACGAGAGCAAGCACTTGGGTCTAAGAAGCGCTGAACATGCAGCTAGCGACCCTCTTTTCCGATGCATTGTTTTGAAAAAGAAATTGAAGGAACTAGCGAGCAGTGAAGATGAGTTTCGCGATGATTATCGAGCCCTCTCGGCCCAGTGCGAGAATTTTGCGATTAAGTTGCTGGATGAATGCAGAAATCTTGAAGAAATCGCGGCTGTTCTGGATATGCCGGAACTTGAAAAGATGAAAGACGATGTGCACTTGAAAGATAAAGAGAAACGATTGCGAGTGCTTAATCTTGCCATAAAATATCAGAACATGAAGGTAAGTCAGAAGTTAATAACTAGTTATATAGACCTCTGGTGAAATACGGTATACCTTGGTTAAAAAATCCAGGTATTTTCTGTGTTCAGAGAGAGACTCTCGCTGCTCATGAAACTCAGTACTCACTTCAACTTCAAACGTTTTCAAAGCCGAATTAAAAACAGATATGTTTTAATCTCCGCAAGAGTTAGCTAGCACAACAATAACTGCGGATTCCAAGAATTAACTTATGAGGAATTTATTTGCGCGTTTGGTAATAAATATTCCGTTGTTTGTATGTGCATGCCGAATCAATGGTTCACTCTTGATTCTTACTCAGTTTATAAACAATCACTGTACATGTTATATTAGCAAGTCCGTTATTTTCTGAAGTGCTTCACACGAATTGAAATGCCGAAAGTGAACAGATATTGAGTGTTGTGCAGCAGCTCGAGACTCAAGCCAATATAACTAAGTGACTCACTGCGCTAAGTCAGATATATCAACTATTATCCTGGTTTTGATATCAATAATTAGTCACTTTTAAAAAGTTTCAGCTCAGTAAGCAAGCACTAAAAGGTCTTACGTCATGTTATAAATAAACTATCATGAAAATAGTTGTTTAAAATAATACAATGAAACATGTCTGTAAACCCCCAAAAACTAATGGGCCGAATATTTAAACGAAGTCTTAAGTTAGGCCGTGGTTTAAAATATTTAATGAGGTCTAAATCTGCTTATAAGCAGGTCAGTCTAAGTAGCTAATTGTTTTTTTTAGTCTGTGTTATACATCTTCTAAACAGGGCTTACTGTAAATGACGTTAACACATTGAGGTTGGCCACGGCCACGGTTTTGTCAATCCCTGTCTAAATCTTGTTTAAATATTCGGCCCAATTAAGTTTATGTATAGGCTCATGCTATGTCACACCGTGTATGATAGATCATTTTTTGCGGTGTACAAAATTACCCTTCAGAAATCATACTAGTGTAGTAAGGGAGAAGACTACCAGAAATAACAATAACCAAAAAGGCACAAAGACTATGGAAGATTGAGGCGGATTACGAACGATGAACTTGAAAATTTAGAGTCTATTTTATTCAAGTTGCAACATCCGCAACGAACGCCGGTTGAATCATGTTTTAAATTCCTGATATTGTCGTTTTAGCAACACTTAAAAACAAAGCCGACAATGGCAGAAATAAAAAAAAGACAAATACGCGACAAACCAACCCCCAAAAAATCATGTCTTTGTTACTTTGTCAACAAACCATCGTTTCCAAGTTATTTTATAATAATTTGTAGTCTTTTTGCTGAATGTCATACCTTCGAGAATTCTGAGAATTTCCAGCTACATTTGAAGACAATGTCTCCTTGTTGAACATGATCTCCTAGTTGATGGTTTTAAAAAATTATCCCTGGTAATGGCCGTTTTTATACTAGATATGTATAATCCGTCTGGACGAACTTGTGCAAGTTTTATTAGTGCGTCTGGTTATGTGTCTCAGTAGCCCGAGATCAGTAGTAAAGACTGGCATATGATGGATTATGCGTTAAGACGAACTATCAGCTTTAGTTCGTCTTGAACAACGAACCAGAGACGAACTTGGCTGAGACGGATAATCGGCCGTCTGTGTAAAGACGGGCATAAGACGAATTATGTGTCTGCATGGTTATAAGTCGCAGTATAAAGACGGGAAGAAGACGGATAATGCGTCAAGATGAACTATCCACTTTTAGCATAACCCAGCGGCTATTGGCAAACTCGCAATCTGATTGGCTACAGTACACAGGCACCTACTATCGATCGATAGACGGCTCTCGGAGTGCGCGCACAGTTTTTCGTGCATTACGGCCAAAAATATTAAACAAAACTGTCAATAAATCAGTTTTATCGATATTCTGTATTTAATAGAACAGCCGCTGGGTTATGCTAAAACAATTAGACGGCTCGCTCTCGATAGAAACCTCGAGCTTGCCGTCTAATTGTTAATTATGCGTCTTGAACAACTAACTAAGGACTTTGTGCGTGTGATAGTTCGTCAGACGCATAAAAAAACGAGAAGCATAGTTCGTCAGGACAGATTATGCGCCTCCAGTATAAAAGTCATAAAAAGGACCATTAAGCCGTCATCAATCTCTCATGACACGTAGCCGTGTTTGTTCAGTTCATAGCTCATCCGTACAGCCAAGTGATGCTGAATTCAGTCGTGTATAAGGGTACATCAGGATGGCACAAGCTGTCGTTTCCCGTCAAACTTGTTCTGGTCATGTTGTACACCCTTTTTATGCCGCTGTGCATGCTGGGATACATGCTCACTCCAACCAACCGCGTAACAAAGAAGCTGGAGATACCGCTGTTCAAGCTGATGAGCCAGGCCTCCTCTGTTATTTGGTTTCTGGTTTTGGTAACAACGTCTGCCTTCGAGGATAAATATGACACGTTCTTACGTTTGTCACCATTGAGTAGGTCGACTTTAATGTTGTTGTGTATGTTTTAATTTTGATTTTCAAGATTAATTGTTATAGTTACTACAGCCTGTACTTAATTTAATTGCTGGGCCATGTACTGCAACTCAGTATCTCAAGAGAAAACCCGGTGTAAAAACATTCATATATTTCTCACATACTCATTTTTATGGAAATCAAACTCATTTTCATCAGTACGACTGAACGGTTTGCAGCAGGCCTCGTTTTCAAACAGAGGCAAATTGGCCGGTCTTATAATCACTTCTTCGCAGTCGTAATTCTTTCGATGCTAAAACTCTAATCCCACAGAAAAACTGGGTAAATCATCTTCTTCATCGACAAATTTGCTTAAATTTTATTTCATTTTTCATTTTCTTGGCGAAGGTGTTCTTTTATTGCGCTTGGCCGCTCGTGCGAAAAAACATTATCTGCCGAAGCGACTGGTCAAGTAGTTTGCTCGCGCCATCAGCGTTCTCAACAAGATTATCAGACACGCTTACTACAGAATTCAACCTCGTCCCCAGGGTCTACTCCACTTTCAAGATGGCGGCTGAAAGCAGAGTAGACCCTGGGGACGAGGTTGTACGGAATTTGATTGCGCCGCTTTACTACCTATGTTATTTAACAAATAAAGAAGCCAAAAACCATGTATTATACTGTCACGCAGGCGAGTGTTTTCTAAATTTCTCTAGTGTTCTCAAATTTCCGTCGTGTTTTATGACAGTAGAATACATGGTTTTGGCTTCTTTATGTGCTTTAAAATATAGATTTACGCGCGCGCGAAACGATAAAACACGCTTTTCTATGTTTTATACTCTGATAAAACATGGTTTTAACCAATCAGAGCGCGCAAAATTTTCAGTTTATATTTTAAAATGAGTTATAACACTTTATAAGAACATGAGAAGAGCATTATAATTCTATGTCTTTGTTTTCTTAGCTATTATCATTGGAATCTGGGTGATCGGAATAACAGTCCAGGAAGTCAAACAAGCCCTGCACCAAGGGATGGAGCGATACTTTTCAGAGTGGTGGCACCTCGCTGTAATACCCATGATCATGTTTTACGTTACTGCCGATGTCCTATGGATCGTGGGCTACGCATCCATAGCCTCGGATTCAGGTGAATGGACTATACATATTCGCCATCTACTGGGTTCCACGTCACTCGCCCCATTCCACCTCCTGCTGTTATCCAACAGTTTTTACTCCTTCGCAGTGATTCTGACATTCTTTGAAGCTTCTCATGTTCTGCAAGTGAATCCAACTCTGGGACCACTTCATTTATCGCTCATGAATATGGGCAAAGATATTATGAAGTTCTTCGTGCTTTTTGGCATTAACGTTTGCGCGTTTGCCCTTGCTATGAGAAAACTGTACTCACAGTATGTACAGACCTCACAAATCACAGTGAGCAACAACAGAACAGCAAGCCACACCTTCGAAAGGTAACTCAGTGCTATAAGACACTGTACCGTAGCAGGAGAATATCACCCCGGAGCCTCTATCTGTACTGATTAATGACAACAGCGTAGTTACACCTTCGGCTATTTTTAGAATCATTCTCCCGCGAAAAGATTTCCGTGTAACGACATTCCGCCGTTCTAGTTTTATTCCACGTTCCTCTCGTTCATTCTTGGTTTTATTTTTAATCTGAAACATGAATGACAACCTCGTCTTCGTGCTCGCAACGGGTGGTTTTCGCGGCAAAAGTAATTCTAAAAATAGCTCAAGGTGTAACTAAGCTGTGTCAAAGGCCCAATAAGGGAGATGGAGGCTCCAGGGTGATATGCTCCTGACCGTAGCCTATAACATACCACATGAAATCCAGAGAATAGCCCATAATTTCACAGTTGTGTGCTTAGTGGGTTAACCTGTGAGGGACTAGCATCCCATCCAGGGGAAGTAGCAACACTCCTATTCGGCTTTATGCTACGGAAACCGGGATAACCTCCGGCAGTGTGGGTCAGTTTGTCCCGTGTACGGCTTTACCTTACCTTTCACCTTTCACCATAAAAAGGCTCCTCCGATTGAATCATACAAGGTCGACCAACATAATACACAACACTTCCGAAATCAACCAAACTGACTGTGAAAGGACCGCATACACCGCGTACCCAGCCTTGCAATCAGTCTCAGTGGTTTACAATCTCGTTCCCAGAGTCCTCGTTACCCTTGTCCAGCGGTGGAGCGGCCAACAAGGACCTCTGCAATCTCGTACCCAGAGTCCACGGTCTCCTCGGTCAGCGACGACCCGCTGACCGAGGAGACCGAGTGATCCGCCTGACTTGCGCAGTAAGACCGGAAGTCCAAGAATCTTGTCGTCCGTTAGTTGAAACATGTGGTCGAACACATGCGCAGTAAAGCCGGAAGTCCAAGAATCCTGTTCATGGTGGATCGCTTCCCCCCCAGAGCTCCTTGTTGGCCGCTCCACCGCCGGACAAGGGTAACGAGGACTCTGGGAACGAGATTGGGTGGTTCATAATTATAAAGCTAAGTTATCTTTCTTTCGCTCTTTTCGACAGAATCGAGGGAACATTTAACACCCTATTTTGGGCACTGTTCGGACACGTGGATTTGTCGACCTTCAATACCAGTGAACACGCTTATATAACCCAAGTAACAGGCCACTTACTGTTCGCAACATACAGCCTCAGTTCGGTGTTGGTTGCATTGAACCTTCTCATTGCCATGCCTCAGTAACACCTTTCAAAAAGTGGATGTAAGTTTTATGACGTCAGCGTTACCACTTCATTTTGCAGTAAACACCTTTCTGGAACCGCCTCTATTTTAATCCGTCCGTTATAAACTATACTTTTACAGTTTAGGGCTAGGGACATCTGGATCCGGTTGTTAAAAGAATGGATAATTACGCTTTCCACCGTATAAATCACTATCCAGCGGATAACGTACTGTAGTTGTTTGCTTACACTTGTCCACTAGATAGTGATTATCCGGTGATAGCGTTATCCACCCTTTTCAACCTCGTCCCCAGGGCCCTCTCGGTATTCAAAATGGCAGCGACGGAAGACCCTGGCAAAGGCTGGTCACGTGACCTTAAAAATCTCCAAATATATTATTAATTAATTCAAAATGGCGGAAGGCTCGCCATGCTTGAATTTATGTCACGTGACCCAGCCTTTGCCAGGGTCTTCTCTCCGTCAGCCGCCATCTTGGAAAAAGGAGAGAAGGCTCTGGAGACGAGGTTGCCACCCTTTTAAAAACCGCGGCCTGTTTTGTATCGTTTAGTTTCAGAGTCAATGGCGTACCTCATTCCGAGCTTGAATATAGTGGACGACCCAATTTTTTTACAACTTTTTGATTACTTTCTGTCGGGGGACACCGGAATGATATTGGAACAACCTAACTGACTTACCACATCAACGTATTTTGATTGGTCAAATCAACAGATCCCATCAGAAAGTTATAAAGTTGAGATTAAATTACTTGAAGCAAGAGGATTCCCCGTGCCCGAGGATATATATATTTTTAAATCTATCAATATTTTCGCGCCATGCTGTGAAAGTTATTTTTAACAGTTCCTTCTGATCGAGGCTCCGACATCACGTTACTCGAACTGGCCAATCAGGTAGCGCTCTTAAATAGCTCAGTTATGGACTGAAAGTTAAAAATGGATTTCAAAAAATTATCATTGGAAGAGACCCATGATGCTTCTCTTAGATCATCCTTGAAGTCAATAGACCTTTCCCAAAATGGCCGCCGAAAATTCGAAATGATTAAAACCATGATTAAAATAATTATTATAATAACTTCATCGGGCATTGTGGCGTATTTTGCGGGCTAAAATGGAGAATTCAGCGGGCTAAAATATATTTTAGCCCGCTGAACTGAGCCAATCAGAAACAAGAAAATAACGTAGCAGCCAATCAGAACTGGAAACCATTCAACTGTTCGCGCCGTTTTCTTGGAATTCAAAGCGCCGTTGACTCTAAGTGCTGCCATCTGCAGCTGCCAAAGCTATTGTTTTTTAGCTTTATATTATCAGACTGCTGGAAAAGCTAACGAAGAAGCAAATTTTCAGCCTTCTCAGTACAGCTAGTTGAAGAGGACTTACAGAAACTCGAGGAAGAATCCATACACGGCGGCGAATTGAATGTAAGCTTAAGTTTGTCTTCTTCGATCGAAACCCGCTCAGTTCAGGCAAAATATTTTATGCCAAATTGCCAGTTCAGTAAGCTTAATTGCATGATTAAGTTCCAACACTTCTAGATGACTATTTATTTGCTGTTGATGGAATTCTGTAATTTTTCCTTTCAAGAGAACTTTAGAGCACAGATTGTTTCGACGAATTTTGCGTACGGTTTTCTGCCAAGTTTTACAATCATATGAAATAAACGTCGACCCGACGCCGGCAGTGTTCAAGATATCGCTTACTGTCTTTGATTCCTTTTCTAAATACCCTCTGAAATTATTATAATAGTAATAGAGTTGATGTTCTTGGGCTTAAATATGTTTTTGGCCCTTCTCAGTCTCATTTTAGCCCTCGCCGAAGCGGCTCGGGCTAAAATGAGCCTGAGTCGGGCCAAAAACATATTTACGCCCGCGAACATCAACTCTATTGTTATATTAGCTTCTACTTGAGTCGAGAAAACGGAAGTTGAAAACTGAAAATTTAGAGACGTTTGTATGACACTGATTTACAAACGTCTGTAAATTTTCCAGTTTTCAGCTTCCGTTTTCTCAACTCAGATAGAACCTAACCTAACGAAACTTCCTACCATTACCAAACAAGAGGTGGTCTTTCAGGTGCTGGTATTGATTTTCCGCTCAGTTTAATATGAATTTGCTGCGGCCATTTTGGGAAAGGTCTATTCGCATCACTCACACTCCCCTAGATCTCCTGCTATTATAATGATTGTAACTGTGTTTTACAGGCCGAGAAAGATATGAAGTTCAAATTTGCGCGGACCCGTGTGTGGATGTATTATGTCAGTGAGATCAGTGCTCTGCCGCCTCCGTTTAACCTGATTCCTGTAGACAAAGCTGCTATGGGTTGTCGCTGGATTGCTACACGATACCGCTGGATCGGAAGAGTAAGTAGTTCAGGGCAGCACAGCGGTCAAACGCAAAAATTCGGCGCCATTTCCGAAGTTTGTAAAGGCCGATTTGACGGTACGATTTTGTCGCATGCGACATGCTTACGACAAGCCTACGATACGAAATGTGTAAACGTGTCGTGTAAATCAAACCTACAACTCGCTTACGATTATCGTGTACGACACGAAAAATGTCGTAGGATTTTGAAACATGTTTTAAAACCCTACGACATGTTGTAGCTACAAACAATGTCGTATATGATTTTTACATGACGCGAGCAGCGCGCGCGCTACAAAAATCGCATGCGACAACATCGTCCTATATCGTCCAGTGGTAAACCAAAATACGAGCTGAGACACTTGGTGGATAACAATTATTAAACAATCTATGCAAATGCGGCGTACAAAGCTCAACTTTTCGGTAAATTTCTTAACTTTTGGCTTTAAAGTGGACGAATTCGTAATTTTAAGACATTAATAATAAGCGGCAGTTTTGGCGGGAACTGCGCGCGCGCAGTGCGTTTAACCGCTGTGGAGAGGGCAGGTATGGTGCATTTCTTGTGTTTGTATTGTTTGATAGAAGTAGTGTTATCCACGAGCCCCTCCCTGACTCAGGAGACTGAGCAAGCACCCCCTTGGTCTTCGATGATAAGTATAAATTATTACTATTACTATTTGATAAGGACGTAAGCTGGTGCTAAACTCTTTGGAGTAATCTATAGTCTGTTCAATCGCTTAACTCCGCTTAACTCCCCATGGTTGTGATGCTTAATTTCTAATTCAATCATGTATTCATATCTCAGCTTGATTATTTTGTCTGCCGATTGCTTTTCTGTTGCAGTGCCTTGGGTGCTTTGACAGCGAACAGATTTCTACCCGCAGACCGAAGACAAACGAGAAGAGAGTAAGCATCCAGCAGAAAATAACTACATCCCAAAACAGAAGTATTTGGGAAGGTTGTAAAAATATACCCTTTTACAGTGAGTTTTGATTTCAACGGCGGTCAAAACCAGAAACGAACTGTTTGATATGATAGCTCCATGGATGGAGAAGCTCAAAATTGAGAAGCTAGGGAGCGCGGGAAAGGGAGGAACAAAATTAGTTACAAACGCTTCAGTCTTGGGTTGTACGCAGAATTTGAATTCCTATATACTGACAGTGTCCTTGGGTCTCTGGGTCGCTTGATTCAAAGACCCTAATACACGCTGTAAAAACCGCCAGCCAAATGTTTTCAGTATCTTTCTCTGACTTTTAAGTTTTTTTAAAAACCCTAGCTTATTTTGTTTCTTTCCGCTTCAGCGCCGAGTCGTCATCAAAAATCTGATTCATCGATATTTCTCTGGGAACGAAAAACCACAAAAAGAGGAGCCCGATGAAGAATCCGATCCACCAGAAGATATACAATTGAAACTGATGGAGGTCACTAAAACATTACAGAGCTTGCAAAATGTGGTCAAGCAGTTTCGACGTAATACGCTAAAGGTAAGCCACGTATTGTTGAGCCACTAATCAACAAAGTGGTGTAGCCGAGTCTCAGGGTGGTGGTGACATGAACTGGTGGGCATGTATGTTGTTATTAGGGCTGAAAGCTATTAGTTTTGCTGTTCTTTGTGAACACCCATAAAATTCATTCATCTAACCTCTCTCTCCTCGTGGAGAATAATTATGCCATCGATGCTTCTCCTCTAAGTTGATCTGTCTATGGCTGTAATCTCCACTTCACACACACACACAATGAGCTGAAAGATCAAAATAATTGGCTTCGAGTCCATTCAGCACTACTAAAGCGCATTTTAATCCCGTGTGACCGAGTGTTTTAGGGCGCTGGTATGGTAATCCGGAGCAGTTCCCGGGTTCAAGCCCTCCATCCTGCCATTACAGGATTTGTTCTCGGTAGTCCCGAGTTCAACTCCTCGGTCACGCTTGTAAAATAGCCAACCGATCTGCATGCCTCCTGCCAGTTGGGATTCTTAACCATGTTCTGTTCATTTACAATATTTGTTTCTGTGTTTATAATGGCCCACAATATAAACTACTGGGTTTTCCAGTAATTTGTATAGCCAATAAAGTACGTTAACTTTTTTCAGTTATAATCCTGAATTGCCCTGAACCTGCTATAATATAATGCCTGGGGGAGACTTCCGTATAAAAGTGGCGAAGATGTTCGTCGGATACCGGATCCATTTTTGTGAATGTAGCTCAAGTTCAATCACCGGCCGGCCATGAGTCAGCCACAGTTAGATCCTGTTTAATTAGTTGTGGCTTACTTTGCAAACGTACCCTAAGCGATACCATGCACACTGTGTTGGTGAAAATTGAACTGATGGAACATCCTATATAAGTGGTAACAAAACGTCGGGTAGAGTCCTATACACGACCCTCCACTACTGTCAGTAACACTTTTACGTTTTACTTCTGGTATAAATCCTAAATGACAAAAAAATATTTTGACTAGAGGGAACTATATGAAGAATAGTTAATACTGAAGTCCCCCCCCCCTTAAGGAACTCATACAGACTCATGGTGCATTATTATAATTTCTTCTTTTTTTAGAAAAAGAAAGATGGTCAAAAAACCACAATGAGGGATGCAGCCCTTTCGAGCCTTTCGAGAGAAAATGAGTTCAAAACAAAACTTTAGATCTCAATTGTGCCTCAAAATGAACCAATAAATTGTCTCACTTGACTGAGGGCAGATGAATCAACGATGAAGCCTTTACTCAGGCGGAGCCAAAGGCACTCTTGGACGTATACATGTGAATATGGGATACGTTTCACTATGTTATTGCATTCGCCATGTATCATTATTATCATTTTTATTCTGAAAAAAAAAACATATATAAAATAAAATAAAATTTATAACACGAGAACGGTTGCAATTAAAATGACATCGGTATAGAGAGTCTATACAATATCATAAAACTAGACTGCGAGCAGTTTCACTTTCCCTTCCGTCCGTCGAGCGAAAACGGAAATAAAGTGAGAGAGGAAAATGGCCGCGCGCCTCGCCCCCAGATTTCGCACGGTCATGCAGTTTTCCTCCTCTCACTTAATTTTACTTCTCGTTCGATGAACTAGGGAAAGACGGACTGCTTGTAGTATATAGAGCCTTACGATTTTCATTAAAACTTTCTGGCACAGTTCAGCTGTTAACAGCAGTGGGGACCAGGGGCGTAACCAACCCTTTTTCCTTTTAAGCCCGAGATCATCAAGGGGGGCTCTAAAGCGAGCTCGGAACTACTTCAACAAGTTTTACATCAAACCAGAGATACAGTAAATTCCCTCTTTCCAATGAGGTAGTCGTGTTTAAAATGTGACCCCATTCTAGTCACTCTGTTAAAATCGCGACCTCATGGTCAATCCAGTCGTGAAAATGCGACCTCATCCATCGGCACATCCCCATTAGCCTCTTACTAGGAAGTACCCCCGGGTCCTTTGTTTGACAACAGTGTGTATTCGGAGCCCTATTTGTGTTTGTGCAGTGTTGGTTTGTAGTGTGTTCATGCCAAAAGAAAATCCGAAAGAAAGAGGGACTGCTCGCAGTCTACCAAGATATCCTTCCATTATTTACAGTAATGTGCCTTCGTCACCCTTTGTTTGGCAACAGTGTATATTCGGAGCCCTATTTTGTTTTTTCAGTGCTGTTTCTGATCCTTCCTATGAGTTAGAAACTTCACGAAATTAAATGTATTCGGTTGAGGACAGCAGTTTGGACATCAAGTGTCATTATATTTCTGCTATGTACCGTGACAGTGCTGCTGATTAAGGCCTGAGTGAAGATATTGGTTTGGTACTGCAATATGTGCCAAAACGGCTACAAAACATGTGCCATTTTTATTCCTTGCTATGGTTTGAAATGGTTTCTACAAGGGCTCTTTTGGGTTGAGTAGCCATTACAAGCCTTCTAAAATTGAATCTATTAACATATAACAGCACCTCAATTTTCCAAAACAGCTATTCCATTGGGTTATTTTGACCCCAAAAGAGGACCATTTCTGAACAGCTCTGAACTGGTATTTTATTTTACTCAGTCACCGTTTCGGCCCCATTTCGGCACAAACAGATCTTTTGAATTTATTATTTTGTTTGTTTTAAAAGCTTTTTTTTACTGCTAATAAGTCAATGTAGGAAATGAAAGAAAAACAGAAATAGTTATTTATAACTCATTGAAGTTAACTGTGGATTAGCACAATATAGTCCTGTCTTGTACAACTGGACCCAGAAATGTAGTCGTTTCAAATGTGGGCTGTGATGGTCGTCTCCTAATAAAGGATTATTATATGGTCAATAAAGTCATGATGACGGCATGATGGGCCATCTTGCCCGCTCGGGAAACAAATCACAACGAGAAGAAGTCTTACAGACCTCTGTCACAACGCAAGATTTCACTTCATCTTTCATCGCGGTGGAGACAGCCATATTATACAAATCTTGATAACAAAGTATGCACAAATCAGGGGGGGGGGGGGGGAAGAAACTCCTTATGAATGGTTTGCATAATTACGGACATAGCGGTGCCGGGAAACCGAGCGTGCGCAGTAGCACTCAACTAGTTGCTAAGAGGATTGTCCCACGGGAACTTATTGACAATAAAAAAGCTTTTCAGGCAAGAAATTCACACCTAAAATTAGTATGCATGATAACAAAAATGTGTTTTTCCTTGGTTGTTTTCGCTCGAAAACGAAGAAGTATTTTTTTCGTTGTTGTCTGATTTCGCTTCGCCTCGTGTATTACGATAAACATTTTCATCCGACTTCGCTTCCCGTTCCAGTAGTAGCACTACTGACCGTACCCGAAAGACTCTCGCTGGATCCTCTCGCTGTAGCTTGTAAATGCAGCTCTGACGGATTTTTCGCTTGTTGTTTCACGCTTCCGAGATCAGGCCAAAAATCTGCCAGCGCTGTGTTTGCAGGCTACACGCGTACAGCTCCAATGCAGCTCTACGCTGCGAGCTTGAAAACGTTTCCCGGGTTAAAAAACAATGAAGTTTTGGTTGACGTCATTCTTAGCAACGGCTTGATTGACACAGGATTCGCACTATTGGTCTGTTGCCCGGCACCGCTATGTCCTCAAAGAAAAGTGCCGGCTTTCTCCCCCCCCCCCCCCCCCCCCCCTCCCCCCGGCACAAATAGTGTTCTCTCATACTGATCATAGCGACGGAAAATAATGGTTTGTTCTAAAATGTCAAAGGAAGCTTGGCTTAACTGTCTCTACAAATTCTCCTACAAGCAAGGAGAGGAACAATTCTCTAACGCATTTCCAATTGAAAGTCAAATTCCACCCTCGTTACCGTTGGGATGAAATCGCTCAGAGTTTTCTCGCCTCCGACTCATATTTAGCACCGTTCTTACAGTTTCAGCGAAGTTTTAAAAGAGCCATTATAATAAAACGTTATTGCACTAACTTCGGCCCGTATATTTAACAAATAAAGAAGCCAAAACCATGTATTATTTAACAAATAAAGAAGCCAAAACCAGGCGAGTGTTTTCTATATTTCTCAAGTGTTCTCAAATTCCCGGAGTGTTTTATGACAGTATAATACATGGTTTTGGCTTCTTTATTGCTTTAAAATATAGATTTAACGCGCTCGAAACGATAAAACACGGCTTTTCTATGATTTATACTCTGATAAAACATGGTTTTTAACCAATCAGAGCGCGCGCATTTTCCAGTCTATGTTTTAATGGGGAATATTGGCCTTCGGCTTCGGTCCATAAACTCGACCAATGTATGTATTTCTCCAATATGGACCTCACGCTAGTTCAATAACATCTACATGCCAGTATTGTAGCTGCTCGCATTAAATTTGATTCACAATGGCATTAGTAAGTAAGTACAAGTTTATTTAACAAGGCAAACACATATAACAGTGAAAATTAACTGACAAAATTGTAACCTAGCTCCAATAGTAACAAGGTAAAATAGTAAAATATATTATAACACTATACATTGTATATATCTAAAAGTTAAAAATAAAAAGAAGTATTCAAAAACGTTAGACCTAATAACGTTGATTACAATTATTTTTTAAAATACACGATTATTCCAATAGAGGTTCTCTTGTTTAAACTACTATATTCGATCGCGATTTGTCTAAAAAGCACTACAGAGAATACTTAGAATAATCAGTTTTACAGGCCTTTTTGAATTGAACGAGTCCGTTTTACATCGACCAGTTCATAATTAGAAAGGTCTAAAAACGTCACTATGAATCCTAAAACGTAAAGAAAACACGAGTAACCATAGCAACACACCCAAGATAAGTTAAAAAGATAATTGACCTGGACATACATGTATTTAGCTCATCATGAGCGAAACTAGTCTGTAGTAGATAACTTTAGCTACTTGAGGTGCATTGGATATATAATTCAACTACACTTTACATTACTAACTTGAAAGATCAACAGTCCGAATTAAATGCGCTTCCTGTTGTGTTTTCTTTCTGTTCTGTATGTTGGTTTGAAATAAAGCTTTAGGGTTTTTACATAATTCCTAAGGTAAAGATTTGTGTACCTTCTAAGTCTTCAAATTATTTTGAGACTCGAGAACAACACGGCATGAGCTTGCGCAATACCGGACTGTTGATGGTCTTTAAAGGAGCTATGTCACGATATTTTAAGTCATTGTTGCGAAGTGCAAAATCACCTTCAAATTGAAGAAAGCCACAAAATAATAGTTTTTTAAGGAAGAAAAAAACCCAAAGAGGTGATAGTAAACCAAACAGGAACAAGCATGGTTGAGGATGTAGAAGATTAAGACGGGTTACAAATTGGTAAACTTGAAAAAAAATTGCCATCCGTGACATAGCTCCTTTAATATTGCTTAAAAGTGGCGAGGATGCTCCTCAGAAATTTTGACTTGAGAAAAACCTAAAACGTAGCAGAATCCATTTGAGGGCTCTGTCTCAATGTAGACTCTTTGTCGATGAAACACTGTCCGGACACGAGCCACATTTCAGACAAAGATTTCAATTTAGAAATTTATTTACAACAGACTGCGAGCAGTCTCTTTTCATAATTCCTCTAGGGCGAGAGAAGTCAAAGCAGCGATGTGACGATCGAGTGGTGAAGCATACTTATTACACTTTCCGCTCGCGCCAAGGATCTCGGGAAACAGACCGACTGCTCGCAGTCTATCTTGACAACTAACTCCTGTTTATTTGCGGCTTACTTTAGAAACGTACTCTAAGAGAGGTATCATAACATATCGCAACTGCATCTGAACACCCTAAGCGGTACCAAAACACTAATAATAATACATTTCTTAGCGCCTTTTCTCAGCGATTCAAAGGCCCTAATTACGTACAAAATACTGTATACTAAAAAGATACTGTTAAATTCGGAGAAAGCTTAAAAAAAAGAAACTAATTACAAGTAAGATATACTAAAATTATTGACCCCTATATGTACGGCGAGCAACCCTTTTGTGCCCGAGAGACTCCCGGGCTTTTATCTTATGGGAATAACAGAAGTCAGGTACCTTGATTTTACGCGATTACAGTTGATACATGATGGCGTTCGGTTAGAATCTAAAGAAGAAAGCAACAACCAGTTAACTCTTACAGTCAGTTTGCATCTAAGGGCAAACTGACTTGTTGTGAAACATCATGTTTTAGTAGATGCAAACGACGTATGGACCTATCGTCGAGTTTAACAAACGCTGAAACCTTTTAAAAGTCATTCTCTCCTAGAATTCAACTCGATAATAAAGCGGCCGGTGACTTAAAACTTCTTAACGTGCGTCCAGTCAGTCTCTTGGTCCAGCCTATTGAGCCCAAATCAGTGAGTCCTCTTCAAACTATGTCAATCAAATGTCTCGGTATAAGCGAGCTGTAAATTATTTATTTTGTTTCACGAATTTACGGAGCTATAACTGCGAAAAAACTGATATATAATTTCGAATTGTTTTGCTTCCATTATAATTCGACGCTACAGCTATACGGTTTGTGTTAAAAACTAAAATTGCTGAATTTTGCTTCCGAAATTATCTAAAAGAGGAACGGGTAAAGGGCCTATACTTTGTAAATTAAAGTAAATGATATCAACCCAACTGTGGTTCAAAAATTTCTCGTTTTGGTCCAAATCAAGAGAAAGCTATTCAGTGAGGCACGCAAAAGAGAACAATTTTCTTCCGTCAGTGCTAAATAACTGGAGCCCGAAGATATATGCTACCCATCACTCGGAATTTTTTTTCCCGAATAGCTTGTGTCACACTGACTGAATACTGAATAATATCTTAAAATATACCATAATTTCTTTCCACACATTCTCACTTATCGACACATCTAATCCTAGCAGTATGCGGGATGTTTGTCACACTTGAACCTATAGTTATATGGCCTAAGCTCCTACGAGTCTCCTGTTGCTCAGTGGTAGAGCGTCCGACCGGTGTGCGGAAGGTCATAGGTTCGACTCCTGTTGGGGGAACTCGGAAATGTTTTTCGGAGTAGCTTGTGTCACTGACTGAATAATAGCTCAGTTTCTCAGTTTTAGTCTAATGTCCAATGCACGCTGGTCTGACTGAAGTGCTGAAATAAAGTCTTACATTTTACTTTGTGTGACCCCAAGTTCGCGGTAGCTATCAGCTGTCTTTGAGTGGTTTTCACCAAACAGTTTTAATCTGATGTCCAGTGCACGCCGATGTGACTGAAGTGCGGAAGTAAAGTCCTGCATTTCACATTGTATGACCCCCAAGTAAAAAGTAGCTGTCAGCTGTCTCGAAGTGGTTTTCACCAAACAGTTTTAGTCTAATGTCCAAAGCACGCTGGTGTGACTGGAGTGCGGAAGTAAAGTCTTGCATGTCACGTTGTGTGGCCCCAATGTTATGATAGCTGTCAGCTATCTCTGAGTGGTTTTCACCAAACAGTTTTAGTCTAATGTCGAGTGCACGCTGGTGTGACTGGAGTGCGGAAGTAAAGTATTGCATGTCACGTTGTGTGGCCCCAAGGTTATGATAGCTGTCAGCTATCTCTGAGTGGTTTTCACCAAACAGTTTTAGTCTAATGTCCAGTGCACGCTGGTGTGACTGAAGTGCGGAAGTAAAGTCTTGCATTTCCTGTTGCGTGTTTCCAAGGTTGTCATAGCTGTCAGCTGTCTCGGATTGGTTTTCACCAAACAGTTTTAGTCTAATGTCCAATGCACGCTGGTGTGACTGAAGTGCGGAAGTAAAGTCTTGCGTTTTACTTTGTGTGACCCCAAGCTTATAGTAGCTGTAAGCTGTCTTTGAGTGGTTTTCACCAAACAGTTTTAGTCTAATGTCCAATGCACGCTGGTGTGACTGAAGTGCGGAAGCTAAGTCTTGCATTTTACTTTGTGTGACCCCAAGGCTATAGTAGCTGTAAGCTGTCTTTGAGTGGTTTTCACCAAACAGTTTTAGTCTAATGTCGAGTGCACGCTGGTGTGACTGGAGTGCGGAAGTAAAGTCTTGCATGTCACGTTGTGTGGCCCCAAGGTTATGATAGCTGTCAGCTATCTCTGAGTGGTTTTCATCAAACAGTTTTAGTCTAATGTCCAGTGCACGCTGGTGTGACTGAAGTGCGGAAGCTAAGTCTTGCATTTTACTTTGTGTGACCCCAAGGCTATAGTAGCTGTAAGCTGTCTTTGAGTGGTTTTCACCAAACAGTTTTAGTCTAATGTCGAGTGCACGCTGGTGTGACTGGAGTGCGGAAGTAAAGTCTTGCATGTCACGTTGTGTGGCCCCAAGGTTATGATAGCTGTCAGCTATCTCTGAGTGGTTTTCACCAAACAGTTTTAGTCTAATGTCCAGTGCACGCTGGTGTGACTGAAGTGCGGAAGTAAAGTCTTGCGTTTTACTTTGTGTGCCCCCAAGCTTATAGTAGCTGTAAGCTGTCTTTGAGTGGTTTTCACCAAACAGTTTTAGTCTAATGTCCAGTGCACGCTGGTGTGACTGAAGTGCGGAAGTAAAGTCTTGCATTTCATATTGCGTGTATCCGAGTGAATAGTAGCTGTCAGCTATCTCTGAGTGGTTTTCACCAAACAGTTTTAGTCTAATGTCGAGTGCACGCTGGTGTGACTGGAGTGCGGAAGTAAAGTCTTCCATTTTTTCTTGCATGACTCCAAGGTTGTTATAGCTTACAGCTGTCTTTGAGTGGTTTTCACCAAACAGTTTTAGTCTAATGTCCAGTGCACGCTGGTGTGACTGAAGTGCGGAAGTAAAGTCTTGCGTTTTACTTTGTGTGCCCCCAAGCTTATAGTAGCTGTAAGCTGTCTTTGAGTGGTTTTCACCAAACAGTTTTAGTCTAATGTCCAGTGCACGCTGGTGTGACTGAAGTGCGGAAGTAAAGTCTTGCATTTCATATTGCGTGTATCCGAGTGAATAGTAGCTGTCAGCTATCTCTGAGTGGTTTTCACCAAACAGTTTTAGTCTAATGTCGAGTGCACGCTGGTGTGACTGGAGTGCGGAAGTAAAGTCTTCCATTTTTTCTTGCATGACTCCAAGGTTGTTATAGCTTACAGCTGTCTTTGAGTGGTTTTCACCAAACAGTTTTAGTCTAATGTCCAGTGCACGCTGGTGTGACTGAAGTGCGGAAGTAAAGTCTTGCGTTTTACTTTGTGTGCCCCCAAGCTTATAGTAGCTGTAAGCTGTCTTTGAGTGGTTTTCACCAAACAGTTTTAGTCTAATGTCCAGTGCACGCTGGTGTGACTGAAGTGCGGAAGTAAAGTCTTGCATTTCATATTGCGTGTATCCGAGTGAATAGTAGCTGTCAGCTATCTCTGAGTGGTTTTCACCAAACAGTTTTAGTCTAATGTCGAGTGCACGCTGGTGTGACTGGAGTGCGGAAGTAAAGTCTTGCATGTCACGTTGTGTGGCCCCAAGGTTATGATAGCTGTCAGCTATCTCTGAGTGGTTTTCACCAAACAGTTTTAGTCTAATGTCCAGTGCACGCTGGTGTGACTGAAGTGCGGAAGTAAAGTCTTGCGTTTTACTTTGTGTGCCCCCAAGCTTATAGTAGCTGTAAGCTGTCTTTGAGTGGTTTTCACCAAACAGTTTTAGTCTAATGTCCAGTGCACGCTGGTGTGACTGAAGTGCGGAAGTAAAGTCTTGCATGTCACGTTGTGTGGCCCCAATGTTATGATAGCTGTCAGCTATCTCTGAGTGGTTTTCACCAAACAGTTTTAGTCTAATGTCGAGTGCACGCTGGTGTGACTGGAGTGCGGAAGTAAAGTCTTGCATGTCACGTTGTGTGGCCCCAAGGTTATGATAGCTGTCAGCTATCTCTGAGTGGTTTTCACCAAACAGTTTTAGTCTAATGTCCAGTGCACGCTGGTGTGACTGAAGTGCGGAAGTAAAGTCTTGCATTTCCTGTTGCGTGTTTCCAAGGTTGTCATAGCTGTCAGCTGTCTCGGATTGGTTTTCACCAAACAGTTTTAGTCTAATGTCCAGTGCACGCTGGTGTGACTGGAGTGCGGAAGTAAAGTCTTGCATGTCACGTTGTGTGGCCCCAATGTTATGATAGCTGTCAGCTATCTCTGAGTGGTTTTCACCAAACAGTTTTAGTCTAATGTCGAGTGCACGCTGGTGTGACTGGAGTGCGGAAGTAAAGTCTTGCATGTCACGTTGTGTGGCCCCAAGGTTATGATAGCTGTCAGCTATCTCTGAGTGGTTTTCACCAAACAGTTTTAGTCTAATGTCCAGTGCACGCTGGTGTGACTGAAGTGCGGAAGTAAAGTCTTGCATTTCCTGTTGCGTGTTTCCAAGGTTGTCATAGCTGTCAGCTGTCTCGGATTGGTTTTCACCAAACAGTTTTAGTCTAATGTCCAGTGCACGCTGGTGTGACTGGAGTGCGGAAGTAAAGTCTTGCATTTGATACTGCGTGTTTCCAAGGATGTCATAGCTTACAGCTGTCTTTGAGTGGTTTTCACCAAACAGTTTTAGTCTAATGGCCAGTGCACGCTGGTGTGACTGGAGTGCGGAAGTAAAGTCTTCCATTTTTTTCTGCATGACCCCAAGGTTGTTATAGCTGTCAGCAGTGTCTGAGTGGTTTTCACCAAACAGTTTTAGTCTAATGTCCAGTGCACGCTGGTGTGACTGAAGTGCGGAAGTAAAGTCTTGCATTTCCTGTTGCGTGTTTCCAAGGTTGTCATAGCTGTCAGCTGTCTCGGATTGGTTTTCACCAAACAGTTTTAGTCTAATGTCCAGTGCACGCTGGTGTGACTGGAGTGCGGAAGTAAAGTCTTCCATTTTTTCTTGCATGACTCCAAGGTTGTGATAGCTTACAGCTGTCTTTGAGTGGTTTTCACCAAACAGTTTTAGTCTAATGTCCAGTGCACGCTGGTGTGACTGGAGTGCGGAAGTAAAGTCTTGCATTTGATACTGCGTGTTTCCAAGGATGTCATAGCTTACAGCTGTCTTTGAGTGGTTTTCACCAAACAGTTTTAGTCTAATGGCCAGTGCACGCTGGTGTGACTGGAGTGCGGAAGTAAAGTCTTCCATTTTTTCTTGCATGACCCCAAGGTTGTTATAGCTGTCAGCAGTGTCTGAGTGGTTTTCACCAAACAGTTTTAGTCTAATGTCCAGTGCACGCTGGTGTGACTGGAGTGCGGAAGTAAAGTCTTGCATTTTTTCTTGCATGACCCCAAGGTTGTTATAGCTGTCAGCAGTGTCTGAGTGGTTTTCACCAAACAGTTTTAGTCTAATGTCCAGTGCACGCTGGTGTGACTGGAGTGCGGAAGTAAAGTCTTGCATTTCATACTGCGTGTTTCCAAGGTTGTTATAGCTTACAGCTGTCTTTGAGTGGTTTTCACCAAACAGTTTTAGTCTAATGTCCAGTGCACGCTGGTGTGACTGGAGTGCGGAAGTAAAGTCTTGCATTTCATACTGCGTGTTTCCAAGGTTGTTATAGCTGTCAGCTGTCTCTGAGTGGTTTTCGCCAAACAGTTTTAGTCTAATGTCCAGTGCACGCTGGTGAAAATGCAGTGCTATGGACTCTGTTCTATCAATCTTCAAGATCTCTTCATTCCCGAGGTCAGAGTAAGTGTTGGCTTTCGTGACAAGTTTTTTTTTTAATTTTGCAAGTCCTTCTTTAGGTAAATGATTGTGAGATTGAAGATTTGAGTGTTGCTGAGTAACTGTTAACGCACGCTGGTATAACTGCAGAGCTGATTCATAATCTTCTGAAAGCAATTTCTTAACTTGCTGCTCGTCAGACTGACAATGGGTTATCTCTTCCTGTTGTTTAGCTAGCAGGTCTGTCCTTATCTGAACAGCATTCTGAAGTTCCTCAAAAGCAGAATCATAGACTCCCCTTTCAAACTGAGTCATGCTTATCTCAAGGTAACTGTTGGCTGTTGCCGTGTGACAGTCATCGAATAATTCCTTTCGTATTCTAAGTGCTTGCAAGTGTGAATCAAGAGATCGAGGATAACGGCCCATACCATAGTATATCAAGCCTAGTTGGTAATAACTTTTGGCCGTTTTGCTGTGATACTTACCAAAACATTCCAACCTAATGTCTAGAGCACAGTGGTGTGACGTAAGAGATAATTTGTGATATTCTTCGTCTTCGATCTCCCACTGTACAAGACCTAGTTGGTAAAGACTGTCGGCTGTCTTTGCATGCCCCTCTTCCAATTTCGTTTTTCTGATGGCAAGGGCGAGCTCTTGCATATCAAAAGCCCTTTCGATGTCTTTCTTGCGAAATGACGTTTTTTCCCAATTGATAATAGCTGTCGGCTGTTTCTAGGTGTTGATCTCCGAACAGGCGTTTTCTAATGGAAAGTGCACACTCGTGTGACTGAACAGCTTGACTGTAGTTGCCTTTTTGACACTGCGTCCGTCCTAGTTGATGGTAACTTTGGGCAGTGTCTTGTTGCTCTCCATGAATCTTCCTCCGTATGGCAAGGGCGTCATTGTGATACTGAAGTGCTGAGTCATACCGTTTCATTTTAAATTGCGTGACACCGAGCTCATAGTAGCTGTTAGCCGTATCAGGATGTTGCTCACCTAGTACTTGCAATCTTGTGTGTAGTGCGTCTTCGTATGAACTAAGAGCTGCATGGTAGTCTTGCAAGCAGAAGTATGTCTTCCCTAGCTCGTGGTAGCTGTCGGCTGTTGAACTGTGACGTTGTCCTGTTACTTCAAGTAAAATCCTAAGTGCTTCTTTGTGAGAGCCAAGAGCATACTCATACTTTTCCAAATGCCGCTGTGTGATTCCTAACTCGTGGTAACTACTGGCGGTGTCTTTGTGACAGTTACCCAGATGATTTAATCTAATCTCACGTGCACTGTTATGAGAGCGAAGGGCAGCAGAGTAGTCTCCCATTTTGCACTGTGTCACCCCCAGCTCATGATAGCTGTCTGCTGTTTTTGAAGGGTTTTGATCCGAAAGATTTAATCGGATGTCAAGTGCACGCTGTTGATAATTAAGAGATGAATTGTAATCCTCCAGGGTTCTCAGAATTATACCTAATTCGTGGTAACAGTCGGCTGTGTTTTCATGTCGCTCATCAAATATTTTCTGTGTAAGTTCTAGTGCGCGCCTCTGAGACCGAAGACTTCCTTCGTAGTCTTCTTTTCGGAATTGAAGAACAGCCAGGTTGGAGTAGCTTTTAGATAATGCCTCGATAGCATCCCCATTTTCTTGATCCGAGGAACCACAATCTGAAAATTGCTTTTGGACCGTTTCCTGGCGTGTGATCTCTGCTTGAATGAACTCCATTGCCTCTTCGTACTTGTCCATCTCTACTAGTGCATCAATAACGAAGCGATGAAAATAACATAAACTTACGTTGGAAATTGTAGATGGGCTTATAACAACTTCTTGTTTTACTATTTGAAGAATATTTGCTTCTAATGATTTCTTCATTTCGGTAGAAATGAACGCTTTTGCTGCCTTGGTGATCAGAAAATAGATCGCCATTCCCAGAGGTTGATTCCGAAAACTGATTCCTTCATTTGGAGAATTTTCTTCGGAGGCTCTCATAAATTTGCTTCTTATTTTGGTAATAACTAGAAGACTCGAGTCTCCGACTGAGTTACACTCTTCACTGGCATTTTGGTAAAATTCTACCGCCCTTATTACGTTGTTTTTGGATTCATAATACAGGGATAGGATCTGAAACGTTAGAACCTTTAGAACCTTCAGAAGTGGGTCGATGTTGCCATTCAAATTAGAAAGTGAGCTTTCTAAAAGTTCTACGCCGTCCTTCCACTGTTACCATTTACGAGCTGTAGAGATTTCCGAAAATAGCACCAATAGCTTTTCCTTTCCTCTAAATCATGAAGGGGCAGGCCTTGAAGTTTCCTCTTTCAGTATGCTAAGAGAAGCAGCTGCATTGTTTTTTCACTTTCTGTTGAACTCCATGTCACTCCCCACCGAAAGCCTTGGCATAACAACTAACCGATTGTAGAGTCGTCCCTGTTTCCATGCGTCCTTTGCTTTTATCGTTATTGCTTTGAGATCCCCCCCATAGATCTTGTTAAAAGACGGCACCGTTCCGCCATCCACAAAAGTGTGTCTAAAAACAGCTCCGCTTTCATCAACACATATCAAAAGCATTCTCACGTGTTGTTACCCCAGCTCAAGGAGGGCAAACCCTCGCCGAGGGTTAGACTTAGATACAATATTGTGCTTGGTCTTGATAGAAAGCAATCAAATGCCCGCCATCGACGTCAAATTTTCCTTGAGAGAAAGTCTTCCATTTAGCTTATTAAAAATCGGAAATGTAGTGATTATGTGTAAGCGAGCTTTCGCATTATGAAAAACTTTCGTTTTTCATTTTCGTTTTTCCTCCTTTTCCCCTTGCAAACGATCGAAGGAGTTTTTATGCATTCTATATGAGCCTGAACTTGAACCTATGAGTGATTTTCTGTGAAGGGGTTCTTTGTAGGCGTCCTTTTTGGGCCTTCGACTTTTGAGTATCACCCAAGATGCTGCAGACAACCTCCTACGTCAAAGCTTTCAGGAAGAAAAGACAGGGAAACGAAGGCTTCTTTGTCACTTTGCGAGCGAGATCGACGTCTCTGAAAAGAGGAGCTCGAAGATGCCTATCAATCTTGAATCCCGCTGACTTCTTCCGGTTTAATCAACTCATTTACAATTACTGTCGGGAGGGACCTTTTGAAGTCATCAATGGCTTCATTTAGTGGCATGTTATTTTGGATAAGCGATTTACACATTAAAACTAATAGCCCAAAAGGCATATGTCCAACTAATTGCACGATTTTTTTGCAGTTGTCGTCAGTAGCTATAGCGCCAGGAAGCAAATTATTCACTAGCTTACTGAGACAGTACAGTTAATATAGTGTTTATACTATAATCAACTCATTTCCTAATGATTCTAACTTCGCGAACGCTGCGGTGATGCCCTTGGTAGTAACAATATAATGATCGGCATGTGGACATAGTTGTTAGAATTTCCTTAATTAGGTTAATAACGCAATCCGTTACACTCGGTTCTAATAAGTTATCGGCCCATTATCAAGGATGAAAAACACATATCTTTAACTTGGCTAAATTGCCTAAGTAGCAAATCAACTGGCTTTAAAAGCCGATAAAATTGATTCATTATGCGACACATTGAAGATTACAAAAGACACCTTGATACCAGTTCATCTTTTGTTTGGACTTCACGTAGTTCAAGGTGATAGACGGTCTTTCCTTGTGATTTGAGCTCATTTCCCACCGCTATTGAAAACTGGGTTTTTCCAAATCATGGTGGACCATACACCGAGATGATTCGGGTTGATTCTGAGCGTCAAATGACGTGTAATCTCTTCAACGTCTGTAACGCGGCCAATAAAGTCGCTATCCACTGAGGGAAGTACAAGGCTTGAGAAGCAATGTTTGAGCCCCTATCTGACAAACCAAAAACATAATTTAAAAACTCTGATGCCTATATAAAAAGTAGATAAAAACCTAGTGCGATGATTCCTGTACATCAGTTTAGATCAAACGTCCCAGACTTGGAAATCCTAAGGGAGTTAGTTTCCAAATTCGAGCGAATGGGATTCTCATGATGTCTGAGTAACATTTACCTACGAACTACCTACAATTATTTTTGCTTCGATGCAACGTACTTTCTTCTAGTTACCTTCATATTTAAACATCTTGTCTTCAACAACACTGACTCTGTCTTCTACATCACCAACTCTGTTTTCAATCCGTCCAGCCCGGAGTTCTATGTTCTGCTGGCCAATCTCCAATCTTTCAACCCTCTGTTTTAGCTCCTCCAGAAAACAGGCACAATTTTGAAGTTCACTTTGGACATTGGCCTTCTCTGTCTCGCATTCTACCGACATATTCTTCACATCATCTTGCAGGGATTTCAGTTCTTGTTGAACAAGTTGTGTCAATGCCGGGTCCACAGGGGAGCTCATGCAAAGGAGTGTTCCTAAAAAAATGGTGAAGAAAAAGTCATGAGCTCACTTGACTTTTCTCAATGCATTTAACTCTTTGAAACACAAAGGATAATATAGGCCGTTATAGGAATGCAATTTATATTCATTGTATTGGGTCTTGTAAGGTCGTCGAACAGGAACATCGATCGATATGTAATAAGGAAACTGTATTGGATGACATCACACAGATTGTACATCCTTTGGGTATATATTATGTAACAACGATGGGAATTTTTTTTTATTGCAAGAATTCCATTTCTTGCCAATATGAATAAAACTGAGTTACCTTTAGTCTCCCAGTCTTTAAGATCTCCAAGAAGTTTTCCTTCATCTGCATTGTAGAGCCATGACTTTCACTAGCTGTTCCATCTCAGTAAAGCTTTGCAGGAACTTTACTTGGTCCCATTTACTGAAAACACAGTGTGCCCAGTCATTCCTTGCCATTCTGACATCACCTGCAGCAGTTTTTACAGCTGCAGAGAATACAGGCACCCGACCAAGCAATGATACCACAGCAGATGCATCACAATGGTCATCAAATGCATTGAATTTGGCCATATAGTTCTCCACGTACAGCCTGGCAAAGTCAACATGGGATGTCACTCGACAGTCAAACAAAGAATAATCATATTTTCCACCAGAAAGCTTTGGATGACCATCATTTCCGTTAATGTTCTCGTACTTCAAAGGCTGAGGCCACTTTTTAAGACGACCAGATGTGCTCTGTCCATCAATATTGTGGCTGGTCTTGAGGTTGTTGTATTCAGTTTTGATCCCTTGTTCCACATATGGACGTATCTGTGGCATAAGGATCTTGTTGAGTGCTATTCCAGCCACAAGCCATCGTTTCTGATTCTCTGTCAAACCATGGTGGCTTGATCTGTTGGTTACAAGACGAGATAAACTCAGTATAGACAGTATTTAAAAATATTTACGATACAGGTTTGTGATCAAGTCTTTTCCTGACGGCTCATCGGTACTAACTGCAGTTTCTGTTGTACTAGAAGCGGCTAGGAATATTGCTACGCCTCCTCTATAGGATGCTAGCCCACCTCAGGTTATCCTCCAGCATTTTTTCAGGTTTCCTAGCTAGATAATTCGCCCGGTAACCATTTATACTAGCTCCTGGGTATACACCAAGTTCTCATTGTAAGGTGAAGTGTCTTGCTAAAGAACACAGCGTGAAAAATCTCACTGGCCTTAGCTTGATCAAGCTCTCGACGGCTTCCAATGCCGGCTTGCGCCCATTATGCCGGCAAAATGTTCAGCATTATAGAGATGAAAAAGCATAGAGCACAATGCTAGCATTATGGCGAGGCAGCATTTTTGTGAGGCGTGTACACAATAAATGACGCGGCAGTCCATCGTATCGTGTAGTTTCAAGAAATCTAACTTTGTGTATGTGCCTCATTGTCCTGAATTTGTTAACTAGGTCAATAATCTGAATTTTAAACAATAAAGTGTGGCATAAGAAGAAAAACCGAGCACGTTTGTAGCATAATAGGGGAAATCTAAGAGCAATTCCCAAAAGCACAATAGGCAAATTTGGAGCATAATGGGCGCAAGGCGGCTAATAATGAAACATCCAATGCACCTGAACCATTAGAGTGACCATCCCTACGCAAACTTGAAAAAGTTTTTGTCTCCTCCTTCTGTTTTACTATATAATCGCTATCATGAAGTGTAATAATTTTGTGGTCTTAAATTTGAATAGAACGGTTTCTATTTGTCCTACATATGTAAATAACTTGGATAATTTGGCAAGTGGATTTTAAAGTAACTTACCCAGATGAAGCTGATGCCATCCCAAGAACTTTACAATATGTATGATGATGGTTTACTTGTTTATCTCATTGATCATGTGTTGCAACGCCTGAGTAAAGGAAAAGGTAAAGAATGTATAAGAGCATTTTGGTCGACAAAATGACACCTCAGGACTCAGTGAAGAAATAATTGTCTAACATAAAGTACACGCATGTTTCAGAAAGTTTTGAGAAAGAAAGAAAAAAAGGCGTATAACTGAACGCTATTCTTATGCATTCTCTTGGGTTGATCCGATTCCAAGACATAACCGAGAACCACGGGAATTCTATTTGGTTTGCACCGCATGCTCAACTGGAGCTGTCAGTGTAACGTTCCTGCCTTGGACGTACAAGAGGATTTGACTCCGGGATGCTAAAATTTTCAGTATAGTGTGTGTGCGGACACGTGACTACAAATTTACGGTCCGCAATGTTGGAGGACCACTTTGTTGGGTGTTTTCATTCTTGACATCAGGCAACGAAAATGTGTTTTTCGGTAATATACTCGCGTTTTTCTTGACGTTATGATTTAAAATCAGAAAGATAGCTTATTTGACGTGTTTTCTTCTCTTCTCGGTCTTGTCAAATATAATTGGAGAAAAGCCGTAAAATAACTGTTTTAGGCCCGGAATACTACTCTGATTTGCAAAGCTAGCGCTTGTAGTCATGCAGAGTCATACCGGCGTTTTGTTTGATTGTTGTCCGCGGAAAATAGCGACAACTATCTCGACAGTACGACGTACTGATAAAGTTATGGCTCGGCTGCGATACATTTATAAAGCAGGAATGACCTAAACGAGGGTATTTTTTAAAACTACAGGGTGTACGGCCGGGTAAGAGAATAATTTGAGTTTATAAGCTTTTAGCGACAGAACCACTTCGGGCGGCTTTTACTCGAAAAATGTGGAGTTCGCGGGATATGGCATTATTTTAAATTCGCTGGTGGTTTAAACTGCATGGTTTCTGACCCCAGAACTTTAAATTTAACTTGTCTAGTTCACATTAAATCGAAAGATTTAAAAATCGATAAAATGTATTTTCTATTTTTTTATTTTAGTCAGCAACATACAATGATACATACATTATCAAGATTAGGGATAACAACATTACAGGATACACTATTGGGAAGAAAAAAAAAAAAGAAAAAATATACGAGAAGAAAAACCTAACGACGTCAACTAAATAAGCATTCTCATTGAAGTCATGAGCACTTTGTCAAACCTAACTTATACAGATTACGTAAAACTTAACTTAAAGCTAGAGGCTTAATTTCACTTTTTAACTTACAAATCCTTCAATACTAAATTTAAATTCCAATTTTCAGAAATCCGTATAATATTCTTTGAAGCCTCTCATTTTCTTAGAAACGTCTCGAAAGGTCGACCAAAATTCCCAGAAATCGGCCGCGCACTAGACATCACTTGTATTGTCTCATTCTTACACAAGTGGATCGTTCATTCGCTGCGATCGTAATTTACTGAACCTGTACAACTGGGCATGAATCCACTAACCATTTGGTTATAGGCTTGGAGGCTTCGGAAAGCTTTAAACTGAGCGTTAACTATAAATTGAACGTATCAAATACAAGTAAGCTTATAGATGTCAACAAATCAATGCATTTAACTGGCGGAAGGCATTCTTCGTAATTTGTTTACTGGCATAAGGTGTGGATCTATATGGATCGCTAGACTCTTTTCAGTGTATGTTTTAATGCATTCGGCGAGCTTTTCCAAGTAGTTAAAAAGAAGAATGTATGATATTATTCGCCATTTTGATTGTAATCGAAATCTTTAAGCAACATTGCAGTACATGTATTGCCAGTCAAATAAACGTATGCCCAGCTAGAATGTCTCCTTACTGTTTCCACTTGATGCATTTCGATTAGATAGAGAATTTGGTGTTGTAACAAGACAGTATCATCTCTACTGTAGGAAGAAATTCAGTAGGATTGAGTGATCATGATCACGAAAGGGTTAGTATTAAAAGTCAAATCATCAAACCCTCTTGGATAATGAAATATTAACACGACAAGCAGTGTCCAAATTCGAAGTGTTACTTTGATTTACATCAAAGTCTCTTTTTGGCTGTTTCAGTTTCATTATTTATTTAGGTTTGGGAAATGTTCCCATCCATTATATTTGACACGCCAAAACTGCTGACTCGTCCCCAGTCGTCTCTCTTGTCTCCTGTTAATATTAACGAGAAGAGAAGTCCTTTGTTGTGAGCCGCGCTAAATATTAACAGGAGATAAGAGAGACGACTGGGGACGAGTCAGCCAAAACTGCAGGCGTCAATTAGAATGCCAGATATGCTCGGACAGATGAAATGAAGGTGCATGTAATTCAGAAAACATCAAAAATTGCCGAACACGAAAGAAAAAGTTCTTGTTACTGTCTTTTCGTATTTTTGAGGTTGCCAAAAAACAAAATAGACAAATCTTGAGCATGTTCAATCACTACGATCTACCCAGTCTACCTTGGCTACGCTTTGTTTTGCCTGTAGGGCTCTTAATAAAAATGAGGAGTTCGAGCGTATCGACATTTTGACATGACAGAGCGGTACAGCTGAATGACTTTCTAAAGTAATGATGTGTTTGTTTTGGTTTTGTGTCTCGGCTACACTTTATTATTAGTTCATGACACTCGCATAAGACCGCATAGCACAGCATGACTTCGTTCGTCACAGCTAATTAAATCTCATGTTTTATGTCCAGTGTACTTCCTTTGATAAGTTTAATTTGGTTGCAGGTTTTACTGTATTGCATACAGTATTTGATCTGTCGTGTAGCCCATGCACTAAGTAGTTTTGTTCTTTATCAGTTGGCGCCACTGTGGACGACAAAGTTGCACTTAAACACCATTTCTATACTTTTTCTCAGAGTAATCATTCTCGTTCTTGTGATCCTGTCCTGGCCACAGCGCGGAGGTGTTAGCAGTACTTCAAGCTCGCACTAAGAGCAACCGTAGTAGGTGAACTTTGTAAATCAGTAGAACTTTGTAAATTTTTTAATATTATATAATTTTTAGGTAGGTGTCCCCTATTAGTAGAGGGCTTTTCACTCGGCTAAAATACTTAACGAAACATTAATATAGTTTTTGATTGATTTTTTGATTGATTGGATTGTTACCATGAAAACTGATGAATATTCATTTTTAAACGATAATTTAGTAAACCATTTCCGATAAAACTAGAAAAGCTTGTAATGACATGGGATTTCACTTCAGAATATACTTAGTGGGTCTTAGATTGTCCGTCGGGGAAACCTGAAGCCGGGAAGATTTACTTAGGGTACTGTTCAAACCCACTACACAGATAAACGAGGCATCCTGTGGTGTCATTCAATGTAAGATTTCAGTCTGATTTTTCTAGAATATACACCCAGTATGACGCTCAGCGAGCGTTTGCTACGGCAGTTGCGCGAGTGACGGAGCAATGCAAGCCGAAAGGGTCTGCGTCCATTTGGCATTTGATCATAGGGAATAACGGCATTCGGTATTAGTATGCAGAACCGGCCGCAGAAACTAGTTGTGCGGGAATCAAACGTTAAGAATTAGAACTTGCGCATTTGCCCCCAGTCACTGTACGTCGTGCGCGACGAAAACAGTGTAAACTGTACAAGGTGCCATAATGATAATGATGTACTAAGTCTATGCTCGCTTTGCATGCTTTTATTTAATGCAGATAACATCTTAATATATTTTGTAATGACAGTAAAAGCTTACAGCAAATCGTGGACCTTGACTAAATGCAACTCAACTTAACTGAAAACGAAAGTGCTTAAGTAATCACATTTTTAAATACGATCCCCAGCCACCAAATTACTGATAGTCCTCGCGCAAACACAGATATCGATCTATCTGTCGGTCCGATCCATGCCTATTTGAATTCGCTATCCGAGTCTGTTTAAATTTGACTACGATTATAAAGGTTCGGCTACCTCTCGATGGAGATAACAGGAACAGACTTCATATCAATCACAGCGGAAAAGCTTTTTTAATGTCAGCAAAAAATGTCTCTATTGTGATATCATGAATCAGGTCTTACCTTAGAGTTGGGTTTGTTCTTCCAGAATGAAATATTACTCCCGATGATGTGAAGTGGTAAGGCTGTAACTCAAAATGTGATGCACTTTCGAAGTTGTTTAAAAGCAGTGACACCTCCAATAAACAAATGCTCATTTTATTCATAACTGTTGAATGTTAATTCAGATAGTAAGCCACCTACCTCTCGGGAACTTCTGTTTTCATTGGTCTCCTATAAACACTAGCTCTATTGTTTGTTAGGGCGAGGGGGCATTGTTATGACTTGTTATCTATTGTTTTTCCACAGCCAATGATGCGCCTGGAGCGAGTCAAAAAGTAGGAGTTTCTGAGAATTTGCTGTTATCATCAAGACAATGTTCCTCAGCTGATTATTTTCTTCATTCTCATTTCCGTCTCCGCTTGGAAACGTCTTGATATTATAAGGAGAAATTTGATGTTAATCCATTCTTGAAGATGCTATCAGCTTTTCAGGAATTCGTGAATATCAAATGTCGACACGATGGTATATTATTGAACTCATTAGCTTTTAGAAACACTCCGGCATCCATTATATTCAGGAAACAATTTGAGTAATGCCAAATATGCTTTTGACGGAATTCAGAATACATCACATTGCCAACATGAAAGGGCAATTTATTGATACTGTTGGTGTCTTTGGCTATACCGACTAGAGCAAGAGCCACGGATTACGTCATTAACAAAGAACAAAGTAGTCAAATCTTGAACATGTTCAATGCTACGATCTACCTTGGCTACGGTTTGTTTTGCCTGTGGGGCTCTTAACTAAATGAGGAGGAGTTAAATCATGTGTATCGATATTTTGACATGCCAGAGGGGTGTTTCAATGGCTCGCGAAAGCATAGTTAATAGAAAGTAATGATGTGTTTGTTTGTGGTTTTTGTCTGCTGCACTTAATTATTATTCATATGAAACTCACACAGCGTAAAATGGCCTCAATCATGGCCTCAATCAGGTCCAAAACCAATTAACTATGTCGGTCAGCGTGAGATTTGGCTTAATTCCCAGAATATTTATATGATGTTATATATAATGTATAAGGAATATGATCAGAAACTGATAACAGCTGATAAACGCAACAGATTCTCTTGGTAACAGTCATTCATGAACTAGTTGCGTGAACATCCGCTGAACAACTGAAAAGAGTGCGAGAATTTGACAAAGCTTTTGATGATAATAACATGCAACTACGAACTAAATGAAACGTCAAGCTGATGAAAACGAAAGTGGCTTAGTTTAGTTTAAGTCCACAGGCTTACTATCCTCTGTTTGTGTGGTCACAGTTTATCCACGATAGATCAAATTTCTTAGTACAATAAGAATTGTTTATTTGTGAACAAACATATTTTAGGACTGTCTATCTTTCATTTGAATAAAATAAAAATCCAAATGTTTGGACGTTGTTTTTAAACTTTGCTTTTGATGCGATTTTGTTACGGTGATTTGAAGCCGTGCGAGAGGCAGTTTTCGGACTTCAAAGTTTTTACCTCACTTCTTGAATACTATATTACAACAAGGCATGCAACTTCAGAGCTAGTTTTGGACCGGGACAACTTCCGTACCTGCCTCTCGAATTTTTGTTCACTAAAAAAGCATTTTGTGTCGATATCGATTTCCTAACAGCCCGCATCTCGGGAAAAGACAAGTCCTATCCTCGAACTGCAGCTGACCAAAAGAAACAGTAGGATCTGGGAACGAGAAAATCGAACATTCTCGTTCCCAGATCCTCCTGTTTCTATTTGGTGAACACGCGCGCGCGCGCGCATCGTTTGACCGCTGGTGGACAAATCTCGTCCCGCGAGCCCGCGAGTCCTTTAGTTTCAAGAATTCTTGTGCTGACCAAAAGACTCGCTGTGAGTAATCCCATCATTCCAAGAAGAATATCAGCTGAAATATTTCGACTTTCAACACGACAAGCTTTCAAAAATAGGAAGAAAAAGCCATCTATTGTGGTGGTATGCAATCTATATGGGTTCGACGAGAAGAGAAGACGAATATATTTGACGCCAATTCATCGGATCGTGAAAAAAAAAAAAAAAAACAATTGTTTTTTTTGGGGATATGGCTCACTAGAGGCCGCCCATTCATCAAGAGAATTTCAAAAGTTTACAAGCGGTAGATGGTATAATTCCTTCTAGATCTTTTGCAGATATGTTCTGCTGTCAATGTGCGTTAAAATGGAACACTTGGAGCCGCGATATCAAGGCACACTCACAATGTTGTGTTTGGCTGGAGTGATACAACTATGCCCTTTTTGTTAGTTTGCCTGGGGCCCGATTTGCTTATTTCATCATCGTCCTTTTTACCAGATGTCTTGGTTGATGGATGTAAAAAGGTGAGAAACACTGCTATTTGACAACACTATTAAGGCTGCTATTGTTTCTTTTTCACAAATGTAACCTGGATTTTTGAGTCGAGCCTTTTTTTCTCGACCTCATAATGTTTTATGTCACGCAATCTGACATGGACGTCACGGTTTTGTGTGCATCCTTGCAGCCATTTTTTTTCAAGTTTGCCATTCACAATCCGATCTTAATCTTCTCCATCCTTGTTCCTGTTTGGTTTCTTAAATTACCTCGTTTGTGTTTTTTCTGGCCTTAGTAAACTATTTTTTTGAGTGCTTTCTACAATTTGATCTTGTCAACTTTTTGCAAAATGACTTAAATATCGTGACATAAGGCCACCAGACGATTTACACAACCTCGTCCCCAGCGCGCATCTCCGCTTTCAAGATGGCGGGTGGGTGCGAAGAAGACCCTGGCGAAGAGCAGAGTCACGTGGTCTCCAAAAGTACTGGAGCATTTTTGAATTGTTTCAAAATGGCGGCGGGCTTGCGCGATTGGCTAATTTTGTGGTCAACGTGACCTGCTTTTTCGCCAGGTGTCTTCTTTTGTGCCCTACCCGCCATCTTGAAAGCGGAGATGGCCCTCGGGACGAGGTTGACGATTACAGCATAATGTGGAGTATGTTTTACCTGTAGGTTGTTTGCGAGATGAATATACCAGTGTTAAAATTGAGAGCCTTTTCCAACACCTTACGAAAATGTATTATACATTTTGCTAACTATCTCACTTCTTATTGGCTGAGAGCATACAGCTAATTCATGCTGGCATCGAATTGATGCATCTAACTACAGACACTAGGATTTATCTGTAATTTACGTGTCATACCTACAGGACATATATTATTGGTCAAAACCAACAAGACAAATGCTGTTGATTGAATGTCATGCACGTGGAACCACACGTCATTGACACTTCATTAGGGCAGCGAAAAAGAAATTAAAATAAGCTCCAGCAATCTGCGAAGGAAAAGTCTACTAAACAATTATTGGATTTGGTTTTCGCATGATAGTGAAACTGATCAAGGCCCTCAGTTTTTGTTGTATCAGCCTCAGTCTTCGACTTTGGCAGATAACACAAACCTCGGGCCTTTGGTATTTCTTGCTATCATGCTCAATGCTCAACCTCATCCAATAATAATTGTTAATAATTTTGTTATATTACGACGCGTGGGGTGGGTTGTACAAAGTAAACAAGAGGATTAAGGGTACAGTACAGTCATGTGCAAGTCACGATCATGTCACGTTTTGATTCCCTGCTTGTCAAAGTGTTTTGTTTTTTTTTTTTTTTTTTTTTTCTTCCACATCTCTTCGCTTCTTTTAGGTATTTTGTTTCGAGATAGAATGTGGGGGGATTGGGGAGAGACGAATGTAAAGTGTGGTGGACAACAGGGAGAGACAAGAGGAGAAGAGAAGCTTCTGCCTTTTTTCCCGCTTCCCTTCCCCCCCCCCCCCCCCCATGCTTCCTCTTTTCCCTTTTATAAATTTCCGTAGGGAGCCTTTGCAGGGGAGAGAGCTTCAAGTTAGTAAGTAACCTGAGAAAATAGATATTTACTTTCTTTCAGACAGAGTATTTAATATTCATAAATTATTAATTAATAAATTAATTAATATTAAGAAATAAAATCATAATAATTATTATAATTTCCTTAACCTTGCAGGTTTGAGAGCATCTACCCTCGTTTTAGGAATTGTCACTTTCATAGGAGCAGGACTTCAGGCTATTTCACTGTCTAATCTGCAAAATACACAATGGTTGACCCACCTGGGAGCAATCATCAACAGTATAGGTGGCCCTGTTGAATTGGCATTAGCCCACTTATCTCTGCAGCGTGGTTCCCTCCTCACCAGCGCACAACATCAACTGCACTCGCGTTCACTGTCTCCTTATGTCGGGACAGGAATCACATTTATCATCGGTCCTCTGTTAGTTCCGGATGTGGGTAATCATAGCAGTACCATCGGTAAAAGTATTGACTATATCCAAATTCGTAACAACATGACTCGCAAACCAGTTAATGCATCTCAAGGAGAAAATCATGTATCTGATGTACATTGAGTTTGGGAGCAGCAGCACTGATTTTACTGGCGATTGTGGTGTATTTTTCCCACCAACCTAAACTGCCACCAAGTGTGACCGCAACCGTTGATCGCCTGGACTTTAAATATGGTTTTAAACGTCTCTTGCACAACAGACAGTTGTGGTTGTGTTGCTTTTTCATCAGTGGGGTAACCCTTGGTGTGTATAGTGGCTGGGGGTCGATTTTAGCCTTAAACCTGTCTCAGTTTGGTATTGGAGAAAAAACTGCTGGCTGGCTTGATTTGGTGTTTCAATGGCTGGAATAGTAGCAGGAATTTTTCTCTCCATGTACGTTTTGGGCGTGTATTTTAATAATATTTTTATTAACAAGTCAAATAACTGATTAAAACAAAAATTAGGGTTGGCAATGAGATGGCAAAACTTGTGAATTTAACTTAAAAAAAAGGCTGAGGTATCTCAAATCATTCATACAAATTGGCTTTAGTTAATAAGTTTGATATCAAAAAGCAAAACAGGTAATTCCCAGAGATTGACTGTCAAGAATGGTGGGTGCAATTACTGGGTATAAAATTTCCAAACAACTTTCCCCTCCATTCTGATCATATGCTGTCTCATGTCACTTCTACCAGCAAAAAGCTCTTTTTCCCTTTCTCCATACGTACAGTATCCCCCAAGGGTGGGAAAAAGAGAAACGCCTGGAAACGAGGTTGTTTGGTTTGCACCTCTATGTGTCCATGTGTGTCTTAAACATACATGATTGCAGTGCTTGTCATTTTGGTGGTGCATTAAGTGTGAATGATTCTGTATATTTTTATATTTTTGGTTAAAATACCATGAAACTTCAATTAATTTTCTTTTATAGGCAGTGACCACTGCAACCAGAAAAAAAAATTGAATCAGCTATATGGAACCGGTGTGCGACAACTGCAGACTGCATACTAACCCTAACATACATGTATCCCTAACCCTGACCAAAAACTAACCCTAACCCTAAAAATTGTTAGTGTTAGGATTAGGGTTAATTTTTATAGGGTTTAGGGTTAGTTATTCGTTAGGGATATGTTAGGGTTAGTCTGCAGTCTGCAGTCTGCATTTGTCGCACACCGATATGGAACTGGGTCGTACATTAAATTGAATATAATTACCTTCAATAGTTATTGTTTTTGTATCTGTACTATTCACTAACTTGCTGCCAAAAAGTTTTTCCACATCCTAGCAGACCATGTATCAAGACAAAATGAAATCGATCCCAGCTTGTCCCTTTTCCCTCCGCTGCCGCTGTGTGCTATGCGTTATCATCGCTCTCATCTGCGCGGGAATCATCCCCTATGTACAAGGCTGGTCTGTTCTTAACAACCTTTATCTATGCCTTGGAGGATTCTTCACTAATGGAACTATATCCAACTTGTTTTTTGAGATGGCTAGTGGAGACTGCTTATCCCCTTCGCAGAAGGAATCACATCTGGTTTCTTAAGCAGTGACTTGCAATGTTTCTCCCACATTTTGGTGTTTTAACATATTTCCATTGCTGCCCCAACTTTGGGTTGAAGGTGGGGAGCAACTGGTGTAGCGTTTTGTCAACATAACGCTGGGTTGTCCTCCCGTTGCTCTCTCGTTCATGGCGAGAGAGATATTATCGATGCACAGTAGGACGATCAAGGTAAAACGGAACAAGTTACATCAACCAGCATCTCTATTTAAGATTTGTATTCCCGTCCGAGCCACGCCCACTGTGAATGAATCTAGTCCCTTCTGTTTTACCAAGCAATGGTTCTTTTAAAGGCCATGGTTGTCCACGAGGCAATTTTCTCTTGCTAACTAATGCACCGCAACAAACGTTGCAATTGCCCAGTGCCAACCAAATTTTCACGTTGTAACACCCATTTTTGCAACTTGCAATGCAACAAAAATGTTGCGTTGCGATCTGCAAGGAAAGTAGATACTATCCTCTACTTTTTGCAACGTTGTGAAGACAAGAGAGTCCCGACGTATGGATCAAACTAAATTTCATGACAAGGAAGTTTTGACTGTGGAGTGACCTCTAAGGGCCTGGTTACATAGAGGAAGGGTGACCACGGGTAACCTAGTCACCCTCCTAGCCGGGCTACACATGAAGGCCAACTTTTCGATACCTTTCTTTACAAAAGCCCAACTACTGAAAAGATGTTTGCATGACCAGACAGGGTCAACCGTGCACCCTTCCGCCTACCCCGGGTCACCCTGTCTGCTTGCCAGGGTCACCCGGCTAGGCGGGCTATCTTTTTCTGCATGTAAAACGGTCAAACCCGGGTCACCCGCTAGGTGGGCTATCTTTTCTGCATGTAAACGGTCAAACCCGGGTCACCCGACTAGGTGGGCTATCTTTTCCTGCATGTAAACAGTCGAAACCCGGGTCACCCTCCTAGGCGGGGCTATCTTCTCTGTTGACTTGTGAAAACTCCGCTAAAAATGGCGGAACAAGCGAATAAAAACAGCAAAATCGCCGCCATAATAAGCCTTTCTTCTTCTTCTTGCTGCCATGTTTGTTATGTAGTGCTTAATAAATCGCGCGCGCCGATTGCAATAAAAAAAGTCCGCCGCCAAAACATGAGCTCCGCCCAAAAAGTAGTACCAACTCGCCTATATGATACCCCTCCCTAATAGCCCGCCCATGTAAAGGGCGGGCAATGTTTTAGCCCGGCTGGGAGGGTGACCCGGGTACCCGGGTCACCCTCCCTCCATGTAAACAGGCCCTAATAGGCCATTTCCGAGTTGGCCTTTTTGCCACTGAGAAATATGTTGCTCTCCATAGTCGATACAAATAAAATAGATTCGAATATGGTTCTTGTATTTCTGGAATTAAATGTTCAACTTTTGAACCGGGATCTTAGGGCCTGTTTTACATGGAGGGGGGGGGCGGGAGGGTGACCCCCCGGGTACCCAGGGTACCCTCATCAGCCGGGCTACATGGGAGGGGCCAACTTTTCATACATTTCTTTACAAGGCACACTGACGGTGGTTTTTTTTACAATGACCAGACAGGGTCGACCCGCCTACCCAGGTCACTCTTGTCTGCTTGCCAGGGTCACCTGGCTAGGCGGGGCTATCTTTTCACCCCTCTGCATGTAAACAGTCAAAACCTGGGTCAACGCCTACCGCTAGGCGGGCTATCTTTTCCTTCTGCATGTAAACCGGTCAAAAAACCCGGGGTCACCCGTCCTAGGGCGGGCTATCCTCTGTTTAATGACTTGGAAAACCCGCGAAAATGGTGGAACAAGCGATAAAAACAGCAAAATCCGCCACTATAGCCTTTCTGCTTTTGCTGCCCTGTTTGTTATGTAGTGCTTAATAATAAATCGCGCCCGTTTGCAATAAAAAAAAAGCCCGCCAAAAACATGAGCCCGCCAAACAAGAAGCCTGCCCAAAAAAGATAGCTCCGCCTTTATGCTAGCCCGCCCTAGATAGCCCGCCCGATGGATAAAGGCGGGGCTATGTTTAAAAGAAGAGGTAGGAGTCCCGGCCTGGAGGGTGAACCCCCGGGTACCCGGGTCACACCTCCCCTCCATGTAAACAGCCCTTTATTCAACCTTGTAAAAATCATTGATTTGCATGTTAAAAAGTAGCTGTCTAGAGTCAGTTAACTTAAATTGCATAGCGGTGGATTAGTTTTAACAGTAACTCAATTTTCTAGAATTTACAATTCGACTCCCTAGAGTATTTACCAATGACCTACACTAACTGACATGAGTTTCGAAAGGAAACCCCAGTTATTTTGTCTTTGATTTTTTGTTCCCAATATTTACCAGTAAGGAAACTGAATATAATTACAGTTATTTATAGGTTGTTACTTTTTTCGTTGGAGGCCGTTGCCATGGCAACACAGCATCTAAAGAATGGCACATTTTTGCTATATTTTCTCTTTATTCCTTATTTTTTTTGTTTCCTTCGGTGAAATTTCTTTAAATTTTGCCATCTTATGAAACTGAGTTTGCCTGGCATTTTGAGGGGGAAAAACCTTGTGTGGTTTTTCAGACGATTTTGGGCCAATATTACCTCATTTGTTATTTTAAACAATAAAACTTACTTGCTCTGACAAATTTCTTCAAAAAACGGTCATGTGATAGGTAACGTTTCTGTCTTGCATTGTGCGAATTTTCACAAAAATTTACCGAAGGAAATGCGAGAAAATCCACGGTTAATTTTGAATTTTTTGACCATGCTGACGTCATAAAATCGGAAAACATGCGCGGTTCAAGGATTTTCCTTTGAGCGCGCGCAGATTACTAAAGCTTTCGTCAACAGCGCGCGCTCGGTCATAAAACTATAGGGAGTCACCTTAAAACAAATAATCACTTAAACAATGAGTTTATTAGAACTGTGTAATGAAAAATAACGAATTGTACGATATATATTTTAATGACATGTAAAATGCGTTCTTTTATCCACACAAACGTGTCGCGAGGTGTGGGCGCATTGTGTACAATTGCAGGGAACGGTTTCAGTTGTATTTAACAAATAAAAATAAAGTCGATTGAAGGTTAAGAACGAGGCGATTTACTGTTATATGAGAGTACCCCCGGGGGGGCATGGTGAAAAGAAAGAACAAAAAGTGACCACTGATGGTGCTATGCTCGATTTACGCTAGCTGCTCGATCTCCCTTCATCCCTCCAACCGGGTTGTTCAAAGGATGATTACAGTGCGACTACTATAACCGGGGCCACTTAGACAAAGAAAACCGAACCACCTTGCTGAATGGGAAAAGAAGAATTTCAACTTCAGTTGTTTTGAGCCAAAACTTTTCAGTTTCAATATAATACAACATTCGTTTTCAACGTGGAATTAAGTTAAGTTTCTCTATTCCGCTCTACAATATGAGATTTTACAAAACATTAGCACAGAAAAACACTTTTATACAAGCGAAATTAAAAGCTTGATTAACTTTTAATCCTGGATTAGCGTTAATCGGCTTTTCGAACAACCTGGCGGCCCTCTTATGCATAAATGGCCGCCTGCAATTTTTTGTTTCGCTTGGTTTTCAACAAAATTGATGATATCACATTATCAAGCACTGCCAAATATGTTATCTTGGGAAGTTTTAGTGTTTTTGGTTTAACGGCTGCAAAGTTAGGGCTGACATTTGTATACGGGGAAAGACAACCTGTCCTAACTAGCCTCGCTTTCATGTTTTTGCCAAAATTGAACATGCCTATAACTTCTCCTGACATAGGAAAATGGTCTTTAAACTACACACATTTTGAAATGATCTTTCGTGATATTCAATTCTTTCTTTAGTTACAGACAATTTATTTATTTTTTCTTGAAAATTACAGTATGGCCATTTATAAGGTGCGGTACGGTACTGATCTTACTCTTTTACTGCCTGCAGCATGTCAGTACTATTTTAAAACGTCAGTAAATGCATCGCTGGACTGTGACCAACATATTCTGAACCAAATAGTCATTGTTGTGTTCTAGGCCTAGGATGATAAAGCTTACTTAGGGCGCCTCGTGAATCATAGCCTTCGTGACTCATTCTGTGAAAAATGCCCAAGTACGCCACCCACCAAGTCACTGGGAAACCTGAGCTTTGGCCGGAAGCCGTTATGTAACGAAGACCTACTGAGATTTCAAGACAACACAACCGGCCGGCTGGGTTTATGCGCGTGTAACCAAAGTTTGCATTCGAAACAATTTAGATAAAAAAAACTGCAATTTTGTTACGGAATATAATAATCTAGGTCCTGAACAGAAAATTTTATGGGTGCACGAGAAGAGAAGACGAATATATTGATCAATTCATCAGATCGTGATGTGGGATATGGCTCACTGGGCCCCATTCATCAAGAGAATTTCAAAGTTTACAAGCGGAGATGGTATATTCTTCTGGTGTTTTTCATATGTTCTGCTGTGAACGGCTTAAAATGGAACACTTGGAGCCCGATACAAGGTACCTCACAAGTTGTGTTTGGCTGGAGTGATACGACTATCACTTTGTTAGTTGCCTGGGGCCCGATTGTTTTGTATCATCGTCTTCTTACCGATGTCGTCGTGGTTTGATGGATGTAAAAGGTGAGAAAACATATTTAGAAACATCAAGACAACATTTCGAAAGTTCTAACAGATTTCTGAGGCAATGTTAAGGCTGTCTGTGAGCGAGTCTTTGATAACGTTTGGAGTTGGTCAGATTGCGTGACTAATCATGTGATAGTCATACAAGTCCCGAACTTGACGTTCTCAATTTTTCGAGCTTAATTTTCGTTGTTTCCTTTAATATTTAATATTGTTTTGTTTTTCGATATCTAAGTTATCCTAGAACTGCTAGAAATCTACTAGACAATTGAAATAGATTGTGTGTCTTGCAATAGCCTGAGATCAGGCTCCTGAAGAAAAATTTGCGTGCGAAGCGAGCCGAGTCGCTGCAGAACGAAAGCGACGGAGCCTGAAGACATTCCTTTGATGCCGCCGATCCGCCCTCCAGTAATTAGTCCTGTTATAAAATGTCAACAAGTCACCTGGAGTGTTTGGCGTGTTTCCCAAATTAACTTCTTGTTTACTAGAATGGTTAAATAAATTATTTTCCCACGGCAAAAATGATCGTTTCATTTCAGTATTACCCATAAACAAGCTTGAAAGTAAAAATTGCTAAAAAGTAAGCGTATAAAGCGGTTAAGACGGCTTCGTCCACGAAATTTACCGAAATACGCGTATGCAAATATGTAAATTTTAGCCAACGCTACGTCTGTTGAATGTTCAATTTTCAGCCGTAATTTCTCTCTTCACAAATGAAAGGACTCCACCGCAAAGATCGCCGTCTAACCGGCTCCGTGTCCATTTTTTGGCAGTTTTTATCATTCCATTTCGAACTTCAGCGTTCAGGCCTAAACGGGACAACTCTTCGCGCTTGCTCAATTCTCCTGTATTCAACTTCAACATCAACATCTGTCATCATTCACCACGAATCTGTCAATATTAAGCAAAATGACCAATCAGATCATGATACAGAATCTGGTATCATGGATCGGCGGCGTCAAAGGAATGTCTTCAGGCTCCGTCGCTTTCGTTTCTCGCCCGACTCGGCCTCCTTCGCTCGCAAATTTTCTTCAGGAGCCTGATCTCAGCTAGTCTTGCAACCCCCCCCCCCGGGGGGGGGGGGGGGGGGGGGGGGGGTACTCCCCGATATAAGCTATATATAGTCTGTAGGTATGTGTCGCCCTATAGGGTATGGTTTTGGTTATAGGGTATAGATTTTAAACATTTTGGTCTCAAATTAGGTATGCTTTGCCTGCTTGTTGAAAATAGGGTATAGATTTTTGCCATTTTGGCTTGAAAAGGGGGGATACAAATTTTCTCTTAACCCTTTCACTCCCAGAGTCAAACTTTACTCAATAAATGTGGTTCTAACTTTTAAGTCTGTGGATGAAACCCCTAGGGAGCGACGTGAGCGACTGCAACGATCCTAGTGCTTTCATGTGGTACTTTTGGTTTTTGAAAATTTTGCAAAATGAAATTTAGATTTTTTACTCAATTTTCAACTTGGCACTCTTGGTCAGATCTGAAATTGAGTAGGGAAAATCGAATATTGACCATATTCAGTTGGTCTGGTTTATAAAAGCGGGAGGCACATTCCCACCTCAAATTTCGAGGAGTATCCCCCTGGACTTGCGCCGTTTGAAATTCGCTGTAGCGGGCCATAAAACTGATATATCGGTGTATACTTGTTAGGGCAACCAGGGAAAAATGCTGGCAGTTAACCTGGGATCTGAGTAGCAGACTGAATTAAATATCTTTCTTAAAACTGATATTCATCGTTGTATCTCTGAGCAGTGGAGGATATCTACCATGTCCGAATCATTTGGTTAATTATTTCCTTGTAGGCTTGAGAGTATCTACCCTCCTTCTGGGAATCGCCAATTTTATAGCAGCAGGACTTCAGGCTATACCATTGGCTAATATGCAGATCCAAACATGGTTGGCTCACCTGGGCATAATCGTCAATAGTATAGGTGGCCCTGTTGCCATGGCATTAGGCCCCCTTATCTCCGCAGCATGGTTCCCACCTCACCAGCGCACAACTTCAACCGCACTTGCAGCACTGTCTTCCTATTTTGGCACGGGAATCTCATTTATCATCGGTCCTCTGATAGTTCCAGATGTGGGTAATCATAGCAGTACCATCGGTAAAAGTATTGACTATATCCAAATTCGTAACAACATGACTCACAACCAGTTAATGCATCTCAAGGAGAAAAATCATGTATCTAATGTACATTGAATTAGGAGCAGCAGCATTGATTTTACTGGTGATTATTTCATATTTTCCGAAAAAGCCTAAATTACCTCCCAGTCTGACTGCAACAATTGATCGCGTGGATTTTAAATATGGTTTTAGAAAACTCATGTTCAACAAACAGTTCTGGTTGTTGATGTTTCTAAATGGGGCAACACTTGGCATCTATACTGGCTGGGTGTCGATTTTAGACTTAAACTTGTCTCAGTTCGGTATTGGAGAAAAAACTGCGGGCTGGCTTGGATTTGGTGCTTCAATGGCTGGAATAGTAGAGAGCAGGAATTTCTCTGTCCAGGGTTGTGTGATGGGTTATTTTTAGCCGTTGTTGTTTTTCTCTTCACATGTTTTAGTTACGCCGTTAAATAACTGGGCATTTAAACACATTACATTGTAGAAGACCACAATACAGAAACCGTTAACGGTTTGATTTCCTGTATTTTTTCAAACATTTTCAGATTATTTGAGAGGGAAATGCCCGGGGGTAGTAAGTAACAAACGGTTTTATATGTCAGGGTCTCTGCGCGAGCAAAATCATAACCCTGAGATTACTCAGGCGAATTTTTCCGCGCTCTCTTTGACTCTTAGTCTTTACGTGGGTCGCGCCCATTTTTAGCGGCCGACATCCGTAAATGAGAATGCAAGTAGCCGCGAAAAAATTTGGCATGATCGCAGGTATTTCGTTATTTGTATTAAAGCAAAAATCCAAAAGCAGTGCGTCTCTATCTCCATCCTTGTATACGGTGTGGTCTTTGGAAACTGAAATTTATTGTTTGTGAACAAAACAACCGTTGCCGTTTTTCCACATCCTAGCAGGACCATAGTATCACAGAAACATGAAAGCGATCCAGCTTGTCCTTTTCTCCGGTGCTGCTGTGTGCTATGGGCCGTTATTCGCTTATCTCATACTGCGCGGAAATCATCCCATATCTTACAAGGCCTGTTCTGTTCTTAACCTTTATCCCTTGGAGGATAGGATTCTTTCACTAAGGGAAAAAAATATTTCCCACTGTTTTTTTGACAGATGGCGGCAGTGGAGACTGGAGACTGCTTATCCCGTCGCCAGAAGGAAATCACATTACTGGTTTTCTTAATAATTGTCTTGTGCCAAAACTTTTCTACAGTTGGTCGTGTTTAAATAATTTTCCCATTGCTACCCGAAATTTTGGGTTTTGTTTTGAAGGTGGATCAACTGGTGTACGTTTGTTGCTGCACGTATAATGCTGTTTTGTGTTCCGTTTTGCTCGACGTTTATTTATGGCGAGATGAGGAGGCGACAGATGAGGAGAGAGATATTATCGATCATAGAAGTAGTACGATCAAGGTATTAAAACAGGAATTCGCAGTCAGGGATCGCAGTGATTCATTGTGGTACGTCGGTCAGCGACTCACATTGTGGAGTAGAGTAGCCGGGAACCGGGGACAGGGCGGGAAGTCTCCGTCCTCTGTGGATCTTACTGAGTTAGGTTGTTTCTTATCCCCGGGACCGGCACGGGGTGGTACTCCAACCTCGATTCCAGGCTCTTCTCTCCTTTTCATACCTTGTCGTTGAGGGGAGAGCTCTCTACTCAACGACAAGGTGAGGAAAAGGAGAGTGAGGAGCCCTGGAGATCGCAGGTTGGGGTGGGGGTTGGTTGGGGAGGGGTACTATACTCATTTAGTCATTTGTTATGACGTAAGCATTTGTAATGCGTTTTATATTCCATTGATTTATCGATGTAATAATTTAAAAAGAGCGAATAATATAAACGTGGCTGTTTATTTCCAGTCTTCTTTGGTAACAAATTATGAGAGTTGTTAGTGTTATACTTGCTATGGGTTTTAAACAGATCTAGAACTGGTTAATAATTAGAATGATTTTGTATGTTAAAGAAGAAGAAATAAAATACACCAGCTGATCTGGTTCGGACCGTTCCCTTCCACGTGCGAAATGCAAAGCACTGATTTTGGAAAAAGATTATTTAAGGGATGTGACGTGACAAATTTCGCACCGTTTCGTCCGAGGTTTCCATTCAGTTTTTCCTATAATATAGAGGACCAAGTTTTTTCGGATTTAGAACATATTTTACTTTGTACTTTCATTATCGTTTACCACGTACTCGTAAGCGAAGCCTCGTTAGAGTGAGGAAGCTAATGGTTACCGTTTACAGCCTAAAACTAGGGCTACTGTTGCAGAGAAGTTCCGCCATCTTTTGTTGTCCCAAGAAATTTTTTCGATTATTTTTCTTGGCCAGTTTACGTTAGTACAGTAGGTTAGAGTTGTTTTTAGGGCGGTTGCTCGGCTGGTTTTATCGTGATCATTGTAGTACATAAAAACATTGAAGGAAGGAAAAAGACGAGAGAATACGAAGGAGGAGACCAGTGTTTTCATTCGATTTCCAAAAACCGAGAAGACAGTTCAAAAGGCGGACAACTCTGTCTGTACGGAGAATTTTTTGGACGAAATTTTCAGGCCGCGTTGGAAAATCGGATATATGATTGAAAACCACTGTCTCGAGTGTTTTGCATACATTCTCCTCAATGGAAACAAAAACTAAGGGAGCTGGTTACGTGGTTAAAGGGTTAACAGAGGAATAAAATAAAATCGTATTTTAATAAATTAAAAATCTAAAAAAAAAACAAGGGGTATCCAAAACCTTCGTCATGGATCTATGATTTCATGTATTGTAGTAAGAAATATAGCCGTTTCCGTTTGGTGTACCATTTAACCACTTCTCACCGACTCAATCCTGCGGAATATAGCCTCTGGTTGATACTTAGCCGACGAACGAAAGCCAGGTAAGTCCGAGTTCAATGTTGGCTCTCTAAAATCAGGCGATATTCCGCAAGATTGAGCAAGGAGAATTGTTTTTATTATTCAACAAATTAAAAAAAATACTCTTCCACTTTTATTTTCAAGAACTGACCTAGAACATTTACCGCTGCTCGCATAGCGCAATACGAAATTACGTTATATCGTCAGGATATCTCTTGAGTTACGCGCCGACAGCTATTGATGTGCATCCATTACCAAATTTGGACAGTGGTTAGAAACAATTTGGTTGAATAATAAGATTGGGTAGAGTGTTGGCTAGACCCACACCCACAATAACGTACAGTATTACTACCTTAACACAATCGTGTTATTTTCACTGGTTGTGAAGATGAAGACAAAGCACATGCCAACCACGATTCAATTATAACGATTATTTATTGCTTTGTCTTACAACTGAAAACTTTTCGGAGAAAGGAAACAAGCACAGTTATAATTTTTCCTTCCTATGTACCTTAAACCATAAAAAAAGAAAAAAGCGAAACTGCGCTAACAGCCCATAACAACAAAAGTGAAGCGGATTTAATTTTACGTTTATCATTCAAACAAAGAAGCGTAAAAAACAATCAATAATCAACAATCAAACAAACCAAACAAGAACACAATTGTATATAAAAAAAAACGACGAGGATTTTGCGCAGCCATAGCGAGTTCTCGTCTCTGCAAACATTCCAGTCCCTGAACCAAGAAAGTGATCTTCACCTATGCTTCACATTTGCATACGTATATGATGATCATTTTTTTGCGCAATATGTATCTCACATGGCACACGTGTTTTTTCACGTGAGTGCATACGTTTTCAACTCGCTAAAGCTGGGAAGCTTGAGATGTCTCGGTGTCGTCTGGGGATCAGGAACTGCCCAGAATTGTCAGTTAAACAATGCGTGTAGCGATTCCGAGCGATTTCCTTTCGCTGATGTCCCTCCTTCCCAGACAAAAAAATAACACTTTCCTCTTTTACCTGCAATTGGGAGCAAACAAAAGAATACATCAGCCACATGTTTTTTCACACCAACTTGCTTCATGGTAATCGGGCCAATGCTTTAGCACATTTTTTAGGCCACTCCGCCACCTGGTCAATGGTGAGGTCCACACGACACGGTTTACAGGACAGCCCCTTGTGGCTACGTAGACGGTTACAAGGGGCCTGGAAAACGATCAATGGATATAGATGCACATAGCCAATTACTCATGTGATCCTGTTGAACGCTGTATACGTAGAATCATCCTCCATTGCCACACCTGTAAAAAAATACGAAGCCGTATTTAAAAATAATGTACGTTGCGGCCTGGAATAAGTTCCTCGATACTGCTCAGTAGAGCATTTCAGCTGGGCACTGCGAGATAATTATCATCCAAAAAAAGTGTGCTGCAAAAAAAAAAAAGTATAAAAACAAATGCCTGGGGAGGCGTGGTGGCCTAATGTCTAGCGCGTTGGACTTAGGACCGGCAGCGGTCTGGGTTCGAGCCTATGCCGAAGGGTCATTGTGTTGTTGTTCTTGGGCAGGATACTTAACTCTCATATTGGCGAATTGTTCAGGGCGAAACCTGACAAATAGCAAAAAAATCGGTGGAGGTGTCGTTAGATTTGAGATGGACTAGCATCCCATTCAGGGAGTACGAAGTAGGGCGATTACGGCTCCTGTAGCCGCTTCATTCTATGGAAACCAGAGTATACTGCCACCGGCCTTGTATCCTACACTTAAGAACTTTTTAATCCCAACAGACCCAGGCTTGTAAGCAAAAGAATTTAGGCTTCCTTTTTCTTCCATACCTCTCAAAATTCAATATGGTATCTTACAAATCCTCAAAAAAAATTCATGACAAATCCCTCTTTCTTTACCTATTCACCACTTATGTAAATTACTCTTCGTTCCTCTTCCTCTTTCCCTACTCGCTTAGAGTTTGTCCTACATGCACTTTAAATATATTGATTTAAAAATAAAGTGTTTTCAGAATCTCTTAAAAAAAGCCGTCAATGAAGTCATTACCTTGACAGCGACTGAAAGATATCTTGTGCTGTGATTTTCCGCAAGGTGAAGCTTCTCCACCGTATTATTGATTTCAGAGCCTTGGATCACTTGACATTGCCTTCTCTAGTAGGTCTTTCTTTTCCCACATGGAATGGCTACACGCACTATTCCTTCAGTGCACTCTTGGTAAACGTCCAACTTTTAAACAAACAAACCAAAAACAACAAACTTAACAAACAAACCATTTGGTATAATCAGTCTTTTTTCTCATCAGCAGCCACGATTTTAATCTCTCCTTCCTTGATTGTTGTTTCTGCCCAAGCTGTCTATAACCCTTACTATAACCCGCTAAACAACTTTCGGGAGCATAGTCAGCAAGCTTCACAACAAGACCGATCAGGTATTGTGAGAAGAGGACCTTGTTGATGGCCCATCTAACTGCGTCCACTTGGCGTTTTTTTTTTTACTCGTTTAAAAGAAACTGATCACGATGTAAAGTCAGCTTCCGTATGTTAGTTTTTATGACCTAAAGTCTCTGCCGCCTCACATAACTAGGTTTTTTACCTGTTCACCTTGTTAGATACGTCACGGGATGGCACGTGTTTTGTCACTCCGCACTGTCTTGCTCACCAATCCTGACCATCCTCGCTCTTTTCTTTTGTTTATTTTTACTTCTTTCGTGTTGCTTTTCAACGGGATCATGCCCATTTTATATGCAGGGGCGGGACTGGATCTCAGAGACTATGAACATCACGGTACCGGCCCGGGGTTAGGGGGCGCGGACGGCGGGCCGGCGGTACCTCGGTGGGGTATCCAGATTAAGGAATCTCAGTTTGGTGGATCCTTTTTTGAATTTCAGTTCTTGAGTTCAGTTTTGAACGGGGGGACTGGCGTGTTAGCAAATATTTTATTATTGTTATTTTTATTTTTGCTAGAAACTAGGGCAACAATTATTTCATTTTACACCTGCCCGGCCAGTGCACTTCTATTTATTTAATTATTTATTTTTTATTCCAGAAGAAGACCTTCGGCGCGAAGGTCTGCGGTAACGCCTTTACACCCTGTAATATGTCTTTCTGTGATTTACCTGTTCGTTATAGGGTTTGTAAAACCACGTGTCGTCAGGGCCATGATTCTGTTCTCGGTTCTGGCGATCTGGGTGACAGACAAGATAAACAGACATAACTGTGCGAGTAAAAATGGCCGCTGTGATCAACTTTCTGAAAAGCTTTATTTCGAATATCCACAACAAACTTGAAGAAATCTACATTGCGAGTTTGTAATACGATAGACATATTCTCCTTGGTTGATCAATTCAGATAATTCTCTTGATCTTAAATAACCTAATGTTGTATGGATATGTGGAGGAGAAACTACATGCTGATCACTCTAAAGTACCTCAACTGCTCTGGCGTTTGGTCAGCAAGCGCCCGTTATCCAAAATAAACCACGTCTACCCCGCAGCATCCTCATAATGCTGACCCAGGCACTGTGCAGCTATGGTATCGTGTACCACGACTTCTGCACAGTTTGTGATTTGAGCGGGGAATGGGTTCTCTTTTTCCTCGCTGGAGGAAAGTAAGAATCCTGCAGAATGTTGAAAGAAAATAGATGAAGATGCTATACATGACCTAAAGGCGTTGTCATTTGTACGCCGACGCAGCAAAATAATACTCATTTTGTGTATAATTCCATCGTGTACTTTCGTCACCTCGCTTCCCTAATGGTCTCTCTTTTCCCGCCAAAATCGAGCGGGAAGAAGAGAGACCCTGGGAACGAGGTTGGTACTTACATTAGAGCGTGTGCCTGGCCTCGGTTCTTTCTTTTCCTGTGCCCTTGCGTCTGTCACACAAAACACACAAAAATGACGTTCCCAGTTTAAAGGAACACCGCGGGCTACCTTGTGCGACGGATTGGCGTCCATCTTGAAAAAATTGGTGCCCAATGTTATTTTTTCAAAGTTCACCATTTCGCACTCCACGTCTTAATCTTCTCCATCTACTCAACTCTATCCACTTGTTCCTGGTATGGTTATCATTATCATCTCCTCTTTGGTGTTGTTCTTTCACCTTAGCAAAACTAGTGATTTTTAAGGCTTTCTTCAATCTTGAAGGTGATTGCTTGCTCTTCGCCAGAAGATTACCGCTAAAATTTCGTGGATCAGCATAGATCCCTCTTAATTGAAATAAAAAAAACCAAGATAGACAAATTATTTTCTCAATCGATATATACACAATGTAGGGAATAAGCCATTCCATTGTGTTGCCTCGTGCCGTTCTAATTCTTCTACCCTGTTATTAAACGTTCTACCATTGGTACACGTTCCATACCGCGGTTTTCTCTCCCTTCTTTGGTTGTGTAACCAGCTGAGGATGGACTGCTGCGGCTCCATGTTGATTCTTAGCATCGTGACTCCACGACCCACTGTCTTGAGCACATCATACACTTCAAGCAAGCAATATGCATCCAACAGCTGCAACAGAAAGCAAACGTGCAGTTCAATAACAAGTACCAGTTTTGACTGTCTGGTTCAACAGAATTGTTATTATCGCATGTGATTTTACGCCAATATCGTAGGGCCGAAAAATATAAATAATAACAACCAGACCCATAAGACCAACATGTACATCAATTTATTTTTCGTGTCTGAGTTATGGAACAAGACATCTTTACTCATAGCGCCTCTCGCCATCCCACGGGTTTATAATTACTCAGTACTAAATATTTTGGGGGTTTATAGCCTATGTTGTCCTGAGATCTAATCCAGGGGTGGATGTAATTTAAAATAGTTTGCTAATTTTCTAGTGTACGATCTGGAACTACTGCTATAGACGTTCTTTGAAGCTTTCCCATTGCTCAAATACAGGATCCGAGAATTATTTTTACCAAATAGAAATTAAGCCAAGAGTTTGCGTTGTAGCTGTCTTAAAGAATGGCAAACCGCAATCCTCGTTCGCACAGTACATCCCCTAACTACTCTCGTATCCCCGTCGCCCCCGGACCAGTATGCGTCCGAGGGCTCCTCAGTTTCAACTAAGAATGAGCAGTGAATGACACGTACACTGCACTACTCAACAGTTGCTCCCTCACGCTTAACGGCGACGCAGGGGGGGGGGCGCTCCTAGTCTGATATCTGAATACGTGTTTTAATTCCACTGCGCTTACACTCAGTCCGATGGACATGGAAAACAAGCTCGGCTCATACCCCCCCGGTTCCTCTTCAATACATGCAACGCTCCTTCGAGCCCAGCGACAGACTATACTGCGCCATGCGAGAACACCAACGCTTTTGTCGATACCAACACACTCCGTGGTATGTTCGAGTGATCTGTTGTGAGTTTATGACCTGGTGCATATATGTAAGTTAATTTCACCGTCAGACAAGTATATTATTTGTCCATTTGTTCTCTGATTCTGGTTTCAAAAACTCGTGCAAACATGTCGCTTTAACCAATCAGAGCAGATATGCCCACGTTGTTTTTCAACCATAATCAGGAGGCAAGGCCCAAACCACTGCAGCTGATCTTTTGGCTTACCGCGCGTTTCCCGCGCTTGGCAGCCGGTTGCCTTCCCATTACCATCCGTTTACTTAGTGGGCACTAAGTCAACAAACCGAGCCAAATGCGGTCACAGCGTGCTCGATACAAATGAACAAGGAAGAATACCAGGTGTCGTAAACCTCAGGAAATCAGAGTCTTTTTTCAACACCATAACCTATTAACCAGGAAAGAAACGTTTTAAATTGGCGCATCCTCCACGAAGCAAAACAACATTTACTGCCTACTACTAATATCTAACATTCGACCTAAGAAAATTTCCTGTTTGAAATTAAGAATTCTTAATCCGGCTGTTTCTGTAAATCGCTCACATTTTTTCTTGCGTTTTACTACCACTTGTTTATACACATCAAACAATTATCTACTGTTTGCCACGTCCAGATTTTTGTGAAGCCACAACTGTGTACTGACAGTTGAGCCTTATCAAACGGTGACAAGTATGATGAAGCTATGTTTGACCAATTAACTAAAGACAATGCTGAGCGTCCGCCTGAGCTTGCGGTGACCAAAACTAAAGACAACAAGATGAGGGCGGCCCGGCTGAGCTTTGCTGTTTGCCGGTAAAGGCTAACAAAATATAGCCGTATTTTCAAGTGAAGGACGTAACCAAAACCAAAGCCAAGCATTGCAACTGTACCCAAATCACAACAAACGTAAACAACATACTTGAACCAATGACCAATGAAAACCTCTGAAGCAAATACACGTAACCAGTTAATGTGACCAAGTATGCGATGGTTTTGGTTTGCATCTGATTGGTTGCAGTAAGCTGGCAACGCAAGATTTTTAAACTCAATCACAGAGCCGCTAGTAAGCAAAACCAACTTAAAAGCAAATTCCCGACGTGTACTTTCGACCACTCAATTGAAAACCACTCCTATTGTATACTCGACATCAACGATCTGTTTCCTATATTTTAAGTTTGTCTGCAGAACGAAATAAACGACAAACATTAAAACATTCTACCCAGCTTAAGAAAATCGTGAGGATTAGCCAGAAAGAAATTATCAAGCCAATATTGCTGGAATGCTCAGAGTCTTCAACGTGTATTTTTGTCAGTGTTATCATGTCTAAGATAAACACTTCCACTCCAAGTGGAAAGTTGGAATGATTGCCAGCCCTACAAATATTATAAAAGAGAGCAAAAAGAAGATATCTCTAAAGACGATGAATAGATTTGCCGGGCCTGAAAACATTGTTTTTTTTTGGGCTGTCCTAACAAACTAAATTTAATGTTGGTCAAAGTTAACACGTTTCTAATCTCGTTCCCAGAGATCTAGCCTGTCTCCTTTATAGTTTTCAAACATTTCAGTGTCAGATTTTGACCTGACTGACCAATCAGAGTCGAAGGTGTTGTCTTGGCCAGCGCAATCAACGGGCAACAAGACTTGAAAACCTGATTGTAATTCTGCAAGTACTTCACTACAAAACATGGACTATGTGGCGGTAAGCGGTATAATACTGAGACCTTTCATCAGTTTCCAGCGCGGACACATTGTCGGCCTCACCACTCAGTGTTCAAAACCCTAATCAACATTACCGGGCGTGAGGTAAGAAGAAGCAGAACTAAGAGGGCCCATTAGTGGAATTGCAATTCAGTTTTATTAGCTTCCAATGCGACGAGCATACAGCGGTTTCTGAACCTCCACTAACGGCCACCTTCTCTATCAACGGCCCGGATGTTGGTTCGTTCCGAGCCGTGCGCCCCGATCCATACACTTGACAGTGTCATTTTGAAACCTCCACTACAACGCCCACCTCAATCTACAATGCCAGGATTTTTCTCGCTCGGCACCCGTGCCCGGTCCATACACTTTACTCTTATTGAAACCTCCCTACCATCATACACTTTACTCTTATTGAAACTCCCTAACGGCCACTCTCCTACAACGGCATATGATTTTTCGTCCCGACCTCAAATGCGCACAAATCCATCCATACACTTTTAATACTTATTGAAAACTTCCCTACAACCTACACACGGCCACGTTTAAATTGTGCTCCAGGTAATGGCCACGTGTGTAGAGAGGTTTCAACGGTATGTTGAAAGCTTTTTTAAGGTAACTACTGAGAAATGCCTTATCTGGCCGGCGTGTTACCTCCGTTGCGGATCTTATATTAGGACGTTGCATGGCTGTTTTTATACATGTACCATGTACCTTTTCTACATTCATTTTGCCTTTGAAATTAAACAACGTCTACTACTGTATTCCTATACAACAAACCCAACCTACCACTACACACAGTTCTCGCCATGCTATTTCCACATTAAGATGGGCGTTGTACTGTACCTCAAGAATATTACTGTCACAGATTCAGGCCTTCCTAACGGCAGCCGATATAACGTGCCATTTTTGCAGATGTTGATGTTCTTTAGTGCAAAAGATGCATCGTCTGTATGTTTCTGGGTGTCTTTTCGCCTTCTCCTTGCATTCTCAGACCTCCCAGGTCTTCGTCCGGAATCTTCAGCATTTGTAGCTTGCCTAAAAAAAAAACACACCGAACACAGTCCGATGATTTTTGTATTTTGCTGGATCGAATTTTTTGCTGATTTGAGTACTTGGTACGTATACGAGACTAACGACAGAATTCACGACTTAAGATAGAACTAAGAGACCGGTTTCTCCCCGTTTTTGTAAGCAACGAAAGTCACGTTTTTTTTTGCACCGATGTTCAGCAAAAAGTCGCTTCTACAAATATTGAAATTTACAACATATTAGATTTGTTTACTTTTGTACTCCTCACTCGTAATATGATAATCACTAGTCAACCAACTTCTTTAAAATACGCTTTCAATCGTGGTTTAAGTATAAGATGTCATTACAATGGTTGATAGCTCTGTTAATGGTTACGACAGCAACAACTAAGTAACGCCCCCACACGGGCCACCTTTCGATGGATTTCAAAATGGAGTTAAATTTTTTGGCGGAAATTATTTTGGACAGCTCCTGTATCTTGACGTGGAGATGCGACGCCTCGCCTTCCGCTGTTCTTCCCTGTCTTGAGAAAAGTCTGGGATTTCGACATTGCGTGATATTTTGCAAATTCTAGAAAAAAAACAACAGGTGGAAACCAGGAACCGTCCAGATCCCCCTAGCCCCCCCCCCCCCCCCCCCCCCCCCCCCCCACCCCCCCCCCCCCCCCCCAGCCCCCCCCCCGCCCCCCCACTACTGCATCGTCGGGAAGCGAGCTGATAAAACTCTACCAGCCGAGTCGGATGATGAGTTGTTTTGACTCACAGGAGTTTCCTCTTTTTTTAATTATTAAACCAGACTCCAGAGGAAGAGAATAATTACATTCTAGACCACCTCGTCGGCCTATACCTTCAATATCATCAAACTCAACCAACTCTCTATCAGTTTGTGTTGTAGCCATTTTGTTATCCACAAGAGACAGTCTGTTGGCAAACGAATATCATTTATTTTTGTTGCGTTAGCGTCAATCTGCCAAGCTGGTCCTTGTTTGTCAATGGATGAAGGCTCTGCTCTATAAGCATCTCCGGCAGTTGGCAAAAATTGATGTGCTATTACCGATCCTGTTATAAATGTCATAGAAACTGAGGATTTTTTCCTTAAGCAGATAAAGTTTTACAAATACCCTCAATAAGACTCTGATCCCATTTCTGATTAAGTGGCTGCCTTCTATAAAAAAAATAATAAAGCCTTTGTCCAGGTATAATATTCATACACCTGCATACTATCTTCACTAGAGCATCTGTAAGTATTAAAAAGTTACATACCTCTTCCGGAATACTTCTTTCTCTCAAGAGATATCTCAATCCATTTAAGTTCTTTTCTTTGTATATGGTTTGGGGTAAATTCTCTGGAGATCAAAGGGTGGAAAAGATTTCCATGGAATTATTTAATAAATTTATTATACAATATATTATAACATTCATAATATTGGCGGATCCACTTACAGAAATGCCCAGTTTACATCGTACGGTTAATAAAGAGTATCTCGTACTCCTGGGCCGGGTTGTTCAAAGACGATTAAGCTAATCCAGGTATTTGAGCGTGGAGCCTTTTGATTTCAGTTTTGTAACTTTTCAGTGAGGTTTTCTGTTTATATTTTGTTGTCTGGTTTGGACTTTGACTAATCTTAAACTTCTACAAAACATGAAGCAGAGAAAACATCTTTTGATAATACAACGAGAAATTAAAAGCCTCGATTTATTGAATCCTGGATTAGCATTAGGCTCGGCTGAGTTCTCGCGAACAACCGGGTCCCGCTGGTGTGTGTTTGTAAAATGTGTGACCCGTACAGCAGCTGGGAAGTAGTGCCAGGGAGTAGTAGCAGCACCACAGTTTTCCATTAGAAAACCTAATCACTTTGGCCCAGTAGTAAGCTATTGATTGTCCAGGTGAGGGTTCAGTCCTGAAAGAAAGTTGTTGTTGGTGACTGAATGCATGATATAGGACAACTTCAGACACTGAGAAATCTAGCAAAGCATGCAGGACCAGGGGGGGGGGGGGGGGTACTCCCTATAATGGACTTCCATAACAGGGAGGCTCCGTTCTCTCTAAAATGGGGTCCGTTTTTTAGGCTCGAGGTATGTGAAAGCGGTAGGGATTTCACGAGTTGAAGTATATGAAAGGGTAGGGATTTCACGAGTTTTGCTGTGAAGTATATGAAAGGGTAAGGGATTCCACAAGTAAATTATATTATTGTGTTGGTTAACATCTCTACTGTAATGCTTGATGATCTTCTTGGTGATATATATTTTGCTCATTAAGTTCATCCAAGGGTATAGAAAAGGGTATGCAGTGTTCCTAACTGTAGGTATATGAAAGGCTGGTACCATTTTTCATAATTTCTATCGGAAGGTATATGAATAGGGGTACCATTTACTATGGAAGGTATATGAAAGGGTCGTACCTTTTCTGTGAAAAATGGGTATATGAAAGGGTAAGGGGTTGGGACCGCTGGGGCGGAGCCTCCCCGTTATAAAACCTTTGTGAGCATGCAGGGGACACACTTCCTATGTTCTCTACTTACTGATGTAGGAGATACAGTGTAGGAGGACGTCTGTACACAGGCTCCACCAAAACGCTCCCCCCGCCCCCCCCCGCCCCCAGCAGCCCAACAAAAACAAAAAAACGCAACCCCGCCCCCCCCCAAAACAGGAGATACTTCTCAGATCAAACCATTAATTTATTTTACTATGCCGACAAAAAAAACGCCAACCTGCACTTTCCAAAAGCCGAAACATCTTCACCAGCACTCTCTCCTAACTTAGACAAGAATCTTGTTCTTTAGCCCTGTGATCCTTATGGTTTTTGGTGATAGCAGATTTCCTGAAATAGATTCCCCCAATGATCACAGTGTAAAACTATATATATAGCAAATATACAAAGGCCAAATAATATCTAGGTGTGAGGCTGGAAAAACAAAAAGACAACGTCAGGGAAGGAAGCGAGGATTCTCAACGTTGGCACGGAAACCAGGAGAAATAGGAAAAAAAACTTGCAACATTACATTATTCATAGTAATTTGCGAAATATAGAAAAAGCACACAGATGGTGGGGTGGGAACTGGGTCGATGTCGAACCGGGAGTTAAAAATGTTCATGATGATCAGTCGTAAGCGGGAAGTTCAGGACATCCTCTTGCCACCGCCAATCCCTCAAGGACCATCAAGCCAAGGAGGTTAAAACAAAAGACGCGAAAAATAATATATGGTCACACAAAAATTGGGGGAGCAGGTGTCCATGTGAGACAAACTAATTCAATTGCCCTAACTCTGGATGTTATGGAAAGTTATTCTCTTTTTTAAACTGTCTTGACTGCAAGTATTCTCAACATCACTTACTCAAACTACCAGCTCCAGTTCATCATCTGTCATGGTACACAAATCATACCAATCAATCTTCATAAACAACATGCAAAGATGTAGGACAGCCTCGCACAACATAGGCTAAAACAAGTAAACATGTTTAAAAATAAATTTGTTGTAAAACGTGCCTTGGGGTAGCCTTTGCATTAATTGCATGAGTCTCACTCTTGCATATAATTTTTGTTAAAGCAATATTGTACTCTTATACAATCCCGAACTTGAGTATCTGATCTTAAATTAATTTAAGATAATATGATGTATAAATACAGCATAATTTTGTATTAATCTCTCCCATGCACTCGTCAAACATAATAAATAACTTTCTTATAGCATGACGTCAGCTTAATCTGGATAGATAGATCAGTCTTTGATCCTATCTGCATCAGATTCTGTGACTTCTCTTGGAAACCTAGGCATTAACCTAACTAATTAAGGGTCCTTTCAGCATCCACAGCAAGCCTACACTATAGCACTCAGGACATACTCTGTCTGCTAGTTGCATCCTTCGTCCTACAATGATCAAAGAACAGCAAAATCTGGACAAATGAACATAAAAAACAGCAAGTGACTAACCGGAGTCTACATCTACTAAAAACCAATGAATGGAACTCAAGCAGTCTTAATTGGGTAGCAATAGGATTGAAATGCTTATAAAAAAAAAAAAAATTAAAAAAAAAAAAAAAAAAAAAAAAAAAGAAAAAAAAAAAAAAAAAAAAAAAAAAAAAAAAAAAAAAAAAAAAAAAAAAAAAAAAAAAAAAAAAATAAAAAAAAAAAAACCCACCCACCCCCAAACAAAAAGGGGCCATACTTCTTTTTCTTTTTTTACAAATGAAATGACCAGATAATGTAGAATTCTGATAATAAGCCCCCCTCTCTAAAAATAAGCCCCCCTATGCCTGCTTTCTACCCACTTTGCTAATCATATAATCGTCTATCACTTTACATGTCATTGCTAGCAGTGTATGGCATAACGTCAGTGATTTTGAAAAAAGGTATAAGTACAAACGAGATTAATAATAAGTTAACCTCAGTTACTTTCAAAAATATGTTTTGTAGTTTTAACGTTGTATGCAATAGTAGCAGACCTCGTTAAAAGAAAAAACAAAATCAGTATTCTCCTCATATTTACATGTTTACTACATACATACATGTAATCAAGTCAACCATTGCTGGCCACTTAAATAAATAATTATTTTATTACCCGGGTATAAACTGTAAGTAGATCTATCTTTCAAAAAGAATGATCAGCTATTAGGCTCAAAGTATTTCTGAATTCATGTTCCATTGAGTTTATGCTGCATGACTTCTCAATCTTTATTTAACTACTACGTATTGCCTACTATATTACAGCTCCATACATATTTCCTTCAATGCCACTCATACAGGTGTCAGCAGGCTCCAAAGTAACAAAAACTTCAGGATTGGCTCGACACAACAAACTCCCCCCTCATCGCACCGCCCGCACCCCCCCCCCCCCGTTATTTGTGGGTGGGGGGTGGGGGGGGGGGTGAGTGGGGGAGGGGGACCTTACATAATATATTATTTATATCATCATTAGCTCTTCGACTGAAATTTATACACTTTAAACATCCACTGTTTAAATCTTAATTTACAAAGATTTATTCAACTCTTGTATTCTCTATTAAACATCAGCAACATACCGGTATTGATGTTAGAGAATACATCGAAACCTCACAATGCTATCTTTGTATTTTTAGTGAAAACGTTTAACTAAACCAACAATCAAACTATAAATCTCCCCTGCAAAAAATGAATATTTCTATGTAACAGATTATTTTGTTCTTACCTCTTTATATTTCCTCTTGGAATGCATTAAAAACCTCACATGTTTAGTCAGAAACCATTCTCTCCTGAATCAAGTTGAAATGTTCTTTTTATTGTTCAAAAAGCAAAAATGTGGAAGACACAACAACTTCCAATGCCAAGTCCTTTTGGTTGTCAGAAGGCCAGTAACCTGATGACTTTACTTCTTGAATGCTTCTCCCTTCAGTCTTTGACTTCAACCAAGCCTCAAACTCAACAAGAGTCAGATAAGCGAGTGACTTTTTTGCCAGTTTGAATATCAAAGTCGGCAAACTTGATGACATAGAGAACAAAATCAAAGCAATTTTGCTGGCTTCAAAAGCCCTTGAAAGAATTAATTTGAGTTCTGCAATCATATCTGAAAAATAGAGTTGACTCAAGTTCATCCAGCCAGTCTCTTTCGGATACAAGGTGAAGAGACCTTGTTTGATTGTGCTGTGAAGTACCTCCCGCCCAAGCCTCCGAATCAGAAGAATATGTTTGATGATGTTTCTTCACAAAACAGATCTTTATTACCAGTAACACCAAGATAAAAATTCTTCTCTGACAAATATGTCTCGCTGTCTGAAGGCTCGATATAACCAGTTTGCAAACCACTGCAGCTGTTATCTTGTACATGATTTACAATATCATTATCCAGTCTTCTTCTAAAAAAAAGGAGGAACTTGATGGAGGCTCCCCTTGTGTGGTTGCTAAATGAAACCCATTGCCACTTCTCTTTATATTTCCTGCTTGAAAAGCTGTCCTGTGTTCCAAACTTTGCAGAAAGCCATCATTGACTTCACTAGACTCCACCGTCATAAGCTCTCCTCGTTCTATGAGTTTTTCCTGTATCACAAAAGGTAAACTATGATGTAGCAAATTGACTCTGAAGCAAGTCAAAAATTGCATTAGCTTTGGTAAAGGTACTGTAAAGCCACACACGGCCAACTGGCCGACACTGCCAGAGCTTATCCCGGTTTTCCTTAGCATGAAGCCGACTAGGAGTATTGCTACTCCCCCTGGATGGGATGCTAGTCCATCGCAGGTTACCCCCCAGCATTTTATCACTGGTACCCATTTATAAGCTCACACCTGGGTGGAGAGAGGCACTGTGAGAGTAAAGTGTCCTGCCCAAGAACACGACATATAAAACGACCCCCGGCCCAGCGCTCGATCCGGAGTCCAACGCGCTAACCATTCGTCACCACGTCTTCCACGCATTGTCTTTGAGTCAAAAAATAATCTTACAAGCCTCCTGAGAATTACAGTTTCGTTTATTCAAACGAAGATCTTATCTCACCTCGCTCATCTGTCTGCACTTCCACCGTGCTCTCGACATGATCGTCAGCTGAATGATGTCCTCCTTCGTGATATTTGAAAAGCAGTGACTGTAGACATCTTTAAGAAAACAGAAAACAATGTGAACGGTGACAATCATAGTTTATACACTGTTTTCTTTGAAGGAAAACAGCACATTAGCAGGCAAAGCCGCACGCAAATTGTTTTTCGCCAAGGCGTTCCTTGTAGTGTCGATCCAGTCCTAATCTGCGGCTGCAAGGACAGCCCGAGTTTGCTTACATGACGTGAAAAGCGTGTTTTTCTTGAGAATCGAGCAGCGAGTCATGAGTTTTGTGCTGAACAAATTGAATACAAAGAAGGATCTCGATAAGGCAATCAAGACTTGCGAAGACAAGGTTCTTGTGCTGAGGTTCGGGAGAGAGACTGACATAGTTTGTCAACAACTGGATGATATTGTAAGGAGATAACGAGCTCATGCTGTATCCTTGATTTTGACCGCCATTTTTTTTTCTCACATTCTTGGACATGCATTGTTGTTTATTATAAGGCAGCATACATGTATGTACTTCTTTTATTCAGGACATCTTTGCAGTGCAAAATAGATTTATGTTTAATATTATATTTCATTCTCTATAAATCAGTAAGGAATTAACGACGGTGACGTCACGTGGTTGAGGATTGATAAAATTCAGATTTTGGTTTGAAATGGTCATGCAGGGTATTGCATATAGTTTTACAGCAAGGAGCCTAAAATTGTGACCACTTAATTAATTCACATTCCTTTCTATCCAATCAGAAGCCGAGGATAGCTATCCTCGACCTCGGCTTCAGTTCTGATTGGATAGTCTGCATGCACAAAAGAATGTGAATAATTTTTTTTATTAAAAATGGTCCACACTTTTGGGCTCCTTGATATAAAGAATAAATCTCTTCTCTGGACACAAAGAGGTGATCTGTTTTTTATTTTTATGGAGATGACTGAGGATCTACATGACGTATTTCCACTCTCACAGTAAATCTGACTACATATAAATCAGAAACACAGTTTTTCACTTTTTATTTACTACAGATGTACAGAAGTCAGTCATATGATTTTATAAATTATGAATTATTTTTGCTTGACAAAATAGCTGGCCAAGACGTCTCATGATGTTTTCTCGCATGGCTGACATATATATTGTGGATGTCGACACAGTGCCAGTCTATACACGTTACTTTGACATCTCCCTGATTCCAGCAACTGTGTTTTTCTTCAATGGGCAGCATATGAAAGTTGACTATGGGTAAGGCAGAAAAGTTAACTTAGCTTTTACTTATTTTTGGTATACAATGTATGAAATAGCTGTTATACAGTTGAGCTTACAGTCATGTGTAGAAATTTTTACATAGATGTAACTTCTCTCTAACTTCACCTTTTCTTTGCTAACCAAACTCTAAACAATTTTACTATCATGTATGGGGGGAGGGGGACAGGAAGCCAGATTAATGGGTGCGGGTGGTGTATGGGAGGCAGGAAGAGAGAGGGCAGGAAGCGGGGTGCCCAAGGTGACGGGAGCAGGGAGATATTATAGAACAAAATTGCAACATTTTTGCAATAGGAAAAACACAGAGGTAGAAGCCATGAAGGAAGGGGTTGGAACTAGGAGTATAACGTGTCCCTCCCCACTATCATTGTAAACTTTGAAGGCGTAATCTTATTCCTGTTTTTATCTTGACCAGTACACCGGACCACACCAAGTTTATTGGCAGCTTCAAAACCAAACAGGATTTTATTGACCTGGTGGAGGTGATCCTAAGAGGGGCGCTGAGGGGAAAGCTGATAGTGACCAGTCCCATTGATCCACAGAATGTTCCAAAATACGACCTCTTATACAGAGACCATATGACAGTCGCAGGAATTCTAATTTGCTTTGGTGGGAACAGTTGCGTTTTCCAGCCACGTCACTGGTCATTGTGTACAAGATTGCACCTGTTGAAAAACGTTGCCACAATGAAATTCACTGTGCTTCACTAGACTTGTGAGGACAAGTGGGAAGACAATATGAAGTCCCTGAGATACTGCAAAACTTTGGAAAGCTTAGGATTATATTATTTAAATGTTATTAGCTTACCACTGGAAGTATAGATTCTAGTCAACAGACATCTCTCTTCACACACTGAATTCTTCCCAGGCCTGCAAGAGAGCCAGAGAGAATTCTGAGATTTGAGCTGGAAAATTCCATACTGATGATATGATATAGCTCTACAGATATCTGTGTAGTGTCTCTGATTGGATGTTGCTTGGTAATAATTAGAGACACTACAGGGATCTCATTGAACTACTACTGGTATATAAGTATGGAATTTTTTGTTGAAATCTGAAATAAATTATATTTAATTTACCAAAATGCAAAACTGTGAGACATTTTTGTTTTAATACTCAGACAATGAAGCATACAGTGTCTTGAGCATAAATTATCATCTTACTGTCCCGTCCCCAGAGAAGATAATATAATAGAACACGTTTTCCATGTTTCCATAGAGTTATGGGAAATATAGCACAAGTCAAGTTTGTGAGAACGAGAAATGCTGTGGAAACATGTGCCACACTGAGGCGAGTGTTCCACAGCAATTTTGAGTTCTCCCAAACTTTTATGAATGTTTACCATAACTCTATGGAAACACAGGGAAAACGTTTTCTATTGTTTTTATGAAATAAAATTACGAAGCAATTTTACATGTTTCGAGTTATGTTGAATGGTTTTGAGCCAATCAGAGCGTGCATAGTATCTTGTTAACCCGGGCAAGGCCCAAGCCTGACCGAGCCCGGGTCATAATTTGCTCCTGTTTTTGTTGTTGTTTGTGTTTTTTTTTGTCGGTGATTCACCCCGGACCCCACTAGATTGTTACACAACCCTTTAATCGATACGTCAATCATAGGTATTTTACTTGCAGTTAAATCAAACACTTCCATATAAGGTACAGTGTAATGACTGAAATCAGTGGTAACAACTCTACACTGTTTGAGCCTGATGAAAGCCATCTCGACTGGTTCAACTCAGATTTTTGTCAAAATTGTGTGCTGATTTAATTTTTTATAATTCTCTGGTTTCCAATCTCGTACCCAGAGTCCACAGTCTCCTTGGTCAGTGGTTGGTCGTTGCCAGCTAACCTGGCGACAACCACCGCTGACCGAGGAGACTGTTGAGCTCTAGGTATGTGGGCAACCGTCGGGCAACCTCGTTCCCAGGGTCTCGCATCCAGGGGGCGGGAAGATGAGAGACCCTGGGAACGAGGTTGGTATGTGGGGTACGAGATTGTCTGATCTGGTTTCCCAATAAATTTTTTCGAGTCTCCCAATTCCTGACCGGCTGACCAAGGAATCTGAGAATTGATTCGTTCCCAGATCTTTCATTTTTTGCGTGAGGCGCATTGCGCGCGTGGGGGAACAGCTGGGAATGAGAATGGCATAAAGTGTTGGGTCAGCGGTACCCTAGTGAAAATGAAAATGGCGGAGTTTTATCGCTGTGCAGTGGGTCCCCAATTGCACCGAATTTTCACGAGAAATAGTAGACAGGTAGGTGTTAAAGTAATGAATTTTATGTGAAGTGCTTATTCTGTTAGTTTGTAGTTGAAGCTTTTGGGTGTGGGACGCAGAATTTAAGGTTGCCAACCTGGCTTGCATGCAAGCTTATTAAATTTTACTTTCGTTTTCACTGTCCGAATTTCTTTTGTTTTGCGGTACACTGTATATTTTATAGAGTAGAGCATACGAGGCAAATGGATTGGAACAATGTGGCTCAGGAGTTATACGTGCGGTAAGTAAATTATGGCTTCACAAATGCCATATTTTATACTCGAATTGGTTTTCCCCGGGCTGTGTACTCATCTCAAATGCAATTATCGAAGACCTATAAATTATGTGTTCAATTATGTTCGATTTTCGAACAAAATCGAATTCAATCCAGGGATTTTTATTGTTAGTAGAGGCCTAGCTAGCATATATGCCCTTAGACTCGGGCCTATAAATAATATATGTACGCGTGCCCACTGCACCTTAAAAAGGTTTATAATAAATTGTTTTTTTTAAGAAATAATGCTGAATTTTAAGCTTGGTAGAATCACAATGACAGGGTCCGAAATTAACTTTTTTTAAAGTGGGCGCCAAGTGGCAACTGAAACAAAATTTTTAAGTTGCCAGATGGCAAAAATCTGGTCGCCAAAATAAAATAAAAGTCATTTAAACAGGAATCTTACCTTCATTTTTATCCTAAATTAAGTTCACTGGACGTTAAAAACTTTGACAAGACAAAACGTAAGTTGCTTGCTGGAAACCAGCCGTGAAATTTTTTATCCCAAATTAATTCCTTGAATGCCGGTTCAAAACATCAAACACGCTAAAAGTTAGTCGCCTGCTGGCGACTAGCCTTGAAATTCTGGTCGCCAACACTCAATTTGTAGTCGCATTAGCGACCAGCTGGTTGTAATTTCGGACCCTGGAGGGAGAAAGATATTATTCAGTGAGTGACACTAGCTACTTGGAATTTAACGCCAGTACCTGCTGACAGTTTTCAACCTGAGCAGTTGCTTCATGTCTGAGTATACATGTATTGACAACAAATGACAAACTAAGTTAGGAAGTTATATTTCAGTACATAACCTATACCATCATCAGACTAAAAGTGAATACAAGGTAGCTGGTATTAAATAGTATATACCTTCCAGCTCACACGCATTATGCATGTGTCACACACCTGCGGATCGAAAACATCGATCACATGCATACAGGACAGTTTCACACGCCTGACTCACAATTCCAGACTACCAAAATAGTCCAATGAACGGCACTAAATGTCGGGATAAGCGTGATCTTGGCAAGATTGTGCCGAGATTTTGAGCACCGCGACATTCGGCAGCCTTCGGAATCATCGGAACATCGATCTTCGCGAATTTTTGGCAATGTTCGGAGTCGTCGGAAATTCGGGTAATATGGATACGAAAAGCACACGCATTAGACTCAGGAAAAGTTGGCAGGTTTAATAGTATCGGATATAATTTACTTGGAAAAATAATTCTGAGTCCTCTCAACAGGAATTGAACCTATGACTTAAATCTGCACACTGGTGGGATGCTCTACCACTGAGCTACAGGGGATTCCTGTAGTTATTTATAATTGGCCTAAGCTCCCACAATCCTCCTGTAACTCAGTAGTAGAGCATCCGACCAGTGTATGGTAGGTCGTAGGTTTGACTCCTGATGGAAGAACTTGGTTCCAATTCTTTTTAATTTAATAATAATTTTTCCGAGTACCTTGTGTCACTGATGACTCAATAATACATGTATCTTTGTCACCTACTTTATTTATTTATTTCATTGCAGCTGTCATTAGCTTGGTCTGTTTGTTATTCAACTTCCTTGCTAACTGCACCTGCAGTGGGATTTTACCTTTTGAAAAAGGTCAGTACCAACCCTGTCTTGACTTATATGACACATGTACAATGTACATGTATGTATATGATAAGGTACATGTATTTTTTATACCATAATTTATGTTGTTTGTTCAAAAATAATAATATTGTAATATACAATGTACATTGCAGACTGGTCTCTGGTTATCGTTTGTTAAAAATACAAAAAGGGTGTGACCCTGTTCAATTTATCCAGTAATCATTTCCACTATGATCTTTATTTCCTGCAGTACATTTACACAGCAATCTTCGTCAGAAACAATGTTCTGCTCGTTCTGCATTCTGTCACAACATTTAACATTCTTACTCACCTTGAGCGATCAGGTCAAAAACCCGACAAGGTCAGCTACCTGGCCTGACAAATTTATAGAAAACTTCAGATGATTGGTTGAGGTCCATATATCTATTGAGTATTGACCTGTTACAATTCCTCAGTCCTCATTCCTCAGTCCTCAGTCCTGGAACCCAGGAGGGGGGATAGGGGGGGTACTCCCCCAAAATACCTAGTATACGGGTATGTGCCACCCAACGGGTTAGTGATTTTGGGACTCCTCATCTAGAACGGGGTATCCATATTCAAGACTTTTCAAATGGGCTATTGAAATTTACTAATAAAATCTCTAGAACGGGGTATTAAAAATTGGCCTATTTCTAAAACGGGGTATCATTTTGAATGCAAATTCTTTCTAAAACAGGGTCCAAATTTGGAGACCTGGGCAGCACATACCCAACATACCCCCTCCCTTCCTCCCCCACCCCCACCCCCTGCCAGCTCTGGCACCCGAGACCAGTAATCCCAACCATTGACTACTTGTGTTTACACCAGGTCTGTTAAGCCATGCAGGGCTGGTCAGCCTGTCCAGGTTTTATTGGTACAGGACTTATGTTTTGTACTTGGAGCATTGTGTATCAGAGGTACATGTAATTTATGATTTTATAGACATATTTTTAGATGTAATTTATGATTTATAGACATATTTTAACTAAATATTATTAATTTATATTAAATAATTAAAATGTATTTGATGGCCAGATGCTGTAGGTGTAAAATGCACTCTCAAAACTGAAAGAAGTGAAAGTAGAGATTTTTGTTGTTTCAGAGGGCTGTATGCTGGTACTAATGTAATACATGTACAGTGTATGACTTCAGAATATTATTTCAGTTTATTAAATTTATTACAAAAAGTAAAGTCTAGAATACATGGGTTTTGAACCATTGTGAAATTTATTAAAAAGGAACAAGACGTTTTGCACAATGTATAGTGGCAGGAGATCCTGATATGAAAACACTTATCTATTAATTTTACTGGTTTGGTAATAAAAATAATTTTTATTATAATATTGTTATACATAATTTTGCAGGATATGGACGCTTTAAAAATCAAGATTACAGAATATTCTTAGCTCTTTTAGAAGAAACAAGATTAAACAACAATGAGGACAATAAGGTGTGTTTACATGTACATGTATATGCTCTTAGGAGGCAATAATAATGTAAATTGTACAATTGATATTAAAAATACATGCACCTGTACATGTTTACTGATTTACATGTACGGTATTTGGTCTGTTGTGTTGATATGCCACTCGAAACACCACAAATCGTATATTGATTTAAAATAAAAATATATAATGTGTAATACTATGTAACTGTATTTTGCAGAAGAAACTTGGATTATATGACTTTACATTTGGAGCTTGGCCAGTTGATTACAAATGGGATGAATCTAAAGCTGAGTATGTATAATTGCTTTTAAACTACATGTAATGTTAGGTGGCATTCATTGTAGTTTGTATAACTACATACATGTACTCTTCAGTTCTGTCAAAAGTCACTTGCACTCTCACTGATCGATAGACAAATAAATTTATTATGAGCACTTGAACCCCTGGCTTCCTATAACAACATCAATTTTGATAACAAAATAATATTAATGGGAATCTTAACCCACTCGAATTATTACATTCTATTTGGTCAAAGCAAGAAGATTTATAAAGAAACCTTAACATGTCGTAGCATGATTTTACATGTATGTTGTAATGCTGTTTCAGTTTTTGATATGCAGTGTTAACATGGTTTAATCACTTTTTTATTCTTGTTGTTAATTTAGCCGTAACATGCGCAGGGGGTCGGAAAATACCACTTCTCATAGCAGACCTTCTGGATTTTTGTCCCTCCTTGGATCTTGGCCATGTGACTTTCTTAGGTAATTCACACTTCCTGATTTTATAATAAATGTTTTTATGTATTTGTTATTGTTTTTTGATTGAACTTTTTGAAACTACATGTAATTATGTACAGCATAGACAGCAGTAACATCAAAAACATTGCATGCACATTGAATACATGTAGGTCAGTAAGATACAAACTTCCATTAGATACAATGTAGAACTTTACAGATTTTGTGTTAATTGTAATTTCATAGCATCGCTTGGTTTCTGTTGCAATAATAATAATTATTATTATATGCTACAGTAGGTGTTCACTGTTGTTATTTTCAGGTATTTTGTTGCACACTCAGTTGGCCGGCCCATGATTTACCCTGGATCCACTGGTCTTCTACAGAGTGGATTTGGTAATTGAACTTACTGGCATTTCAATCATGGCTCTAATGGACAACTCAAAGCTGAAAATAATCACATAAATTGCATTATTCAGTCAGTATTATCCATTCAACTAAATTTTTCAAATAATTATTAGCCAGCTAACTGGAAATATATGCCCTGACATAGGACCATACAGTGATCTGCTCTATTTTATAACAATAATTATTAGACTGTGAGTTTGAGGTTTCTATCAGCTGATACATGTAGTTGGTGAGGAGCAAAATCCTACCCTCATCCTAGAGGTTTTCTTGCTCTTGTTTGACCGCTAACTCTCATGCACTCTCTGTTCACTTTTACAGGTGAAGCTTTGTTGACTGGAAGACATTCTTGCTTGAACGTGTAAGTTAGAAACCTCAATCATTTCTAAGAGTCCTACAGTGTAGTCTCATAGTTGTCAGTCGTACATTTTTGTATACCGAGTAATTGCTTGCTCTAGAAGTTTCATGCAAACAGTCATTACAGTTGCACCTCTTTACATTAGTACATTAATGGCCAACTTGGAGTGCCAGAACTAACTGACTGTTGTACAGAGGTGGCCATTGTAGTTTCAATAAGGGTAAAAGTGTTTGGATCGGCCCTTGATCAGGATAAAAAATTGTAGAGAGGTGGCTGTTAATGGAGGTTGGATTGTATTTTTGGTAGTAACATGTACAATGTACTATGCCCAGTGCAGTGCAGTACAGTGCATAAAAACTTTTCCAGAGAAAATGCTTGAGGGTAACCTGTGATGGACTACATGTAGGTGGCTTCATGCTATTAGAAACCGGGATAAGCTCCGGCAGTGTGGGCCAGTTTGGTCCGAGTACGGCTTAAATACCTTTCGTTTTAACTTAATTACCTGTTTGATCAATTCTTGTGCAGAATGGCAAAAGAGCCAAAGTGGAGGCAGCTGATGGCATTGAGCTTGACACCATGTTCATGGGATAAGAGGATGAGTGAAGACGACAAGAGCAAAGGGAAACACACTGGTAAGACAATGATACACATGCCGCAAGTTCATTCTCTTTGTTTTAAACCTAGGCCAAATCATTGAGGATGATAGTTGTTGAGAGGTTTGGCCTGAAACTCTTGTGTATTCTCACCGACTCTCATGGACTCTCATCGAATTTGAACCTGCCCAAATTTTTCTAGAGAGTCGTCGATTGACTCTCGCTCATCGTTTGGTCTGAGTTGATGAGAGTTGAAGAAAACTCTCTCAGCAACTGTCATCCTCATTTAGCCCACTCAGGCTTTAAGTTTATCAACAAGGATGTACATGTACAGCACACTGTAAAGTTTAAGAAACAAAGAAACCAGTGATACATGCTTGTCAAGAGTAAATGAGTTGGTCTGCCCAAGTGAAATTCTTCCTGAAAATGTACTAAAATAATGCTAACCCTTACATGTAGTGTTCATATAATATATAAGTGCACCAGTACTATAACTTTTTTTTGTTGTTAATTGATCTCAACAGGTCATTACATGTGAGGGTAATGCAGGCTTTTATGAAGTTGGTCTGATGACTACACCTTTAAAAGGTTGGGTTTGTTTCATGTGTACACTAAACATGTCTAACGTAGGACATCTTCCTTACTCACCTACTGCCTGTCATGCCTAGTGGCACTATATTGGGACACACAAGCCACTCAGCCACGCCAAGGCACCAGTCTCATTGAGTGGAGGACATCGTCCTATTGCGACCAAATTTATAAGCTAGGGCATTAAGTCAACCATAACAGTTAGCTACATTGTACATGTATGGTTAGGCAATGCTGTTGTCATGGTCACCATGATGGTTAATGAAAAGATGATTACATTAAACTACCTGATTCATTATTGAATACATGCAGGTATGTGACATCTGTTGTTCTTTTTGTAGCTGGATATTCAGTGTTAGGATGGAATCATCCTGGTTTTGCTGGCAGCAATTGTAAGTTAAAGACAGTGAGTATAACTCAAAAGAAAAACTGTTACAAAAAGTTCACTACCCACAGTAAAAAATATATCAACTTTGTTGTTTAGTGTTACAGTTTTGTATGTAAAAATCATCAGCCTCATTAGTTTGCAAGCTGGATTGACTCAACAACTACCAGTAAAATTTTGTCAGTTCATGATGGTATTGTAGTTTCATGATGGCATGAGCTACCATACATGTAATGGAACACTGGATGTACATGTAATTGCCTAGGAAGAACTCGCTAAACATCACTGAAATAACCGCCATGATACGAGCGCATAACACCACGCCATTTACGTCCAAGGAATGTGGACTCCTGAGCCTGTCAATGAGCTAAGAACCGCTGACCACTATGACAGCTGACTGCACACTCGTTGTTGGTTAACTTGGTTAAATTGTATTTAACTTCATGATAATTAATAGCTTAAAGCTCAGCAACCTACTGTACATTGCCACATGGAAGTACAAAATTAATGCCTTTTTTATTCATTTTTTTTTTTAATGGAAAACCACAAATTCCCATAGAGAAATGAAGTACAATTTTATTGTGTATTTTTGCAGGTGTGCCCAGCCCAGAATCTGAGAGGAATGCTGTAGATGTTGTGATTCAATATGCTGTTTGAAAAACTTGGCTTTCCAGTTACTAAAATAGTTATATATGCCTGGTCCATTGGTGAGTGCTTCCAAATCAATATAGTATGCCATTGATATCTTTATTGATTTTGTACCCTGCTGTTGTTGTTAAGTTTATTTGCCATGTACCGGTACATGTAATTTGGCAATAAATTTCCCAGGAATATGAGATCAAGTCGAACCTCTGCTAACAGACACCTACCGTAAGCGGACACCTCTCGTAAGCAGACACTTGTCATGTTCCCAGCTACTGTACATACAAACTAAATTTTTAACCTCCCATAAGCAGGGACCCCTCTTAAGTGGACACTTTTTCTGGTCCCGAGGGTGTCGCGCTATGGGAGATTCAACTGTTAGTTTTGTTGTAAGCTGTTAATGATTACATTCTTTTCCTGGTCTGTTTATTAGGAGGTTATCCTGCTGTCTGGGCATCAAGAGTTCACCCACAAATTGGTGGCATGGTTAGTACATTGCCTTGTACAATAAGTTAATAGTCGAGCAGTTTTCAACTGAGTGTCATAAATTAAACCAAAGCAATAACATTGGCCAATTACAACAAATGAAAACAACAAAATGAACCAGTGAAGAGCTCGGAGCAAATACCTCTAACCAGCACCAAGCGTGGGAAAATGCGTTTGACCAAGTCATGGATTCATTTTGGTTTTGCAATCTGATTGGTTTGAGTAGGTGGTGCAATTTTGTTAAACCAATCAACAAGTGTAGTCACTGTAAAGCAAAACCAAAGCATCCCGGATTACTTTTGACACTCATCTGAAAAGCCACACTCTAAGGAACTACACTGTAGTGCTGCAAAATCAAAGTCCAATTGTTGTCTCACTGTTTGTAGGTGCTGGATGCTACGTTTGATGACATAGTGCCTCTAGCTCAAACCAAGATGCCTGAAGCCATAAAGTAAGCCACTTTGAATAATTTTATTGTCAGTTGGTTAGAGTGCTGTACCTGTATCGCCAGGTCATGGGTTCAAGTCACCAAAACCTATTATGAGTTACCTTATGTGACTTTCCCTAGCTTGCCATCCGTTGTATGTTTTTGCTTTGGGTTTTATTAGTTTAGTACGTACAGTACATTATTATGACAGCATGTCATTTTAGAGTGCGAATACACAACAAATATGAGACCGTATTACACTCTTCTTGATACCCCTGACGCGCGCATGAGCTACAGAAAGTACTGTTTAGGAAAGAATAATGTCATAATTATACAATAACCTCTTTATATTCACAGCTGTAATTCATTTGCTTGTGTTTATTTTGGTAATTTAATTTTAGTTTTACTTACGTCACGAGACTTCATCACATGCATTTTGTTTACAGGTGGTTTTACAACAAGGGTTGTAAAGGAATATTTTCATCTAGACATTGCTCGTCTGTTGTGCAGGTAATTTTGACATAATTATCTTGGGACGAAGACTCATTTGATTTATCTGTGTTATTACAGTGTATGTGTATAGTGCATTTAAAAGACTGTCTTTAAGCCTTAATGTCAACACAGAAATTATCCTTATAGGTGTCTCTCCACTTGTTACATAGTGACTATTAGGAGAAATCATTCACTGATCATACAGTTGTTTTGTATCCTTCAGTTACCCAGGTCCAGTGCTGCTTATTCAGGCGGATGAGAGATGAGATCATCACAACTGTGTAAAGACCATTGCGTGTCTCTCTTTGCCATAAACTGTTCGGTTCACTATCCAGCTTATTTTACTGTGTCACTTGTATAATGCGTTACACGTTCACTGGCTTGTCACGCAACGCTTCTCCGCCACTAGTTTAAACAAGAAGTTCTGGTTTAAACTCAGAGACGAAAAGGATAGTGCAGAGTTTAAACGTCGCAGCAGTCAACTACCCATCCCTGGTGATTACTAGAAAATGATGGGTGTGAGGGACAGTTGTTTACACGTGTAGGCTACCAGGCAAAGAAACAGTTGGACAAGAATGCATGGCAATTGAAACAATTCAGATTTTCAAACATTCGACATTTGTAACCTAGTAGTGATGCGCGACCCGCCCACAAGTAGTACCTATCACGTCCATAGCAGATCGCTACCCGCTAATCATTACTCTGCACTAAAACAAGTAGCCTGACCAGGCCATTCTCACACCTAGTTGTCAATCAACCGTGGACCAAAGCGTAAACAGCTGACAAACAACCTGCACTTTCCTTGCGACCATAACTGATTTTTTTTTTTTTTTTTTCGTTTTCTGTTCAGGGAAGGAGATGTTAGCTCAAACCGTGGGCAATGATCTCCTGGTGAAGTTTCTAAAATTCAGGTAAAAATATTTCTTTAAAAAAAAATTAGATGTGTGTGTTTTCTTTACTTTGGTCATGACGCATATGTTTATTTCGTGTACTTTGGATCAGCGCCAAAAAATGGAGTGTAACAAATCGGGGTTTTTTTTCCTTGCTCAGGTATCCTAGATCTAGTAGATGGCAATAGTGAAGATGAGATGTGGGAATACCTCGCTGCTCCTGATCAAGCTACTAAAGAGTAAGTGCAGCTATGTTTGTGTGACAAGTCAAACACGTCGAATAAGCAGCGTCAAAGTGTCCCCCGTAAAATACCGATAATAAAACACCTCTGGGGCTTAGTTTAGTTCAAAAGGGCATTTTTTGGTGGGTTTGTTTTCAGGAGGGGCTTATTATCGGAAGGAATTTTTCGTTTCAAAAATGGTTGGGCTTTTGGAGGGGTTTCCTGAAAAAAAGTGAACTGCATCATAAGAAGACAGCGTGGTCAAACAATCTTAACATAACGATGCAAACGAAACAAGTAATAGCAGTCGTCAGTTGAACATCACAGTCTATGGTGGCCCATTTGTGCCATTTCCCACAGTTCACATACAGTGAACTCTCTCTAAGGCGGACACCCTCGGGCCCAGCTCCAGCTGTCCGCCTTATGGAGGTGTCCGCCTTAAAGAGAGTTAAAGGGCATGTAAACCCAAAAATGATATTTTTTTCTGGTCATATAGCTGTTTAGTACGTTCATCAAGTAGTCCAGATCTGTAATTATTTTTCTCTTCACGAGCGCGTTTTCCACGTGGAAAAAGCTGCCCCAAATTCGAAAAAGCCGCCATCTTGAATTGCGCCATCTTGTCCGTGACGTCACGGGTGGACCCTTCTTTGACCGGAAGCGAAAGGTCTCCCTTTATAGCCTTATGAAATGCGCACAAGTTTACTTGCTTTCAGGCGAAATTCATTCATTTTTTTAGATGTTGTGTGGTCAGTTTTGTAGTAACTAATCTAACAAAATGGGGCATGTCATGTAAAAATTTCCTAAAGCTCCAAATTTGAGGCAACAATGGTCAACTTCGTCCAAGTTCAAATAACCGATTTCGCTGAACCTTCCGAGCACTCGGTAATCTTCAGAATCTTTCAGTCATTTTTCTCCTCACTCAGTGACCGCTACGAGAAATTTCACACATCGAAATGGTTCTTAAGAAGCACAAGCAATTACTTGGTGGTGCTGTACCGACAGTGCAGTCGCCAGAGGAACGAATCGTCAAACGTGCGTATTATAATAGCAACCTATGTAGAGCGTAGAACCGGAAGTGTCTGATAGTTTCTGCTGATAAAAGGCCGCGTCGGAAAAGTAGACACGAGCTCTTCACAAGTTGGAGATCAATAGAGTAGGTAAATATTCAGTTTATCTAGAAAGCGGAGTAATGTAACGTATAACTTAATCCCGTTGAGGAACATGTTTTAATTTATTTTCAATTATATGTACTGAGAGAACACGAGAAAGCCTATTATAGTTATCTCATATCCATATCTTCCCGGGTTGAGCCCACAAGAGAAACTACCGCATCCGAAGAAACGGTCAATACTAAAGGGTATCCTGCAACGTAGCTGCTGCAATTCAATGTTATCTTGGTAGTATGACAGTGACAACAATTCACCTACTCATGAACAGTAAGATTATTTGCGCCGTGCGGCTAGGCAGCTGTACTGCTGTCGGTACACGTAATATACGCTGTCTCAAGCACCCACACATCAAGGCAGTTTGATCGAAATCCTGGATGCTGAGTGATGCAGCTAAGCTCTGGCCTTTCAACTTCTACTTTTTGCTATACTTGGCCGATGAAATAAATCACAAAATGAAACATACCAGGCAGTGTTTCCGACGCGATTTGTCTCACTTTCACTCTGTATAGCTCGCTGCCTTCTCTGACACGTTTTGCCCAACACTGCGTGCCTCAAATCGATACAGAACGTGGCCCAACGTTCCAAAATGTTGCCTCCATCACTATCATATAAATTTAACCCGTTAGAATAGCTTTCCTCCGATAAAACTTCCTACAAACTGAACTGCTTCTCCTGGCCGCCATATTAATCCTTACATAATCTTCTGTTGCGGCAATGTTTGTGTGTCCCCCGCTTACGTCACGAGGACTCGCTATTGTCTTCACCGGAAGTGAGGTTTTGGTCAAAAATGTCGTTTTTGACCCTTAAAAACTTCGAATTGGGTAAAATAAACGCTGAAAATCGTATTTACTGACACTTTTTACGTCTAGTAAGAAAAACTTGTATTTTGGGGTTTACATGCCCTTTAAGTTACAGAAAAACAAGTGAAATTCGGCCAGGACAAGCCAAGCCAACCATGTCCGCCTTAGAGAGGTGTTCGCCTTACAATGGTGTCCGCTTTGAGAGAGTTGACTGCATATGATTTCATTCATATATTGATCATCTCAAGTCTGAGCATATTGTAATGATATATAATGCAAACCTAAAGGTTTTGCGTCTGAGGTCTTATTTTTTGGTGGTCTTTTCAGGGGGGAAGGGGGGTATTATCTGGATTTTATGGTATATGGGTAACTGATAGCTGTTTGACAAGTTAAGTTTACTGTGCCTGAAAGTTCCGTAAGTAGCCACATCTAGTAATTATTTGTCAATGGTTTTTAATACTTTGTTCTCTCTACTTTTACTAATACATCGCTTACTTAGTCTTTGCAAAGCATACATGATGTACAGCGAGCTTCCCCGCTTGATACAATCAAGTGATAGATATAAATTATCATTAGATTTACAGTGAAGATGACGCTACCGTTGCCACTCGACAAAGTTTTTGATTAATTTTTGACAACTTTTTTGATGACTTTCGGATGGGTTCCGTTTGATTTGACCAATCAAAATCCAAGGAGTGTTGGAGGCGGAGTCGTGAAATTTGAATGGTTTTAGTTTTCTAGTCTAGTTCAAATGTGGCGCCACAAAACGGAACCCATCAAGTTGTAAAAAAGATGTCCAATATTAATCAAAAACTTTGTCGAGTGGCAACGGTAGTGTCATCTTCACTGTAATAAAGACAGAGTGGTGGCTTTCCTATGATAGAAGGAGTTATCTTACACTTTCTGTGTTTCAGGAGCCATTTGGAATAGCTTGAACGTTGACGTTGATTTGTGTCGGTCAATGTACAAAAGTTTTGTCGAGCTAAACGGCAAGGATTTTCCAATGATGTTAGGTGAGGCCGCATACGATTTATCATATTCATTCATTTTTGAAGCTTTTTCTTTTCTCTGTCTGATCAAAGGTGTTTGGTTGTAATAGAGAGTGTCGAAAGTAATCCGGAATCTTAACTACGCTCTGTGATTGGTTAAAAAACTCGCGCCACTTTCTCAACCAATCAGATGTAAAACCAAAACCAATCGCGACTTGGTCACACGCGTTGTTTTCCCGCGCTTGCGCCGGTCACGTGTATCTGCTTCGAGTTCTCATTGGTTCATTGTATTGTCTACGTTTGTTGTGATTGGGCGTTGTATTTGCTTTGGTTTTGGTTTTTTACAACACTACAATTGAAAACCGCTCTAACACAACGCGGGTTTTTTTCTCATATTCTCGTCAGGTCAAGATCTTTCAGAGGAACAAAGAACTCATCTTCTATATGTTTCTGGTGAGATGCTTGAAATGTTAAAGGAGCTATGTCACGATATTTTAAGTCATTTTTGCGAAGTGTAAAATCACCTTCAAATTGGAGAAAGCCTCAAAATAACAGTTTATTAAAGTAGAAAAAACACCGAAGAGGTGATAATAAACCAAACAGGAACAAGGATGGTCGAGGATGGAGAAGATTAAGACGGATTGTGAATAGCGAACTTGAAAAATTTGGCCAATTTTTTTCAAGATGCGCCATCCGTGACGTAGCTCCTTTAACTCTCCTAACTGATTTCCATATATTTCTTTTAATGTTAGTGGTGAGAATTTAGTGATGCATCAAGATATCCCTTAGTTGATGATTTTCTTTATTCTCATCACCTGTGTGCATGGCGATGTGTTTGCTTACTGTAAGGAGAAATTAGATTCCTGATCACAGCTCAGATGAAGTGTTATTTTTCCTATGTGTTACAGTACCTGATGGACTTCGATGCCGCACACTGCATTAATTTGCCTGCATCGGAGTTTTCGCTTGCCCTGGAATGAGCAGTAACTTCAAACGCGCTGGCAGAACAGGCGGTTTTACGGAGCTCACAGTAGCGCGCAAATTGCAAGACACGCGAGGTGGGCGTCGAGTTGGCGAGACACGCTGCGTTTCGTGCTTCGCGTTCTCCCTGCTTTCGGAATCCCGGCCGTATAACCCGTCAGTTCTGCCGGCTACTTCTTCAGGAGGCGAAAGACCCACGTGACTCGTACCAGTTTCTCTCCAGTTTTACTCTAGCCTCCTCGGCGGCGCAATCTCTCCTCCCAACGAATGGGGAGGAGAGATTGCGTGGCGAGCCAAAAGAAAGTCTGCGAGGAGGCTAGTTTCACTCATGGCGTGTAGACTTTGTGGAGAATAGTGACGAATTTTCTTAAACAGAACTAGTGATACGCTAGCTCGATTACTCAGCCGCTGTTCGGGAAAATGAGCCCACGCTACGAAGACCAGACTCGAGAGAGCGGCGGAAATCGAGCCTAGTGATACGCCATCCTCGAAAGAAACCCAGGAGCAGTTAATCGGGCGAGACGAAGTAACAAAAGAACAGGCCACTGGGTTTCCGAGGATGGTGATTAGTGAATATTGTAATAGTTATAATTTTTCTGCGTTCCTCGTTGTAGAATTTTTAACTGGTCGAAGATTAGTGTAGGCACACATCCGTTTGAGTTAGTAGTTTGTATGTCACCTAGTTAGGAAATAACAAAAAAGTTTGTAATAATAACCTTGCAAGTTTTTTGTATGGAAATATTGTAATGTTCCAAACCCAAATTAGTACTTAGTAATACTCGAATAGGAGTTTGTATTTAACTCAGTTTAATTTAATAGCGTTGTTTGGTGTTCAGTGTTGATATAATTATGTAATAACGAAGGAGATAGCACTCGGCCAAACGTGTTTTTGAGGATTGCAAGACAGTAAATAAATCCTGCAGACATGCAAAATAGTGTAAGTCCTTTATCTGTGTGATATTTCAATTAATAATACACTTGAAAAAATTACTCCATTCTGATTGGTTTAAGAGCAGTGCAGTTCAAGTGTAACACCAGTGCAAATTACAATTTCCGAAGATTTCCGAAGTTAGTACGGAAACCCCGAATGGCTCCCGACGGTCATACGAGGTATGCCGAAGATGGCCAAAGTTTCACCCGAAGATTTCAGAACATCACCCGATGACTTCCAAGATTTCCGAACTTCACCTGAGGTTTACCGAAGATTTCCGAAGATCACCTGAAGATTGCCGAAGATCACACCGAAGACTTCCAAAGATTTGCCAACTTTGGCGAATACTTAAGGAATTTTTACGAAGTTTTAGGAAGACCAAGGGCTCCTTACCGGCGGTTGAGTCCGTCTGCGACGCAGGCTAAGGGCTCCTCATGATCAGCCTCAGTAATCAGTATTTTTAATAAGTAATCACATGATTTTTTCTCGTGCAATTTGGAATAAATAAGCACTTAAATTTTTCAGACTATAAATTTTCTTAGTCTTTCAAAAATTTACTCGACGTGCCTTATTTATTCCAAATTGCACTCGAAATCATGTGATTACCTAATATAGAACTTTTTACTCTCTCGTGAGCGCGCCGATAAATATACCACGCGGAGATTGGGAAGAGTGTAATATAAAAGTGCGCGGTGGACGATGGGAAGATAGATCTCTTTCTCCCCTTGGTAACCTCGACAGGAATGAACCAGTGGCGAGAGGGGTACAGTTTTGGGTGCTGAACCTTGGTAGAGAGGTTAGTTCCTGAATTGACGAAATATAAATCAGTCATATTCCGCGTGGCGAGAGGGGTACAGTTTTGAGTGGTGAACCTTGGTAGAGAAGTTAGTATTCCTGAATTGACGAAATATAAATCCAGTCATATTCCGCGGGGTGAGAGGGGTACAGTTTTGGGTGGTGAACCTTGGTAGAGAAGTTAGTTCCAGAAATGACGAAATATAAATCAGTCATATTCCGCTTGGTGAGAGGGGTACGGTTTTGGGTGGTGAACCTTGGTAGAGAAGTTAGTTCCTGAAATGACGAAATATTAAATCAGTCATATTCGCGTGGCGAGAGGGGTACAGTTTTGGGTCAACATTTTTTTAGGGTCAACATTTTTTTAGGGTCAACTTTTTTTAGGGTCAACTTTTTTAGGGTCTACTTTTTTTAGGGTCAACTTTTTTTTAGGGTCAACTATTTTTTAGGGTCAATTTCTTTTTAGGGTCAACTTTTTCTAGGGTCAACATTTTTAGGGTCAACTTTTTTTTAGGGTCAATTTTTTTTAGGGTCAACTTTTTTTAGGGTCTACTTTTTTTAGCTGACTCGTCCCCAGTCGTCTCTCTTGTCTCCTGTTTTTATTTCCTTTTGCTAAATATTAACAGGAGATAAGAGAGACGACTGGGGACGAGTCAGTTTTTTTAGGGTCGACTTTTTTTTAGGGTCGACTTTTTTTTAGGGTCAACTTTTTTTTAGGGTCAACTTTTTTTTAGGGTCAATTTCTTTTTAGGGTCTACTTTTTTTAAGGGTCAACTTTTTTTTAGGGTCAACTTTTTTTAGGGTCAACTTTTTTTAGGGTCAACTTTTTTTTTAGGGTCAACTTTTTTTAGGGTCAACTTTTTTTAGGGTCAACTTTTTTAGGGTCAACTTTTTTTAGGGTCAATTTTTTTTTAGGGTCAACTTTTTTTTGAGGGTCAACTTTTTTTTAGGGTCAACTATTTTTTTAGGGTCAACTTTTTTTTTAGGATCAACTTTTTAAGACCTAGTGACCCTGGGTTTCTGGGTTGCTGGATTCACAGACCCAGCGACCCTGTGGCTCTGGTTTGCCTGATTTTTAGATCCAGCGACCCTGGGTCTCTGTGCCGGTGGATTCAAAGACCCATCTCTGGGTCGCTGGATTCAAAGACCCAGCGACCCAGGATCTCTGAGTTGCTGGATTCAAAGACCCAGCGAACCTGGGTCTTTGAATCAGCGAACAGAGACCCAGCGACCCAGGGTCTCTGGGTTGCTGGGTCACTGGATTCAAAGACCCAGCGACCCTAGCGACTCCAATACGGGTCGCTGAAATGAATCTGTCATATTTCGCGTGGTGATAAGGTACAATTTTTGTTGTTGAACCTTGATTTGAGACTGATTTTGCTGTCAAATTTGGGCCGATTTGGGGTCGATTTGAGCCCGATTTTAAGGCCGATTTGAGGCAGATTTGAGGCTGATTTCGATCCGATTTCAGGCCGATTTCAGGCGCGCGTTAGAGAATGGTTGAGCAAAGTTTTAAAAAAGCCATCATAATAAAAAGTTATTGAACTAGCTTGTTGGGTCCGTATTTGGGAATATTGGTTTCGTTCTTTTTTTTTTTGCAACCTTCGGCGGCATAACTTGCCAAAAAAGAACTCGACCAATATTTCCCCAATATGGACCTCGCGCTAGTTCAATAACATATGTATGTCCTATATGTGCCTTTTGTTTCCGAAAATGAGAAACAAGCCTCGTTTTGCTAAATTATGCCAAAAAAGTGCTAGCACAAGCTAAGGCCCCTCCCCCTCCCCTTGTAAAAGTGAAAACATTTAGAATAATTTATGCGCGTTTCCCGCGAACCGCGTAAACATTTCTCATTTCCCCGCGCGTATTTTTACGTGACGCGTTCCGTGACGAGAGGAAACTGGAAACGAAAGATTTCAACATGGCGAACGGAACCTTGAAGCGTTGGTTGAATTTTGTGCTATTTTGACGCTAAACCGTCGACGAAGAAGCCATCTTTGGCATAAGTTGCCATTTGAAGCATATTTTCCCTCATTTGGTGATATTTGAACATGAGGATAATGGCTACAGTGGCCGCAAAAACTGAAAATGGAGAGCACGTTTTTTGCCTCGACAGCCTGCGACTGTGGAAGATCAGGCGAGAGGTAAGCTTTAAGCTCAAAAATCGCTGCTTGTAAGCATTGAATTGGTTTCTATTGCTTTTTTATTGGCTAAATAAGCATGTAATTCGGTTATATTAGACTCTATAAAGGTGTTTTAGATTTTATAATTTATACAGCGGGAAATTCAAATATTTTACAGCTTCGCACCGCGGTCACGCCAAAACGCAGACCGTGCGGACTGCAGACTGCAGACTGCAGACCACGCAGACCGTGCAGACTGTGCAGACTGAGTACTTTTTTTTTTCACCTTGATCTCAATCTAAGATTCATTTTTCTTTTTTTTACAAACAGCCGTAGACGAGTAAGGAATCTGTTTCTAGAATAAATTCTCCAAACCACTGATCAGTTTCCCGGTAAATGATGCCCTATTCTAGACCGAAACTCTCTGATTTCTATATTTTATCTCGCAAATTACGCTAACGACAAGGCTGTGTTAACAATCGAAATGCGTCGAATAATATTTCTTACAAGTTATTGCGGTCCTGAGCCAAAACTCGAAAACACTGCACTTCAAACATGGCTAAACTGCTCACAGAGCATGAATTACGCGTCAGCGTTACTAACCAGCGGTAATATCAAAATGTACTTAATGTAACAATCATGAAGCTTACACGCTCCCAAGCAAGGCAAGTACCACGCAAAGTTGAGTTCACCAAAACTCACACACGTGTTTGTATCAAGCTATGTAAACACAGATGTAAACGTGTTTTATATTTCTTGAATACAATAACTATACAATAATGTCTTTCCCGCCCAAATTAATTAAAATAATTATTTGGGCTCCCCGCAGAGGCGAGTAAAGTTTTGAGTTTTGCACTTTGACCACGACCTGACTTTTGGCTCGGTGTAGCTGTTCACCTGGTGGATATTACGTTGCTCAGTGAAGTAACTCTAAAGTGTAGTCGGCCGTGTAACTCGATATATTTGAAATTGATACATGGGTTCGAACTTTCGTTTGTTGTTCGTGTGTAAGTTTTAACTGGCTCACTCTGATGACATAAAATATATAAACAAACTCTATTTGATTTGTTCGAGATAAAATTGAGAACAAGGTAAAAAAAAAGTACTTAGTCTGCACAGTCTGCGTGGTCTGCAGTCTGCAGTCCGCATGGTCTGCGTTTTGGCGTGACCGCTTCGCACGTGCATCGCGTTTTTTAGAATTGTTTGTTATTTTGTACAAAAAAAAAATTGGTTTACTGAGCTATGTTTGAGTGTTAATACCGCAGGGACATGTGACCTGTCGCCTACATTGTAGTGTGCATTTCATCGGCGACAGTGAACATTTGCGACCTGGTGCACAAAATTAATTCAAACCAGTTTGAATTTGTGCGACCTGTTGCGGCGACAAAATTACATGTATGTTGCAGCGACAAGGATTTTTCATTAAAACGGACTTGTGACACAAAGGGAATTGTTGCTGCGACCTGTCCCTGCGACATGTCACTGCGACCTGTCACCTAAGTGTGTTCCAACCTTTTAGCTTTACAAAAAGGAATTCTGACCTGTAAAAGAATGGCTTGGTCATCACGAAAGGTGTTGAAAGTTCTACAAGGTGCTAAAAGTGACTTAACATTATAACAAAAAGACAAACCCCCACTAACACAAATTTCATTATTTATCATTTGATAAATTTGTACTTCCTTTTCATTGGCCGAGAGCCCACCACGTGATCTTCAAATACAGTCAACATGCTTCACGCATGGACTCTCAACTTCAACTATTCATCAAACAGTTTATTCTTCAATAATTTCATTATTTGATTTTTAAAAATGATTCTTCAAATTTTGACAGTTGCAAATTAAATTGAATATTGAAAATTTAATGGTGATATTGACAAATTCCCTATTCGTGATGCTTACTGAAAATTTTTTCTGGGAATGAATTTTTTGCAGATTGTGAAAAACCCCACACAAATTAGAACCTGCAAAAAATGTATGCCACACAGTAACTGAGGGTAACCCTCAAATAAATAAATGGACTCTTTCATGACTCCTCTAAACAAGCAATTTACATGATTGTATTTATTTATTATTTTTGTCAGACTAACTAGCAGAGAAGAGGATGGATAGATGTGGCTGAACAAGATGAGGATTTTAAACAGACCAGGAGGAAAGGAAGGAGCAAGACTGAATGGTGATGGAGACTGATTGACAAAACACCAGGATAGTGAATACAGGTAAATACACTGTAGCCTGAATACCAGATATTCAAAGTTTGGCTTTTTGGGGCCGAGCATATTGGGCCTAAAAAAATCTCCCCTTGGCATCAGTTTCTTTGAAACAACAAACAACAACAACAACACAAAATAACATGTATACATGTCTGTTAGCTATGGTCAAATCCTACAGATTGATGCAGGTTTTGATAAACAGATAATGCAGCATTATATTATATTGCTATGCTTAAGAAAACTACATACATGTTAACAAGTTTGTTTGCCAAAATTAATGACAAGCATTTCTGAGCAAAACATTTCATGAAATTGTGACTGGTCCGGCCGGGGTCATGAAAATTTTCACTAAATTTCGACAGGTCTGGGGTCAGGAAAATTTTCACTTAATTTCGATAGGTCCGGCATCAGGAAAATTTTCATTTAATTTCGACAGGTCTGGCATCAAATTTCGAGAGGTCTGGTGTCAGGAAAATTTTCAATAAATTTTGACAGGTCGGGTCATGAAATTTTCACTAAATTTCAACAGGTCTCAGTGGTCATGCAAATTTTCACAAATTTCGACAGATCCTGGGTGATGAAAATTTTCACAAAATTTTGACAGGTCCGGGGTCATGAAAATTTTCACTAATTTTGACAGGTTCCGGGGTCATGAAAATTTTCACTAAATTTTGACAGGTCCGGGATCATGAAATTTTCACTAAATTTCGACAGTTCCAGGATCATGGAAATTTTCAGTTAATTTTGACAGGTCCGGGATCATGGAAATTTTCACTAAATTTTGACAGGTCCGGGATCATGGAAATTTTCACTAAATTTTGACAGGTCCGGGATCATGGAAATTTTCACTAAATTTTGACAGTTCCGGGATCATGGAAATTTTCACTAAATTTCGACAGTTCCAGGATCATGGAAATTTTCAGTAAATTTTGACAGGTCCGGGATCATGAAATTTTCACTAAATTTTGACAGGTCCGGGATCATGGAAATTTTCCGTAAATTTCGACAGGTCCGGGATCATGGAAATTTTCAGTCAATTTTGACAGGTCCGGGGTCATGAAAATTTTCACTAAAGTTCGACAGGCCCGGGGTCATGAAAATTTTCACTAAATTTCGACAGGTCCAGCATCACAAAAATATTCACTAACTTTTTGAAAGGTCGAGGGTCGTAGAAATTTTCACTAAATTCTGACAGGTCTGGGGTCATTAAAATGTTCACCAAATTTTGACAGGTCCGGCATCATGAAAATTCTCTAAATTTTGACAGGTCCGAGATCACAGAAACTTTCACTAAATTTCGATAGATCCGGGGTAACAAAAAATTTCTCTAAATTTCGATAGATCCGGGTAACGGAAAATTTCACTAAATTCCGACAGGTCCAGCATAATGAAAATGTTCACATCATTTCGAGAGCTCTGAGGTCACAGAAATGTTCACTAAATTCTGACAGATCCGGGATGATGAAAAATTTCATTAAATTTAGACAGGTCTGGGGTCATGAAAATTTTTACTAAATTTTGACAGTAAATGTCGTAATTTAGTGAAAATTTTCCTGACCCCAGACCTGTCGAAATTTAGTGAAAATGTTTATGCAAAGCATACATTAACTAATTTTATACAATTGTCTTGATTATTAAATAACTTTATTTGTATTTCTAATTAATGTTATTTTTCTTATTTTATGGTAATACCTGCATGTATAAATATGGGGATACCTAATAAAGTTGTTGTTGTTGCTTCTCCTCGTATCTCTTCAAAAATTTCAGCATGCTCGAATGGCTTATTTTAACATCCTCATCTCATAATAAAGACAGTTCAACAAAAACTCTTGAATGTAAACAAGAACAACGGCATGAAACGTCGATCGAACGCAACATCGAACAATTTCAATTGGGCTCATGATGGTCAGCGGTATCACTTCATGTAATGAGACACAATGTGTCCTCCATTAAAAACACTTGATTTTGGCGACCACAATTTTCCAGTGGCGACCATTTTACAAAAGAAGGTCGCCCAAAGGCAACTTGTGGAAAAATTGAGCTTGGAGCGCTGTGTAAATATACAAATGTATCTTTATAACTGTTTATGGGTGCACATAACTAACAGTTCAAATGTTTGTTTCTTCACAGGATATTGGACTTGATAGATAGTATCTCAAGACAGAATGTAGCTGGAGAGACCAGAGGAAGGACAATAGTGGCCTGGGACATGACAGGGCAAGATGATTTATTATTTATTATCATTAAGTAACACAGTACAGTAGTTGTTACAAATTACTCTTTATTTATCTGGCCCAGCCCGGGAGGCCTTTGAACGTGGGGTACAGCTGGCCCGGGGTTTTCCTCCTAGGAGCAAGTGGACGTACGGGGAGGTTTTTCACCCAGCTGTTGTTCCACAACCCCGTTCAGGTATATAGTTCTTGACTAGGTTTTTTTTGTGATAATTATTTTTACAATGTAGGTGTGTGTGCCACCATTGTTCAAACAAGTGTTTTTTTTCTGAATATTTATTATTTGCCTGCATCACTAAATACATATACATGTATATGATTAATTAGGTCACTGGTTAGAGTCAGAGATCTTAGTTGGTGCATGTAGTTCTCACTGCACTATTCATTTAATTATAAATAAATTATTAATAAAATGTATTATTGTTTGTCTCATGATGAAGTCACTTAGGATGTAGATCATAACGTTTTGACTGCTTACTGCTAGTCTTTATAGTCTTTATTAGGAGATGAAGACAAGCAGTAAGCAGTTGAAACATCACGATCTACATCCTATAGCGACTACATCACAAGACAAACAATAATACCTTTTTAATTCATAATTATAATTTTGCTAATTAAATGCATATTGCTATGAGCACTACATGTAGCAACATAGACCTCTGACTCCAATCAGTGATCCAGTTAATCGCATACTAGATTCAGATTGAACCATTCCATTTGACTGATTTTGAATCCACTCATATTTTAGCACTTGTTTGTTCAATTTGAGTAAGCTGGGTTTGAGGGTTCCAATACAAGTGTCCTTTGAGTAGTGGTTCTTTTTTTCCATTACATGGATGCATGCTGTACTGTTGAAACTGAACAAAGTCTTTGATTAAGTTTGATTTATAATAATTATCTAACAAATTCTCCAAAATTTGTTTTAAAGAAATATGTCAAAGTTAATCAAAAACTGTGTTGAGTGACATTGGTATGGTGCACGTCAATGTAAACTGTTGTGTCGGCATAAATATTCTGCTATAAGAAAGGTATGGAGATAAGTAATGCCTAATTGATCATTTCTAAACACAAAATTTAACCACAATCATCAGCAAAGCAAAATGTATTTCTTTCTAATTTATGATCATTTGCTCAATTCTCATGACCAGTATGCAAATTATGTGGTTGATATTGTGAGGAGAATTTAGTTGCCGATCACTCTTAGAGTTTTAAGGGTTTAAAGACAAACAACAAAAAATACAAATTATATGTATTTTCCAAACTAAAGAATTTTGCAGCTAAGGTAAATCAAGGAGAATTTCACTCTGAGATTTCTTTCAATTTTCTGTCCATGTATTTAAACCTTTCTAAAATGTTAAAATCAATCAATCAATCAATCAATCATTAATTATTATGATGAGTCAAAACTTTTAAGAAAGTCAAACAACATCATTCAACACAATGGTAACTGCTCAACAGTTTTTATTTCATTGGTCACATACTAGGGTTACATACAATAAGGGGTAGAATATGAAATACTTCACTGCTCAAAGGGATCAGCTTGTTAAATGATTATAGTCATGCATTAGGTGGGTTTCATTATTTTGTATTCATAATATTCAACTATTAAAATCTAGCTACAATCAACATCATGTTACCAAATGAATCCAATCTTATTATTATATTTATTTTTTTTATTATTTCTAATTAAATGGGTATAAAACCATTTGCAGGTTTTTGTTTTAAACCATTTTCAGTTTTTTTTAACCACTTGCATGTTTTGTTCTGAAACAAAAGTCAGTAATTCAATTATTTCCTATTTCAATCCACATTTAATTTCCATTTTAAAATGTTTGGTATCATGATGGTGGTTGTTTTATAAACAAGGGAAGCATTTGCTATAAATTTAACATCACAAAATAGTCGGTCAATTATTGTTCATTTTCATTTTTACCTTTCATTTTAACAGTTTGGAGAGCAAACAGATTTCATTTTGCCAGGATTATGCCAGTTTTTTGTTTAATGCTTCCTTTGTTTATATTTGCTTACTTTGTATTTATGAGTAGATCAGCAAGCTCATTAGCACAATATTTCAAACGTTTCCTTTCTGTTGCCACCATATTTACCATTTTATTGTTTTCAAGATTAATCAACATTTCAAATGATGCCCAAAAAAATTGGCTTTCGCAAATTTCCTCATAGAAAAGATTTTGAGTGGCAATTTTTCAAAAACATTCTTAAAAAACAACAACAACAATCACTTATCATGGTTACTTAGGACCTTTTATTTATCAGGCTTTTTTTCAATGCCCAAGGACCTGTTTTATTTTCATTTTCTTTCTGGATTATTTTAATCATGTTTTCCTTTTTGTTCAACTTTAGCATAAATTTAAGGTATCATTATAAATATATTATAAAGTTAAATTAATTATCAACAGTCTGCATTTTAACTTACTGCTAGGTTTGTTTGTTTGTTTGTTTTAAGCTCGAAACAAAATCTTGCTACTCTTGCATTAAGTACATGACAAAACCTTTTTGCGATTTTATTGACATGATCAAGGCACCTAGGACTTAAATAATGCAGACTGTTGATTACCAACATAATTATTTAGTTTTGTTTTGCATTCATGGTTACTTCTTGGTGTTACAAAAGTCACGATATTTTGAATTTCCTCATCAACTTGCTCCACAAATTCTAGGGATTTATTTGGCATGTTTAAGCTGGCATTTTACTGCTCAGTAATCTGAGCACAGCAGCCTACTCGCAGGCTAGATCGCTTAAGGTTGCAATCTTTTTTCTTTTGGGACTCGTATCACCAAGAAAAGAAAAGCCATGTTTTCTTTCTATTAGTCTATTTATGGTGCTAATGAGCTTGACGTATATTTACTAATATGTTTTAAGGGTATTATTTAATTCCAGGACTGCAGGTGGCACACACAAAAATCTAGCAAAAATCTAGCCAATCACGTCCCTGCTGGGTTGTGGAAGCTCTGAAGCTCTGAGAAGGTGTGTTTCTGATGTCCTCTGAAATATTCCAACTGAGAAATCCTGGGAAATTTTATCTGATCCTGAAATTCAAGCTGGGGGCAGTTGGACACTTGGAAGAGTTGGCCGTTTGCTCTCAAGTGGAGAGGACAGTGTGGAGGAAGGTGAGAGTTTGCTCTTCATGTCTTTAGGGTTTCAGTTAATTTGTCACAATACCACACCATCAATTTCGCATATTTCGGCGCGCGCGCGGCAAGGTGCTTCTTTGCAGTCGGTGTATCCGGGAACATTTCACGACCACGGACATAAAACAGGAGTGCTGAATTGTTGGGGCTCAAGGAAGGTGTATCTCTGGAGAAATCGAGGACAGAGGTGAGCACGAATTTCATCAGTCTGACTTGATTGGATTTTCACAAATGACATCAAATTTAGCTGATGGTCACTGGGTGTCTCTCAGATTGGGTTGCACTGGTTACGGGTTTTCTCTCTTTTAAGTTTTTCATTAAATTTTAAAAAATTAAAACTAAAAATTAATATAAATCATATGTCCAATAATTGGACCTATGATTTATATGATTTGTTTATAATTATTGTTATATAAACAAATCAACTTTTCTTTTTTTCAAAAATAGTATTTTCTTACTAAGAATAAAATAATTTATATTTTCGGATTTTCTTAAAAATAATTATTATAATTAAATCATGGTATTAATTTTTTTTTTAAACTAGCATTTTCTTACTAAGAATAAAATATAATTATTTTATTCTTAGTGAATTTTCTTTTAAGTCTCATTTTCCTAAATAATTTCGCTCAATTGAATTATTTTCATCATCAATTTTCATTTTCATAACTTCAAATATTCTCTAAAATAACACTAGTTACTCCAGCAACTTTGGGGAGGCTGAGCACCAGCTTTCAGCACTAGGATTTCTGGGATTGATTGATGGTTGCCATTGGAAACTGTCGACTAATCATAGCTCAACTGTTACCCAAACAATCCTAGAATTCCTAGTGTCGAAAGTTGGTGCTCTAAGTCTTCCTGATGTTTCTGGAGTGGCAAATAGGATCATTCTCAAAGCAATTTATTAAAAACTACGTCAGATGTTTGAGGAATAATCCCTCATTAGTAGACTGATTAACTGTTAAATAAAACATCGGCGTTTTATTTAATGGTTAATCAGTCTATTGATAAAGGGTTATCCTGAAACATCTGGCATTGATTATTTTAAGCACTTTCATTATAAACTCAGTATTTAATAATAATAAAAAATATCGAAAAACTAATAAAAAAAATCTCACCACCAATTTTACTAAATATAAATAAATATACTTTTTAATTTTTGCTTTTCTTAATCTTCAATTACTTTGTTTTGAAATCTTATTAAATAAATACGATTTAGCTCAAGCAGCCCCCGCACATTACTGGCTCATTTCCAAATTTTAAAACTCTAAGCAATAAATTCGGATTATTTATTTTCAAATAATTTCCGGACTCATTCAGTTTCGTATGTTTGTTGTTCGGTTCAAATCACGGGCGTTCTCTGGAGATTTGTTCTTATTATTTATTCACGCGCACGTGATTACTGATTAGCAATTCGAAAACAATTCTCCAGAGAACGTCACGTGATTTGAAATGGGACAACAAACAAACGGAGCTGAATGCGCTATTAAACCGAAATCTCTCACATTTTGATTTTTTTTTCAAACAGCTCTTAACCTTTCAAATCAAATCAAATTCGGCAAAATTCTATTTTCTGTTTAGCTTTTAAAAAACTATCGGGCGTCACAAACATTTCATTAAAACTAAACATTAGATAAATACAATTTAGCTCAGCAGCTCCCTCAAATTCCTGGCTCATTTCCAATTTTTAAACTTCTTAGCAACAAATTCGGACTATTTATTTTCAAATTTATTTTCGGACTCATTCAGCTTCGTATGTTAATTGTTCGTTTCAAATCACGGGCGTTCTCTGGAGATTTGTTCTTATTTATTCAAGCGCACTTGCATATGATTAGCAATTCGAAAACAATTCTCCAGAGAAAGTCACGTGATTTGAAATGGGACAACAAACACACAGAGCTGAATGCGCTATTATAAACCAAAACCTTTCGCAATATTTACAACACTAAACCTTTTCCTATTTAATGTTTTACACGGATATCGGCTATTTTCTTTCATTTAAATTAAAGAGAAACTTAGAGAGAGTAACCTGACATCGGTAGCGTCACAAAATGAGAGATGTTTAGTGACTTGTGCTTTATTTGGTGAAGTTTGTGGGATGACGATCGGCTGGTAGCCTGCGAATACAGCCGACTTCCATCGCGCGCCGCATGCAGCATCCCGCGAGAAGGTCGGGACGCTGCATGTGGCGCGCGATGGAAGTCGGCTGTATTCGCAGGCTAATCGGCTGGAGGTTTGGTCGGGAAGTCAGACTGGGGTATTCGTGTTCAAATCTTTCCTTTGATTTCAAAAGTGATGCACTGAAATCGAGTGCCACAGTTTAGCACTTCGGTTTTTCTTGTCCAGGTTGCGTACGTTTTGCGTGACATTGGCTTGTGAATTAGCATTCTTTGCATTAAATTTTAAATTTATTCGGTAGTGGCATTGTGACAAATTAAGAACGAGACCCTGGAGGCATGGGAGCAAACTCTCACTTTCCTTTACGCTGTCCTCTCCACTTGGGAGTAAACGGTCAACTCTTCCAAGTGTTCAACTGTCCCTGGCTTGGATCAAGGGATCGGGTAAAACAGACCAGGATTTTAAAGTTGGAATATTAAATGAGGACTAAAGAAACAACACCGACTTGGAGCAACAGAGTGGAAGCAACCCAAAGCAGGGACAAAGATTGGCTAGATATTTTTTTTATTTTTTTTATAATTAAAGTGATCAATAAAATGTCGTTATCTTCCCAACCTGTGTTGTTTACTTTGCAATCCAACCACTTGAGTGAACCAGATAAACTCCTTAATATAAGCCAAGTTCTTCCTAAGTCTCAAGAAACCTTTGTGGCACTATAAAGACTTGGTTTTAGTTAACAGTTCGTTTCTGTGACGAAGTACGCTACAGATACGAGTTGTCAACATTGCAAAACGCGTAAAATAACGTTACTTTGGTTCGGAAGCACGCAGACAGCCACAATGTTCAGTAAAATGTGTTATCTTCACAGCCTTTCTTCGGGTCGTTACGCAAAGGGACAAGCGTTGCGCAAAGAGACAAGCGTGACGCCCGGTTGTGTGACGATCCTAAGAAAGGCTGTGAAGATTACAAATTCTACTGAACATTGTGGTTGTCTGCATGCTTCGGAACCAATTTAAAGTTATTTTACGAGTTTTGCAATGTTAACAACACGTATCTGTGGCGTACTTCGTCACAGAAACGAACTGTTTACTAAAACTAAGTCTAAATAGTACCGCAAAGTTTTCTTGAGACTTCGCAATTACTGTAAACATAAACCTTTCAGTTCCGAGCTGAAAATATTAATTCTCCTCACAATACTGAGATTGCCGTGAATGTTAGTTTTGAGAAATCATCCCGAGTTGATCATTTTCTTTATTCTCATCAGCAGCTTGCTAGACAATGTATTGATATTGTAAGGAGAAATAATATGTTCATCACTAGGGACTGAATGGCTCAGAGCATGTTTCCCAAAACCTCTCTGTTGTGCTTCCTCTGTATTGAAGACTGGTTTACAAAATGATTGCTGGCAAATGCGAGATAATTCGAAAGCGAACCAGAAGTAAATATTATTCAGTGCATAGCCTGCTTAAATTTATTTCACGAAAATGAGAAATGACTACAAAAGAAATATGGCGCACATACGGCAAAAACAACGAATCAAAATAAATTAAGTCCAGCAATCATATGCAAACCAACCTTACTTCACGCGTGTTACGTATTCTGAACTTGCATAACAGCGAACAATTCATTCAAGATTGCAGCAAAATTGAATTACCAATTGAAATTTCCCATAGCGCAATAGCCGGTTAATTTAAGTCTGTCAAAGTGCAAACATAGTTTCTGGCCAAAATACTCGTAACTGAGAGAATTTAAATACTGCCTACAAAAGCCGAATTTTTAAATGTATTCTAGTTTCCTTCTCATCTTACGTGACAGTTATTTTTGGTAACACAAAGCAATTCAGTCACGCAATGCAAAACCATATGTAATTTCTTGTTTTTAAGTCTGAAGTTTTTCAATGTATTCCAGTGTGCTTCTCGTCTTATGTGACAGTTATTTTTGGTAACACAAAGCAATTCAGTCACGCAATGCAAAACCACATGTAATTTGTTATTTTTAAGTCTGAGTTTCTAAATGTATTCCAGTGTGCTTCTCATCTTACATGACACTTATTTTTGGTAACACAAATCAATTCAGTCATGCAATGGAAGACCACGTGTACTGTAATTTGTTATTTTTAAGTCTGAGTTTTTTAAATGTATTCCAGTGTGCTTCTCATCTTACATGACACTAATTTTTGGTAACACAAAGCAATTCAGTCATGCAATGGAAGACCACGTGTAATTTGTTATTTTTAAGTCTTCAAATTGCACAACACTCAAAATGACACCTACATGTACTGTATGTATTTCTTTTCAAAAACTTGTTGCAAAAGGAAAATGTTTTGACAACACGAAAAATTTCTGCTGCAATCTTGAATGAATGTACCACAAGATTTACCAAAATCAAATCCGAAAGTAGAGGATAAGCAAGAGAGGCTTAAAAAAAATACCCATCAAGTTTACAGTAATCAAAGATACAGTTGAACCACCCGTAGGCGACAACCCATTTTGCCAAACCAATGTAGTTTCCTACAATTGGTTTTGTCTAAAGTAATTTGGGTTTCCGGCCCTATTCCCCATTGGGAGGAAGAGATGCATGTACATAGTAATTTGGTTGCACTAGACAATTTTTCACACTAAAACATGCATTCGCACACAAGAGATTGTCACTTTATGCAAGGTGGTCACTCAGGGAGGTTCAACTGTATTAAATGCTCCACACATGCAATCTACCAAGGCCAATCAATGTATAGATTGTTGCAGTCTCTCTATTTTCTAACAAGACCATGAAAGATGCACAAGACTGAAAAATCACAAGCAAAGCAAGTGTCCGCAGGAGCCCTGAAAGCAAGTGCTCTTGGTCACTTGCCTCACTTGTGATTCCTTGGTTCCATGCCTCTTCCAAGACCTTCTGAGAAAATACAGAAACTGTAACAATCTACACCACAAGCACATGAATATACATGTACAGAGCCTCTCTATAAACGCTATTATTGGTCAGTCAGTGGGTGGACCAGTGTCAATCAATAGGTCCGTTTGTTAGTCAATTGGCCAGTCATTGAGTATGGTACATGTACAATGAAATGTGCAGCTCCTTTAGAGCCTGTAAGTCCATCCATCTGGTCACCAGTCAAGTCAGTGAGTCAGTGAGTGAGTCAGTGAGTCAGTGAGTCAGTCAGTCAGTCAGTCAGTCAGTCAGTCAGTCAGTGAGTCAGTGAGTCAGTGAGTCAGTCAGTGAGTCAGTGAGTCAGTGAGTCAGTGAGTCAGTGAGTCCAGTAAGTCAGTGAGTCAGTCAGTGAGTCAGTCAGTGAGTCAGTCAGTGAGTCAGTCAGTGAGTCAGTCAGTGAGTGAGTCAGTGAGTGAGTCAGTCAGTCGGTCAGTCAGTCGTCATTCAGTCAGTAGTCAGTCAGTCAATTCAGTCAGTCAGTCAGTCAGTAGTCAGTCAGTCAAGTCCGTCAGTCCGTCAGTCCGTCAGTCAGTCAGTCAGTTAGATTCATGCAATGGAGAACCTGAGCCAACCTTTAAATAAAATTCCCTGACTTTGACAAGAAATTTAGCATTTCCCTGACCTTAGAATTTCCCTGACCATAAACTGAATTCCCCGACTTTGACAAAAAAATTTAGAATTTCCCTGACCAGAAACTAAATTCCCCAACCTTGACAAGAAAAATTAGAATTTCCCCGACCAGAAACTAAATTCCCCAACTTTTACAAAAAAATTATAATTTGCCTGACCAGAAACTAAATTCCCCGACCTTGACAAGAATTTAGAATTTCCCTGACCAGATACTTAATTCCCCAACTTTGACAAACAATTTAGAATTTCCCTGACTAGATACTAAATTCCCCGACCTTGACAAGAAATTTAGAATTTCCCTGACCAGATACTAATTCCCCAACTTTGACAAAAAGTTTAGAATTTCCGGACCAGATACTAAATTCCCCGACCTGACAAGAAATTTAGAATTTCCCGAATTTCCCTGACCAGATACTAAATTCCCAACTTTGACAACAAATTTATAATTTCCCGGACCAGATACTAAATTCCCAACTTTTACAAGAAAATTAGAATTTGCCTGACCAGAAACTAAATTCCTCGACCTTGACACAAAATTAGAATTTCCTTGACCAGATACCAAATTCCCGACTTTGACAAACAATTTAGAATTTCCCTAACCAGATACTAAATTCCCCAACTTTGACAAACAATTTAGAATTTCCCTGACTAGATACTAAATTCCCCGACCTTGACAAGAATTTAGAATTTCCCTGACCAGATACTAAATTCCCCAACTTTGACAAAAAGTTTAGAATTTCCCGGACCAGATACTAAATTCCCCGACCTTGACAAGAAATTTAGAATTTCCCGAATTTCCCTGACCAGATACTAAATTCCCCAACTTTGACAAAAAATTTAGAATTTCCCAGACCAGATACTAAATTCCCCAACTTTTACAAGAAAATTATAATTTCCCTGACCAGAAACTAAATTTGCCCCAACCTTGACACAAAATTTAGAATTTCCCTGACCAGATACTAAATTCGTGCCTTGGCAATCAGTCAAAAGGTAGTTTCCCTATCAATACAGTCAATCAAGCCTGTACTGGTACAATAAGTCAGTCTGTAATTCAATCAATAATCCAGTTCAATAGTACAGTAATACAATCAGTATGTCAGTTACACAGTCAAACTATTATTAATAAGCGCTTGTTAACTTTTGAGAGCTCCACTTATCCACTGTGCAAATTAACCATGGCAAGGTAGTTGGCATGTCTGAAGTCAAGAGCAGAACTTGGCTTATATTTGCTTACCTGGTTCACTCAAGAGCTGGATTGCAAAGTAAAACATGCAGCACTACTAAAGATAAAGTCTTTAAGCTTTGTTCCAATGGCATCTGATCTGGAAAAACAAGATAAACCTGTTTCAGCATGAAACTCACTTTACCAAAGACATTTATAATAAGTTAACAATGTTGATGTTTGTAAAAACTGCTTTAGTAAAACAAAATCACATTTTAAATGTGTCCATGTAAAAATATACATACATCATGTAGAGTGTATCAGCTAACTTGTCAATCAATCAGGCAGTCTGTAAGTTAGTCAGTCAATAATTCAGCCTGTCAGTCAGTCAGTCAGTCAGTCAGTCAGTCAGTCAGTCAGTCAGTCAGTCAGTCAGTCAGTCAGTCAGTCAGTTAGTCAGTCAGTGAGTCAGTGAGTCACCCAGTCAGTCAGTCAGCCTGTCAGTCAGTCAGTCAGTCAGCCAGTCATTTAGTAAATCAGTCAATAATTCAGCCTGTCAGTCAGTTTATCAGTCAGTCCATCAGTCAGTCAGTCAGTCAGTCAGTCAGTCAGTCATATATTTTTTAGCATTCTTAACTTATATTAGGTAGATCTGCTATTTCGCACTTGAATAAGGTTTCATTCATTCAGAGATACTCTGTTATTAGGGAAAGTTCATTTAATATGAAAAGGAGGGGGGCATGAAGATGCAGCATCATTAACATGAGAAAATTCAAGCCCCCCTTCACGCTGCCATCAAATTTTCAAAGCCCCCCCCCCCCTACCAGTATTACTGAAATTTCAGAGCCTACCCGGGGAGGGGGGGGGGGGTACTCCCTTATGTGACCTATACGGGTACATGCCGCTGGACAGGGTATGGTTTTTTTGGCCTCTCTGTCCTGAACAGGGTATATAATTTCATGTAAGTCTGTCCTAAACAGGGTCTGAACCTGTCCAGAAAACAGAGTATGGTTGCACAATTGTCCTCGTAAAAATATGGTTTATACAGTATTTAGAGATCGGAGACGTTTGCCGCATATCAGTCAAACAGGATTCGCTAAATTGCAACCTAAACAGGGTCCTAAAATAGAGGATGTTGTCCTACACAGGGTAGCCTATGAATAGGTGGGGATGGGGTAAAAAGAAAACTGCGAGCGAAGGGGCGAAGGAGCCTATAGACATTCATTTGAAGCCGCCATTCCACCCCCTTGTAATTTACCTGTCAACGAGCTGTCAACAAGATGTCATTATCTTGGTTGGATGCATTGGAATGTAAATAGCTTGCGCACGTATGTTCGTCTAGACTCCTACGCAGCCGTTATTTGTGTCGTCACGCAACGCTTCTCCCCACTAACGGCTGCTCAAACTTAAGCCAATCACAGTTGCAGTGCCATTTTCGGAACTCGTTCGCGCCAAAATTCACCAATCATAGATTGTGTCTTATCATGACCTAGCGTCGGAAACATCAAACGCACGCTAGTATGCCGCCTTTTGAATTTGACGCACACCAGACATCAAAATAAAACACGGTTTTACTGAAGAAAAATGTATGATATGAAAGAATTATGTCGAAAAAACTTAATTATAATTACAAAAGACATCCTAGTTCAAGAATTGGATCGATCTAGCAAGTTTTTGGCAAATGGTAACAGTCACATTTTTGCCGATAGGTGTCAAAGTTACTGCAGTCAAAACAAAAAGAAAGGAATGTGGTCCAGGTTTGAGCAGCCGTTAGTGGGGAGAAGCGTTGCGTGATGACACAAATAACAGCTGCATAGGAGTCTAACGTTCGTCGGAATCGCTAATTTAAATAGAAAAAAAAGCTATTTCCTCCAACTCTCAGACACCATGAGCTCCTGACACTTCTGTTCATAAAAGACTAAACTCTGTTAACTCATGCGGTTGAAAAACTAGTACTTAGGATATCAACTCTAACAGTCATGAGAGGATTTTAGTCCTTGTATGTTTTGCAAATATGAGGCAGTTTTGGTGTATAAACAAGCCGCTGCCAGCCCGCTTTGAATGAATTAGTTTCTAAGATCTGTAGCGCTTCACTGGCCGGCTGGAATAACACATTCGGCGAAGCGAAACACAAAATATACAAAGACTCCAGGAGAAAACGGCTCGCTCGGCTCAATCGGTGAACAAATACAGTCAAACATTGGCGTGAAGGTTGTTATCTTGCGATTTCTGCAATGGATTTCACGCCACGCGAGGGCTAATATTTCTTTCTCTGATTCTTCTTCACCTAAAACAATGTCAAATGCTTTTAGTACTGTCAATGTCGATCTCTTCTACTTCCTGCATGACTGAAATCAACGGCATTTCGATTTTGAGATGCGATCAGCCTGAGTAGTTTGCCGTTTCGTTGCAAATACGATTTCATGACCCGCCGCGTAAGGTCGCTTTGGCGAAATCAGGATATCAATCAAACTTGTCAACAATCAGTGATCTGACCAATTGGAGCTTGCACCAGAATCTGGTGCACGGAATGATGGCTTCAAAGGAATGTCTATAGGCTCCGCCGTCCCTCCCTCTCTTCCCAGGATTCGCCCGGCTCGCATGCCATTTTCTTTTTACCCCATCCCCACCTATTCATAGGCTATACACAGGGTAGGTATTTTAGGTATTTTTTGTATTTTTTGTCCTAAACAGGGTCAGGTTTTCAAACCCTCAGCGGCACCCCTATACCCAAACATGGGTCAAGTACCCCCCCCCCCCCCCCCGGGCTTCTCCCATACATGATGAAATTGTGTTTGCAGGTCTACATGTATATCTTGGATTCTGTCAGCTTATTTATGTGCCTCTATTGACGCAGAAGAAACCCTAATGGCTGTACATGCTGTGTTGATGTAAATACAGTTGAAGCTCTGAGCGGACACTCTCGTAACTAGGCGGACAGCTCTACTTGACAAAACCCCGTTTGAACTCTAGCTCATACAAACTCTGTATTTTAATACACATTCCCGTAAGCGGCCAACTCCAGTTGCAGACACTTTTCTGCTTCTCGAGGGTGTCCACTTACGGGAGCTTCGACTGTATCTAGTTCAATATAAGCTTAGTTGTAAAATTAAAGTGTAAATCTTACCTGCTTGATCGACTCATGCCCGAGATAAACAAAGCTGTGGGACGTTCCATTTCTTTCTGTAATTCCTCCATATTGTGTCTCCTGGCTCCGAGCTGCAGACAAAAGTAAAGCAAGTTAGCTTATATTTTCAAATAAAGTATAATATCACTAGTTCAAGCGGTTTTAAATAAAGAACATACCTGTACAAACTTCGGTTAAAATTTCCGCCATATTTGTTTTCACACGTGCAAAACGAAACTGCACTCGCAAAGATCAGTGGGAAATATTATGATAAGAAGGGAGGGGAGGGGAAATTAAATGTTAGGTCCGCAAGGCGTTCTTGCTTGATACATATTTCCGCATTCCGGGAAAATTTCAGTTCATCCTCGCGCTATACTAATAAAAGAGAAATCGGGCCGACAAATCGTAGCGTGCATGTTTCATGGCTCTTCTGAAAGCTATTAGGAACATTTGCAGACCTGGGGATCAAAAATTAACTGTCAAAGAGTGGATGCGAAAGAAAATCTTTCTTCTTACTTTAGGAGAAATACTTGACATTTCTTGGATGACTTCCATGTGTGGGTGGAAAACTGACAAAGATTCTTTATTGCGACTTTTCCTGTTTTACTGCGACTTTAACGATGGCGAAAGGGGGACACTTTTCGGTGGCGATTCTTGCGATGGTGAAAGTGGTCTATTTCGGCCCCATGGGGTAGGGTAAATCAGTGAATTTGTAAAGCAGACCTAAGCGATCACACCCTTTTTAAGGGATGGACCATTATATTTTTGACTGGGGGGGGGGGGGGGGGGGGGGGGGGGTTGGACAATTACCCAAAAAAATGCCTGCACGCCAAAAACTGAGAAAAATCATGCAATGCTCACTCACTCACAAGCTCATTGGCCCAACAAATTATTGCACAACCTGAAGCGGGGAAAATAATTATTGCGCAGAAAAATTGCCCACCCCCTCAAAAATATAATGATCCATCCCTAACGCGCACAATTTCCGGAAAAGGGAGATAATATTGTCTCATGAATATTCAATTTCCACACCTTAAAATCTCCCCGATAAAAGGGGATTTTCTGGAACATTAAGTGCCCGTTGGAAAGGGTACGGGCACGTGTTTATTGCGTCATTGTCACCTTTTAGATCGGCTGTTGTCTCGTGTTAATATCTCTGCGTAAAAGGGGATTTCCCGTAAAATTGTGTGCACGTTAGAAAGGGTGTGATCACGTGTCTATTGTGTCCAAGTGTCAAAGTCACACCCTTCTAGATCGGCTGTTATTTTAGGTACCTTTAACATTTTACAACCGATTGTACAAGACAAAAATCGGAAAATCTTCGCCACCGTACTGTTCGTGTTATTCTATTGAGACTTTCCAGTAGCTGACTCGTCCTTAGTCCTCTCTTATGAAAAACATTTTAGACGGAAGAAATGATGATACTACTTCCCGTCATCCCTTGCGTCTAACCATTTCTCTTAAGAGAAGACTGGGGACGAGTCAGTTCCAATCTTTTGATACGTTTTTGTTCCCACACACCTTTTCTCCAGTTGACTCAAATATAAAGCACAACAAACTGGGTGTAGTTATCTTTAATGGCGTTTAATTGATGCTTTGAATAGCAGGGATGACATAAAAATGGTATGTCATTCTCAACATAAGGTGTTATCATTGAACATGTAACATCAAAATGATTCAAAAGTCCTATGTCAGCAATAAAGCGCAACTAACGAATGCAAGCTTTTTAACAGGCGTAGCAAAGTAATACAGTCTCCTTTTGTTTCTCTGTTCAATGGCTTTCTACGTAAACTCAGAAGAGCTTTGAAGCTTTGGTCCCCTACGTACGTAAGAGCGGTTTTCAATTGAGTGTCGTAAAACCAAGTAAATTACAATGGTCAATCACAACAAACGTAAACAAACAAAACGAACCAATGAGAACTCAAAGAAAAAACACATAGCCGACGTCAAGCGCGGGAAAACGCGTGTGACCAAGACGCGATTGGTTTTGGTTTTGCATCTGATTGGTTGAGAAGGTGGCGCGAGTTTTTTAACCAATCACAGTGCATAGTAATGCAAACCGAAGGAATTTCGCGATTACTTTTGACATTCAATTAAAAACCGCCCTATCTCCAATACAAACAGCTATTTCCGAGTTACTTCTACCCTTTATTTCAAAGCGAATCCTGGTACGAAACCATTCAAATGAAAATGTGTTTGATTTGCGTAAAAATGAATACAGTATGCGAGAAAAAACTCATTTCCATATGAAACGTTTTGCACAAGGGCTCGTTTGAAACAGAGGCAAAAGGCAACATGTGATTTAGGTCCAGAACTCCTATAGTAATCTAAGAACTCCCTCAGTTTTTTTTTTTTTGGTGTGATTGGGTGATGTTTGGAAAGGTTGGATGTAAATTGTGAACTAGTTAGATCATTGTTCATGGTTAGAAGAAAATACGAAGCTCTTCATGACAAGATCTTGAGAGATTCAACAGTTGACAGTCACCAAGCCAGGTAATCACTTCAGGTCATTCAGCTGCAAAATATAATTAAAACAGAGTTAGTTTGATGCAGAGTATATCTTTAATTAAAGGATGTACGTCACGATATTAAGCCATATTTTGGGATGTACAGAATTTATTTTACAAGGAAGGAAACCTAGAAATAACAGTTAATCAAGGTAGAAAACACCAAAAATGTAACGAGAAACCATTGTGCAGTCATTGCAAAGTTCAGAATTACCGGCTTCAAATTGAAGAAAGCCACAAATTAATAGTTTACTAAGGTAGAAAAACACCAGAGGTGATAAGAAACCAAACAGGAACAAGGATGGTTGAGGATGGAGAAGATTAAGGTGGATTGCGAACTGCAAAGTTGAAAGAAATGGCCATTTTTTTCAAGATGCGCCATCCGTGACATAGCTCCTTTAAGACAGATTATGAACAGGGGAAGGGGGGGGGGGGGGGGGATTTTCGGGGAGAGGTGGAAGGAGGGATTATTATCGGATATATGGGGTATTTACCTCTTCAACACTGATCTTCAATATCTTTCTCAGTCTCTTCCATATCACCTCTTTCATCGTCACTGCTGGACAAGTCAGAGTCGTCTTGTATAGTTGTGCCTAATAATGCAAACAAAGAGTATCAAGTAAAAATAATTAATTAATTAAATTAATCATTGAAGTTTACAACCCATCGGCCGAGTGAGCAAGTGAAATTTGTCCTTCAGGTTTCGAGAAAACGGAAGTTGAAAATTATTTTCGAAAGCTCTACTTAATTAAACCTTATCCCTGGCGTTGAAATCAAACATGAAATCCAGTTCTATACAAGACTGGTCAGCCGCCATATTGGATTTCGATGTGGATAAGAGCCTGGGTACGAACTCGTTTTTACCTTAACATGGGACCCTGTTGAAGCTGGTTCAGCGAAGGGCGAGGCATCAGAAGACATCATCATGATATGAGTGTAATGCAGAAGGAATCTGTCGTCGACTTGTACTCCATCATCGAGCATCTTATTGTACACGGCCTTAACAGAGTCGACATCTCGTTTGTTTTCTGAAAGCAAATACGCACGTCTGACAAGTACAATCTATCTCAAGATGGATATCATTGGGATTGGAACAACAGAACCAACACTCCTTTATAGAGAGATGTCCAGAGTTGAGGTACCATAAATTCCAATACTAATAACATATACAGCAGGGATATTTTGCAGGTTGCAGGTTGCAGGTTGCAGGTTGCAGGTTGCAGGTTGCAGGTCAACTGCTAACCCAAACCCCAACAATTAGGCTAACCAACTAGGCTAACCTTCAGTTAGAATTAGGCTAACCTTCAGTTGGGCTAATTTAAGCTAACCGGGGCTAATCGTGACGCCATTCTCTTCCTAACCGCGTGTGTAATGTTTCTAAAAGTAGTCTCAACCTGCAACCTGCAACCTGCAAAATATACCTGCCCTAACATATATGCAAAATTACTGATTACGACAACAAGCATTTTTCGTTAATTTTTGTTTTTGGTGAGGGCAAAATTACTCATCACAAGCCTCTGGGTATATACAAAAACAAGCTCTACAACAGGGTGCCTATTATCTTGACCTGCACTTGTCATACATGTCCAATAGCACATTCTGAGTCGGGGAACATGTACCAGTTGATGGCGAAATCCCGCCTCCGATACGGGACTGAGTCCGCGGTGTTCGTCCCTGAAGTTGCTAAGCAACATGACGTATTTTCTGGGTTGATTGCTTTTGGAGTACTCGTGAGTGTTCGCACTAGTTTCTGATTGGATAAAAAGATTCGGGAATCATCATCATTCCAAAGCTATAAAATAACAAAAATATGAAATAACGGAGTTCTCTTGTCTCTATAAAGGAAATAAGGGGCTATTCACATGGAGAAACGTTGTCCCTGGTAGAATAGGTTACCCCCCCCCCCCCCCCCCCCCCCACATGAGCCACCTTTTTCCGAGCATTTATATGAAGAAAATGTCCCTGCGACTGCCTGCCTTGGCCCTCTCAGGTTTGCGCATGCTCTATATGTCCCGACTTGTCTCTTGTAGGCAAGGCAAAAACAGCCAAAGTGTTTATATGGCTCTCCCCCGCCAGGGTCACCCTACCCTCAAAGCGAGTGACCTTCTACCCAGGGTCACCCTGCCACCAAGCCAATTGGGTTGGACTGCTCGTTCTGGAGTCGAACACGCTAGTATCAGGCCACCACGACTTCCACTAGGCAAACTATAAAATCATCAATTATATCAAGTATGTATAAAGTAATAACATACCACTTCCAAAATGTTCTGTTTGGCCTGATCTAGCCATACAGTTTAGAAGCAGAATACAAGTGGTGTTTCTATAAATGAACCCTGCTCTTTGGCATTTTAGAATATTTTTAATGAAGTATTGACATCATTCCTGTGGAAAAAATAGTTTGAGATAAATAACTGGGATTAACAGCTAAGTTTCTTCTTTAGAATCTGTCTTAACTCTGGTTTCCATAGCATGAAGTGACTAGGGAGTATCACTACTCCCCTGGATGGGATGCTAGTCCATCGCAGGTAGCCCCCCGGCATTTGTGTCCTAAAAATGCGCCAGTAAACGTGAAGAGTGACACTGTGAAAATAAAGCATCTTGCAAAAGAACAAAACAATGGCCCTACCCAGTGCTCGCATGACCCTGCCAAACGCACAGCCAAGCTTTGTCCTTATAAATACATAATCAAGAAGAAAGGTGACAAGAATAGGTCATCAAACATACAGTGTAGTGGCATTTTTTGTTGACATATCACCAAATGTAAAGTTCTATGCTACACTAGTTACAACAAAATAAAAATGGTTCACTCACTTGTTTAAGTAGCCCTGCATCAACTTTGAGTAAGTACGGGCTATTGGGCTCCACATTGTTTTGTTTCATTTCGTCAAACACCTTCCACTGAGATTCAGTGTCACCTAGAAAGTAACATTATCGAATTAATAAAAAAGCTAAACAATCCAACATGCAGATCACAGCAAATCATACAGTAATTGTTTTATTTGCAGAGAAGAACTTGCAAAATGACAGGAACCCATTAGGAAGTGAGGATGACTAACGATGGCAAGGATGAAAATGGATTACAATATGGATAAACTTGACAGCGTGAGGCTTATGTGAGTGACTGTAGGAAAACTAACAATAATAGTTTGATTTTGTATAACAGTACTCGACAAATGACAGGAACAAATGAGGATGACTAACGATGGCAAGGATGGAAATGGATTACCATATGGATTTACTTGAAAACACGAGACTTATGTGTAGGAAACCCAACAATAATAGTTTGACTTTGTAGAATAGTACTTGATAAATGACAGGAACCAAGAGACTAACGATGGCGAGCATGGAAATGGATTACAATATGGACAAGCCTTTTAGTTTGTCTTTACATACAGATTAATTCAACCTGTATGCCCTAGAGACCCAGGGTCGCTGGTATTTGAATCGAGCGACCCAGAGACCCAGGGTCGCTGGGTCTGTGAATCAAGCGACCCAGACACTAAGGTCGCTGGGTCTGTGAATCCTGCGACCCAGAGACCCAGGGTCGCTCCGTATTTGAATCCAGCGACCCAGAGAACCAGGTTCGCTGAGTCTTTGAACCCAGCGACCTAGAGAGCCGAGGACGCTGGGTCTGTAAATCAAGCGACCCAGAGATCCATGGTCGCTGGGTTTGTGAATCATGCGACCAGGTGAGCCAGGTTCCCTGGGTCTGTTTTTAATCCAGCGACCCAGAGACCCTGGGCCACTGGGTCTGTAAATCCACCGGCCAGAGACCCATGGTTGCTGGGTCTTTGAATCCAGCGACCCTGCGTCTCTGGGTCGCTTGATTCACAGACACAGCGACCCTGGGTCTCTAGGTCGCTTGATTCACAGACCCAGCGACCCTGGGTCTCTGGGTCGCTGGATTCACCGACCCAGCGACCCTGGGTCTCTGGGTCGCTGGATTCACCGACCAAGCGACCCTGGGTCTCTGTGTCGCTGGATTCACCGACCCAGCGACCTTGGGTCTCTGGGTCTCTGGGTCGCTTGATTCACAGACCCAGCGACCCTGGGTCTCTGGGTCGATTGATTCACAGACCCAGGGACCCTGGGTTTCTGGGTCGCTGAATTCACAGGCCCAGCGACCCTGGGCCTCTGTGTCGCTGGATTCACAGACCCAGCGACCCTGGGTCTCTCGTTCGCTTGATTCACAGACCCAGCGACCCAGGGTCTCTGGGTCTCTGGGTCGCTTGATTCACAGACCCAAGCAACCCTGGGTCTCTGGGTCGCTTGATTCACAGACCCAGCGACCCTGGGTTTCTGGGTCGCTTGATTCACAGACCCAGCGACCCTGGGTCTCTGGGTCGCTTGATTCACAGACCCAGCGACCCTGGGTCTCTGGGTCGCTGGATTCACCGACCCAGCGACCCTGGGTCTCTGTGTCGCTGGATTCACCGACCCAGCGACCCTGGGTCTCTGGGTCGCTGGATTGAAAGACCCAGCGACCCTGGGTCTCTGGGTCGCTTGATTCACATACCCAGCGACCCTGGGTCTCTGGATCGCTTGATTCACAGACCCAGCGACCCTGGGTTCTGGGTCGCTGGATTCACAGGCCCAGCGACCCTGGGTCTCTGTGTCGCTGGATTCACAGACCCAGCGACCCTGGGTCTCTGGGTCGCTTGATTCACAGACCCAGCGACCCTGGGTCTCTGGGTCGCTTGATTCACAGACCCAGCGACCCTGGGTTTCTGGGTCGCTGGATTCACAGGCCCAGCGACCCTGGGTCTCTGTGTCGCTGGATTCACAGACCCAGCGACCCTGGGTCTCTGGGTCGCTAGATTCACGGACCCAGCGACCCTGGGTCTCTGGGTCGCTGGATTCACCGACCCAGCGACCCTGGGTTTCTGGGTCGCTGGATTCACAGGCCCAGCGACCCTGGGTCCCTGTGTCGCTGGATTCACAGACCCAGCGACCCTGGGTCTCTCGTTCGCTTGATTCACAGACCCAGCGACCCAGGGTCTCTGGGTCTCTGGGTCGCTTGATTGACAGACCCAAGCAACCCTGGGTCTCTGGGTCGCTGGATTCATCGACCCAGCGACCCTGGGTCTCTGGGTCGCTGGATTGAAAGACCCAGCGACCCTGGGTCTCTGGGTCGTTTGATTCACAGACCCAGCGACCCTGGGTCTCTGGTCGCTTGATTCACAGACCCAGCGACCCTGGTCTCTGGGTCTCTGGGTCGCTTGATTCACAGACCCAGCGACCCTGGGTCTCTGGGTCGCTGGATTCACCGACCCAGTGACCGTGTCGGTGAATCCAGAGACCCAGAGACCCAAGCGACCCTGGGTCTCTGGGTCGCTGGATTCATCGAAACAGCGACCCTGGGTCTCTGGGTCGCTGGATTGAAAGACCCAGCGACCCTGGGTCTCTGGGTCGCTTGATTCACAGACCCAGCGACCCTGGGTCTCTGGGTCGCTTGATTCACAGACCCAGCGACCCTGGGTTTCTGGGTCGCTGGATTCACAGGCCCAGCGACCCTGGGTCTCTGTGTCGCTGGATTCACAGACCCAGCGACCCTGGGTCTCTGGGTCGCTGGATTCACCGACCCAGCGACCCTGGGTCTCTGGGTCGCTGGATTCACCGACCCAGCGACCCTGGGTTTCTGGGTCGCTGGATTCACAGGCCCAGCGACCTGGGTCCCTGTGTCGCTGGATTCACAGACCCAGCGACCCTGGGTCTCTCGTTCGCTTCATTCACAGACCCAGCGACCCAGGGTCTCTGGGTCTCTGGGTCGCTTGATTGACAGACCCAAGCAACCCTGGGTCTCTGGGTCGCTGGATTCATCGACCCAGCGACCCTGGGTCTCTGGGTCGCTGGATTGAAAGACCCAGCGACCCTGGGTCTCTGGGTCGTTTGATTCACAGACCCAGCGACCCTGGGTCTCTGGTTCGCTTGATTCACAGACCCAGCGACCCTGGGTCTCTGGGTCTCTGGGTCGCTTGATTCACAGACCCAGCGACCCTGGGTCTCTGGGTCGCTGGATTCACCGACCAGTGACCGTGTCGGTGAATCCAGAGACCCAGAGACCCAAGCGACCCTGGGTCTCTGGGTCGCTGGATTCATCGAAACAGCGACCCTGGGTCTCTGGGTCGCTGGATTGAAAGACCCAGCGACCCTGGGTCTCTGGGTCGCTTGATTCACATACCCAGCGACCCTGGGTCTCTGGGTCGCTTGATTCACAGACCCAGCGACCCTGGGTTTCTGGGTCGCTGGATTCACAGGCCCAGCGACCCTGGGTCTCTGTGTCGCTGGATTCACAGACCCAGCGACCCTGGGTCTCTGGGTCGCTGGATTCACCGACCCAGCGACCCTGGGTCTCTGGGTCGCTGGATTCACCGACCCAGCGACCCTGGGTTTCTGGGTCGCTGGATTCACAGGCCCAGCGACCCTGGGTCCCTGTGTCGCTGGATTCACAGACCCAGCGACCCTGGGTCTCTCGTTCGCTTCATTCACAGACCCAGCGACCCAGGGTCTCTGGGTCTCTGGGTCGCTTGATTGACAGACCCAAGCAACCCTGGGTCTCTGGGTCGCTTGATTCACAGACCCAGCGACCCTGGGTTTCTGGGTCGCTGGATTCACAGGCCCAGCGACCCTGGGTCTCTGTGTCGCTGGATTCACAGACCCAGCGACCCTGGGTCTCTGGGTCGCTAGATTCACCGACCCAGCGACCCTGGGTCTCTGGGTCGCTGGATTCACCGACCCAGCGACCCTGGGTTTCTGGGTCGCTGGATTCACAGGCCCAGCGACCCTGGGTCCCTGTGTCGCTGGATTCACAGACCCAGCGACCCTGGGTCTCTCGTTCGCTTGATTCACAGACCCAGCGACCCAGGGTCTCTGGGTCTCTGGGTCGCTTGATTGACAGACACAAGCAACCCTGGGTCTCTGGGTCGCTGGATTCATCGACCCAGCGACCCTGGGTCTCTGGGTCGCTGGATTGAAAGACCCAGCGACCCTGGTCTCTGGGTCGTTTGATTCACAGACCCAGCGATCCTGGGTCTCTGGTTCGCTTGATTCACAGACCCAGCGACCCTGGGTCTCTGGGTCTCTGGGTCGCTTGATTCACAGACCCAGCGACCCTGGGTCTCTGGGTCGCTGGATTCACCGACCCAGTGACCGTGTCGGTGAATCCAGAGACCCAGAGACCCAAGCGACCCTGGGTCTCTGGGTCGCTGGATTCATCGAAACAGCGACCCTGGGTCTCTGGGTCGCTGGATTGAAAGACCCAGCGACCCTGGGTCTCTGGGTCGCTTGATTCACAGACCCAGCGACCCTGGGTCTCTGGGTCGCTTGATTCACAGACCCAGCGACCCTGGGTCTCTGGGTCGCTGGATTCACCGACCCAACGAACCTGGGTCGCTGTGTCGCTGGATTCACCGACCCAGCGACCCTGGGTCTCTGGGTCTCTGGGTCGCTTGATTCACAGACCCAGCGACCCTGGGATTCTGGGTCGCTGGATTCACAGGCCCAGCGACCCTGGGTCTCTGTGTCGCTGGATTCACAGACCCAGCGACCCTGGGTCTCTGGGTCTCTGGGTCGCTGGATTCACCGACCCAGCGACCCTGGGTCTCTGTGTCGCTGGATTCACCGATCCAGCGACCCTGGGTCTCTGGGTCGCTGGATTGAAAGACCCAGCGACCCTGGGTCTCTGGGTCGCTTGATTCACCTACCCAGTGACCCTGGGTCTCTGGATCGCTTGATTCACAGACCCAGCGACCCTGGGTCTCTGGGTCGCTGGATTCACAGGCCCAGCGACCCTGGGTCTCTGTGTCGCTGGATTCACAGACCCAGCGACCCTGGGTCTCTGGGTCGCTTGATTCACAGACCCAGCGACCCTGGGTCTCTGGGTCGCTGGATTCACCGACCCAGTGACCGTGTCGGTGAATCCAGAGACCCAGAGACCCAAGCGACCCTGGGTCTCTGGGTCGCTGGATTCATCGAAACAGCGACCCTGGGTCTCTGGGTCGCTGGATTGAAAGACCCAGCGACCCTGGGTCTCTGGGTCGCTTGATTCACATACCCAGCGACCCTGGGTCTCTGGATCGCTTGATTCACAGACCCAGCGACCCTGGGTTTCTGGGTCGCTGGATTCACAGGCCCAGCGACCCTGGGTCTCTGTGTCGCTGGATTCACAGACCCAGCGACCCTGGGTCTCTGGGTCGCTTGATTCACAGACCCAGCGACCCTGGGTCTCTGGGTCGCTTGATTCACAGACCCAGCGACCCTAGGTTTCTGGGTCGCTGGATTCACAGGCCCAGCGACCCTGGGTCTCTGTGTCGCTGGATTCACAGACCCAGCGACCCTGGGTCTCTGGGTCGCTAGATTCACCGACCCAGCGACCCTGGGTCTCTGGGTCGCTGGATTCACCGACCCAGCGACCCTGGGTTTCTGGGTCGCTGGATTCACAGGCCCAGCGACCCTGGGTCCCTGTGTCGCTGGATTCACAGACCCAGCGACCCTGGGTCTCTCGTTCGCTGATTCACAGACCCAGCGACCCAGGGTCTCTGGGTCTCTGGGTCGCTTGATTGACAGACCCAGCAACCCTGGGTCTCTGGGTCGCTGGATTCATCGACCCAGCGACCCTGGGTCTCTGGGCCGCTGGATTGAAAGACCCAGCGACCCTGGGTCTCTGGGTCGTTTGATTCACAGACCCAGCGATCCTGGGTCTCTGGTTCGCTTGATTCACAGACCCAGCGACCCTGGGTCTCTGGGTCTCTGGGTCGCTTGATTCACAGACCCAGCGACCCTGGGTCTCTGGGTCGCTGGATTCACCGACCCAGTGACCGTGTCGGTGAATCCAGAGACCCAGAGACCCAAGCGACCCTGGGTCTCTGGGTCGCTGGATTCATCGAAACAGCGACCCTGGGTCTCTGGGTCGCTGGATTGAAAGACCCAGCGACCCTGGGTCTCTGGTCGCTTGATTCACATACCCAGCGACCCTGGGTCTCTGGATCGCTTGATTCACAGACCCAGCGACCCTGGGTTTCTGGGTCGCTGGATTCACAGGCCCAGCGACCCTGGGTTTCTGGGTCGCTGGATTCACAGGCCCAGCGACCCTGGGTCCCTGTGTCGCTGGATTCACAGACCCAGCGACCCTGGGTTTCTGGGTCGCTGGATTCACAGGCCCAGCGACCCTGGGTCTCTGTGTCGCTGGATTCACAGACCCAGCGACCCTGGGTCTCTGGGTCGCTGGATTGAAAGACCCAGCGACCCTGGGTCTTTGGGTCGCTGGATTCATCGACCCAGCGACCCTGGGTCGCTGTGTCGCTGGATTGAAAGACCCAGCGACCCTGGGTCTCTGGGTCGCTGGATTCACAGACCCAGCGACCCTGGGTCTCTGGGTCGCTGGATTGAAAGACCCAGCGACCCTGGGTCTCTAGGTCGCTGGATTCACCGACCCAGCGACCCTGGGTCTCTGTGTCGCAGGATTCACCGACCCAGCGACCCTGGGTCTCTGGTCTCTGGGTCGCTTGATTCACAGACCCAGCGACCCTGGGTCTCTGGGTCGCTTGATTCACAGACCCAGCGACCCTGGGTCTCTGGGTCGCTTGATTCACAGACCCAGCGACCCTGGGTCTCTGGGTCGCTGGATTCAACAACCAAGCGACCCTGGGTCTCTGTGTCGCTGGATTCACCGACCCAGCGACCCTGGGTCTCTGGGTCGCTGGATTGAAAGACCCAGCGACCCTGGGTCTCTGGGACGCTTGATTCACAGACCCAGCGACCCTGGGTTTCTGGGTCGCTGGATTCACAGTCCCAGCGACCCTGGGTCTCTGTGTCGCTGGATTCACAGACCCAGCGACCCTGGGTCTCTGGGTCGCTGGATTGAAAGACCCAGCGACCCTGGGTCTTTGGGTCGCTTGATTCACAGACCCAGCGACCCTGGGTCTCTGGGTCGCTGGATTGAAAGACCCAGCGACCCTGGGTCTCTAGGTCGCTGGATTCACCGACCCAGCGACCCTGGGTCTCTGTGTCGCAGGATTCACCGACCCAGCGACCCTGGGTCTCTGGTCTCTGGGTCGCTTGATTCACAGACCCAGCGACCCTGGGTCTCTGGGTCGCTTGATTCACAGACCCAGCGACCCTGGGTCTCTGGGTCGCTTGATTCACAGACCCAGCGACCCTGGGTCTCTGGGTCGCTGGATTCAACAACCAAGCGACCCTGGGTCTCTGTGTCGCTGGATTCACCGACCCAGCGACCCTGGGTCTCTGGGTCGCTGGATTGAAAGACCCAGCGACCCTGGGTCTCTGGGACGCTTGATTCACAGACGCAGCGACCCTGGGTCTCTGGGTCGCTGGATTCACAGTCCCAGCGACCCTGGGTCTCTGTGTCGCTGGATTCACAGACCCAGCGACCCTGGGTCTCTGGGTCGCTGGATTGAAAGACCCAGCGACCCTGGGTCTTTGGGTCGCTTGATTCACAGACCCAGCGACCCTGGGTCTCTGGTTCGCTTGATTCACAGACCCAGCGACCCTGGGTTTCTGGGTCGCTGGATTCACAGGCCCAGCGACCCTGGGTCTCTGTGTCGCTGGATTCACAGACCCAGCGACCCTGGGTCTCTGGGTCGCTAGATTCACCGACCCAGTGACCGGGTCGGTGAATCCAGAGACCCAGAGACCCAAGCGACCCTGGGTCTCTGGGTCGCTGGATTCATCGACCCAGCGACCCTGGGTCTCTGGGTCGCTGGATTCACAGACCCAGCGATCCTGGGTCTCTGGTTCGCTTGATTCACAGACCCAGCGACCCTGGGTCTCTGGGTCTCTGGGTCGCTTGATTCACAGACCCAGCGACCCTGGGTCTCTGGGTCGCTGGATTGACCGACCCAGTGACCGTGTCGGTGAATCCAGAGACCCAGAGACCCAGCGACCCTGGGTCTCTGGGTCGCTGGATTCATCGAAACAGCGACCCTGGGTCTCTGGGTCGCTGGATTGAAAGACCCAGCGACCCTGGGTCTCTGGGTCGCTTGATTCACAGACCCAGCGACCCTGGGTCTCTGGGTCGCTGGATTCACCGACCCAGTGACCGTGTCGGTGAATCCAGAGACCCAGAGACCCAAGCGACCCTGGGTCTCTGGGTCGCTGGATTCATCGAAACAGCGACCCTGGGTCTCTGGGTCGCTGGATTGAAAGACCCAGCGACCCTGGGTCTCTGGGTCGCTTGATTCACATACCCAGCGACCCTGGGTCTCTGGATCGCTTGATTCACAGACCCAGCGACCCTGGGTTTCTGGGTCGCTGGATTCACAGGCCCAGCGACCCTGGGTCTCTGTGTCGCTGGATTCACAGACCCAGCGACCCTGGGTCTCTGGGTCGCTTGATTCACAGACCCAGCGACCCTGGGTCTCTGGGTCGCTTGATTCACAGACCCAGCGACCCTGGGTCTCTGGGTCGCTGGATTCACAGGCCCAGCGACCCTGGGTCTCTGTGTCGCTGGATTCACAGACCCAGCGACCCTGGGTCTCTGGGTCGCTAGATTCACCGACCCAGCGACCGTGGGTCTCTGGGTCGCTGGATTCACCGACCCAGCGACCCTGGGTCTCTGGGTCGCTGGATTCACAGACCCAGCGACCCTGGGTCCCTGTGTCGCTGGATTCACAGACCCAGGGACCCTGGGTTTCTGGGTCGCTGGATTCACAGGCCCAGCGACCCTGGGTCTCTGTGTCGCTGGATTCACAGACCCAGCGACCCTGGGTCTCTGGGTCGCTGGATTGAAAGACCCAGCGACCCTGGGTCTTTGGGTCGCTTGATTCATCGACCCAGCGACCCTGGGTCGCTGTGTCGCTGGATTGAAAGACCCAGCGACCCTGGGTCTTTGGGTCGCTTGATTCACAGACCCAGCGACCCTGGGTCTCTGGGTCGCTTGATTCACAGACCCAGCGACCCTGGGTTTCTGGGTCGCTGGATTCACAGGCCCAGCGACCCTGGGTCTCTGTGTCGCTGGATTCACAGACCCAGCGACCCTGGGTCTCTGGGTCGCTAGATTCACCGACCCAGTGACCGGGTCGGTGAATCCAGAGACCCAGAGACCCAGCGACCCTGGGTCTCTGGGTCGCTGGATTCATCGACCCAGCGACCCTGGGTCTCTGGGTCGTTTGATTCACAGACCCAGCGATCCTGGGTCTCTGGTTCGCTTGATTCACAGACCCAGCGACCCTGGGTCTCTGGGTCTCTGGGTCGCTTGATTCACAGACCCAGCGACCCTGGGTCTCTGGGTCGCTGGATTGACCGACCCAGTGACCGTGTCGGTGAATCCAGAGACCCAGAGACCCAAGCGACCCTGGGTCTCTGGGTCGCTGGATTCATCGAAACAGCGACCCTGGGTCTCTGGGTCGCTGGATTGAAAGACCCAGCGACCCTGGGTCTCTGGGTCGCTTGATTCACAGACCCAGCGACCCTGGGTCTCTGGGTCGCTGGATTCACCGACCCAGTGACCGTGTCGGTGAATCCAGAGACCCAGAGACCCAAGCGACCCTGGGTCTCTGGGTCGCTGGATTCATCGAAACAGCGACCCTGGGTCTCTGGGTCGCTGGATTGAAAGACCCAGCGACCCTGGGTCTCTGGTCGCTTGATTCACATACCCAGCGACCCTGGGTCTCTGGATCGCTTGATTCACAGACCCAGCGACCCTGGGTTTCTGGGTCGCTGGATTCACAGGCCCAGCGACCCTGGGTCTCTGTGTCGCTGGATTCACAGACCCAGCGACCCTGGGTCTCTGGGTCGCTTGATTCACAGACCCAGCGACCCTGGGTCTCTGGGTCGCTTGATTCACAGACCCAGCGACCCTGGGTTTCTGGGTCGCTGGATTCACAGGCCCAGCGACCCTGGGTCTCTGTGTCGCTGGATTCACAGACCCAGCGACCCTGGGTCTCTGGGTCGCTAGATTCACCGACCCAGCGACCGTGGGTCTCTGGGTCGCTGGATTCACCGACCCAGCGACCCTGGGTTTCTGGGTCGCTGGATTCACAGGCCCAGCGACCCTGGGTCCCTGTGTCGCTGGATTCACAGACCCAGGGACCCTGGGTTTCTGGGTCGCTGGATTCACAGGCCCAGCGACCCTGGGTCTCTGTGTCGCTGGATTCACAGACCCAGCGACCCTGGGTCTCTGGGTCGCTGGATTGAAAGACCCAGCGACCCTGGGTCTTTGGGTCGCTTGATTCATCGACCCAGCGACCCTGGGTCGCTGTGTCGCTGGATTGAAAGACCCAGCGACCCTGGGTCTCTGGGTCGCTGGATTCACAGACCCAGCGACCCTGGGTCTCTGGGTCGCTGGATTGAAAGACCCAGCGACCCTGGGTCTCTAGGTCGCTGGATTCACCGACCCAGCGACCCTGGGTCTCTGTGTCGCAGGATTCACCGACCCAGCGACCCTGGGTCTCTGGGTCTCTAGGTCGCTTGATTCACAGACCCAGCGACCCTGGGTCTCTGGGTCGCTTGATTCACAGACCCAGCGACCCTGGGTCTCTGGGTCGCTTGATTCACAGACCCAGCGACCCTGGGTCTCTGGGTCGCTGGATTCAACAACCAAGCGACCCTGGGTCTCTGTGTCGCTGGATTCACCGACCCAGCGACCCTGGGTCTCTGGGTCGCTGGATTGAAAGACCCAGCGACCCTGGGTCTCTGGGACGCTTGATTCACAGACCCAGCGACCCTGGGTTTCTGGGTCGCTGGATTCACAGTCCCAGCGACCCTGGGTCTCTGTGTCGCTGGATTCACAGACCCAGCGACCCTGGGTCTCTGGGTCGCTGGATTGAAAGACCCAGCGACCCTGGGTCTTTGGGTCGCTTGATTCACAGACCCAGCGACCCTGGGTCTCTGGGTCGCTGGATTGAAAGACCCAGCGACCCTGGGTCTCTAGGTCGCTGGATTCACCGTCCCAGCGACCCTGGGTCTCTGTGTCGCAGGATTCACCAACCCAGCGACCCTTGGTCTCTGGGTCTCTGGGTCGCTTGATTCACAGACCCAGCGACCCTGGGTCTCTGGGTCGCTTGATTCACAGACCCAGCGACCCTGGGTCTCTGGGTCGCTTGATTCACAGACCCAGCGACCCTGGGTCTCTGGGTCGCTGGATTCAACAACCAAGCGACCCTGGGTCTCTGTGTCGCTGGATTCACCGACCCAGCGACCCTGGGTCTCTGGGTCGCTGGATTGAAAGACCCAGCGACCCTGGGTCTCTGGGACGCTTGATTCACAGACCCAGCGACCCTGGGTTTCTGGGTCGCTGGATTCACAGTCCCAGCGACCCTGGGTCTCTGTGTCGCTGGATTCACAGACCCAGCGACCCTGGGTCTCTGGGTCGCTGGATTGAAAGACCCAGCGACCCTGGGTCTTTGGGTCGCTTGATTCACAGACCCAGCGACCCTGGGTCTCTGGGTCGCTGGATTGAAAGACCCAGCGACCCTGGGTCTCTAGGTCGCTGGATTCACCGACCCAGCGACCCTGGGTCTCTGTGTCGCAGGATTCACCGACCCAGCGACCCTGGGTCTCTGGGTCTCTGGGTCGCTTGATTCACAGACCCAGCGACCCTGGGTCTCTGGGTCGCTTGATTCACAGACCCAGCGACCCTGGGTCTCTGGGTCGCTTGATTCACAGACCCAGCGACCCTGGGTCTCTGGGTCGCTGGATTCAACAACCAAGCGACCCTGGGTCTCTGTGTCGCTGGATTCACCGACCCAGCGACCCTGGGTCTCTGGGTCGCTGGATTGAAAGACCCAGCGACCCTGGGTCTCTGGGACGCTTGATTCACAGACGCAGCGACCCTGGGTTTCTGGGTCGCTGGATTCACAGTCCCAGCGACCCTGGGTCTCTGTGTCGCTGGATTCACAGACCCAGCGACCCTGGGTCTCTGGGTCGCTGGATTGAAAGACCCAGCGACCCTGGGTCTTTGGGTCGCTTGATTCACAGACCCAGCGACCCTGGGTCTCTGGGTCGCTTGATTCACAGACCCAGCGACCCTGGGTTTCTGGGTCGCTGGATTCACAGACCCAGCGACCCTGGGTCTCTGTGTCGCTGGATTCACAGACCCAGCGACCCTGGGTCTCTGGGTCGCTAGATTCACCGACCCAGTGACCGGGTCGGTGAATCCAGAGACCCAGAGACCCAAGCGACCCTGGGTCTCTGGGTCGCTGGATTCATCGACCCAGCGACCCTGGGTCTCTGGGTCGCTGGATTCACAGACCCAGCGATCCTGGGTCTCTGGTTCGCTTGATTCACAGACCCAGCGACCCTGGGTCTCTGGGTCGCTTGATTCACAGACCCAGCGACCCTGGGTCTCTGGGTCGCTGGATTCACAGACCCAGCGACCCTGGGTCTCTGTGTCGCTGGATTCACAGACCCAGCGACCCTGGGTCTCTGGGTCGCTAGATTCACCGACCCAGCGACCCTGGGTCTCTGGGTCGCTGGATTCACCGACCCAGCGACCCTGGGTCTCTGGGTCGCTGGATTCACAGACCCAGCGACCCTGGGTCCCTGTGTCGCTGGATTCACAGACCCAGCGACCCTGGGTCTCTGGGTCGCTGGATTCACAGGCCCAGCGACCCTGGGTCTCTGTGTCGCTGGATTCACAGACCCAGCGACCCTGGGTCTCTGGGTCGCTGGATTGAAAGACCCAGCGACCCTGGGTCTCTGGGTCGCTTGATTCATCGACCCAGCGACCCTGGGTCTCTGTGTCGCTGGATTGAAAGACCCAGCGACCCTGGGTCTCTGGGTCGCTGGATTCACAGACCCAGCGACCCTGGGTCTCTGGGTCGCTGGATTGAAAGACCCAGCGACCCTGGGTCTCTAGGTCGCTGGATTCACCGACCCAGCGACCCTGGGTCTCTGTGTCGCTGGATTCACCGACCCAGCGACCCTGGGTCTCTGGGTCTCTGGGTCGCTGGATTCACAGACCCAGCGACCCTGGGTCTCTGGGTCGCTTGATTCACAGACCCAGCGACCCTGGGTCTCTGGGTCGCTTGATTCACAGACCCAGCGACCCTGGGTCTCTGGGTCGCTGGATTCAACAACCAAGCGACCCTGGGTCTCTGTGTCGCTGGATTCACCGACCCAGCGACCCTGGGTCTCTGGGTCGCTGGATTGAAAGACCCAGCGACCCTGGGTCTCTGGGACGCTTGATTCACAGACCCAGCGACCCTGGGTTTCTGGGTCGCTGGATTCACAGTCCCAGCGACCCTGGGTCTCTGTGTCGCTGGATTCACAGACCCAGCGACCCTGGGTCTCTGGGTCGCTGGATTGAAAGACCCAGCGACCCTGGGTCTCTGGGTCGCTTGATTCACAGACCCAGCGACCCTGGGTCTCTGGGTCGCTGGATTGAAAGACCCAGCGACCCTGGGTCTCTAGGTCGCTGGATTCACCGACCCAGCGACCCTGGGTCTCTGTGTCGCAGGATTCACCGACCCAGCGACCCTGGGTCTCTGGGTCTCTGGGTCGCTTGATTCACAGACCCAGCGACCCTGGGTCTCTGGGTCGCTTGATTCACAGACCCAGCGACCCTGGGTCTCTGGGTCGCTTGATTCACAGACCCAGCGACCCTGGGTCTCTGGGTCGCTGGATTCAACAACCAAGCGACCCTGGGTCTCTGTGTCGCTGGATTCACCGACCCAGCGACCCTGGGTCTCTGGGTCGCTGGATTGAAAGACCCAGCGACCCTGGGTCTCTGGGACGCTTGATTCACAGACCCAGCGACCCTGGGTTTCTGGGTCGCTGGATTCACAGTCCCAGCGACCCTGGGTCTCTGTGTCGCTGGATTCACAGACCCAGCGACCCTGGGTCTCTGGGTCGCTGGATTGAAAGACCCAGCGACCCTGGGTCTCTGGGTCGCTGGATTCACAGACCCAGCGACCCTGGGTCTCTGGGTCGCTGGATTCACAGACCCAGCGACCCTGGGTCTCTGTGTCGCTGGATTCACAGACCCAGCGACCCTGGGTCTCTGGGTCGCTAGATTCACAGACCCAGCGACCTGGTCGGTGAATCGCAGAGACCCAGAGACCCAAGCGACCCTGGGTCTCTGGGTCGCTGGATTCATCGACCCAGCGACCCTGGGTCTCTGGGTCGCTGGATTCACCGACCCAGCGACCCTGGGTCTCTAGGTCGCTGGATTCAGCGACCCAGCGACCCTGGGTCTCTGTGTCGCAGGATTCACCGACCCAGCGACCCTGGGTCTCTGGGTCTCTGGGTCGCTGGATTCACAGACCCAGCGACCCTGGGTCTCTGGGTCGCTTGATTCACAGACCCAGCGACCCTGGGTCTCTGGGTTGCTTGATTCACAGACCCAGCGACCCTGGGTCTCTGTGTCGCTGGATTCACCGACCCAGCGACCCTGGGTCTCTGGGTCGCTGGATTCACATACCCAGCGACCCTGGGTCTCTGGGTCGCTTGTTTCACAGACCCAGCGACCCTGGGTCTCTGGGTCGCTGGATTCACAGACCCAGCGACCCTGGGTCTCTGGGTCGCTGGATTCACAGACCCAGCGACCCTGGGTCTCTGGGTCGCTGGATTCACCGACCCAGCGACCCTGGGTCTCTGGGTCGCTGGATTGAAAGACCCAGCGACCCTGGGTCTCTGGGTCGCTGGATTCACATACCCAGCGACCCTGGGTCTCTGGGTCGCTGGATTCACAGACCCAGCGACCCTGGGTCTCTGGGTCGCTGGATTCACAGACCCAGCGACCCTGGGTCTCTGGGTCGCTGGATTGAAAGACCCAGCGACCCTGGGTCTCTGGGTCGCTGGATTCACAGACCCAGCGACCCTGGGTCTCTGGGTCGCTGGATTGAAAGACCCAGCGACCCTGGGTCTCTGGGTCGCTGGATTCACAGACCCAGCGACCCTGGGTCTCTGGGTCGCTGGATTGAAAGACCCAGCGACCCTGGGTCTCTGGTCGCTGGATTCACCGACCCAGCGACCCTGGGTCTCTGTGTCGCTGGATTCACCGACCCAGCGACCCTGGGTCTCTGGGTCGCTGGATTCACAGACCCAGCGACCCTGGGTCTCTGGGTCGCTTGGATTCACAGACCCAGCGACCCTGGGTCTCTGGGTCGCTGGATTCACAGACCCAGCGACCCTGGGTCTCTGTGTCGCTGGATTCACAGACCCAGCGACCCTGGGTCTCTGGGTCGCTTGATTCACAGACCCAGCGACCCTGGGTCTCTGGGTCGCTGGATTCACAGACCCAGCGACCCTGGGTCTCTGGGTCGCTGGATTCACAGACCCAGCGACCCTGGGTCTCTGGGTCGCTGGATTGAAAGACCCAGCGACCCTGGGTCTCTGGGTCGCTTGATTCACAGACCCAGCGACCCTGGGTCTCTGGGTCGCTGGATTCACAGACCCAGCGACCCTGGGTCTCTGGGTCGCTGGATTCACAGACCCAGCGACCCTGGGTCTCTGGGTCGCTGGATTGAAAGACCCAGCGACCCTGGGTCTCTAGGTCGCTGGATTCACAGACCCAGCGACCCTGGGTCTCTGGGTCGCTGGATTCAACAACCAGCGACCCTGGGTCTCTGGGTCTCTGGTCGCTTGATTCACAGACCCAGCGACCCTGGGTCTCTGGGTCGCTTGATTCACAGACCCAGCGACCCTGGGTCTCTGGGTCGCTGGATTGAAAGACCCAGCGACCCTGGGTCTCTGGGTCGCTGGATTCACATACCCAGCGACCCTGGGTCTCTGGGTCGCTTGATTCACAGACCCAGCGACCCTGGGTCTCTGGGTCGCTGGATTCACAGACCCAGCGACCCTGGGTCTCTGGGTCGCTGGATTCACAGACCCAGCGACCCTGGGTCTCTGGGTCGCTGGATTCAAAGACCCAGCGACCCTGGGTCTCTGGGTCGCTGGATTCACAGACCCAGCGACCCTGGGTCTCTGTGTCGCTGGATTCACAGACCCAGCGACCCTGGGTCTCTGGTCTCTGGGTCGCTGGATTCACCGACCCAGCGACCCTGGGTCTCTGGGTCGCTGGATTCACCGACCCAGCGACCCTGGGTCTCTGTGTCGCTGGATTCACCGACCCAGCGACCCTGGGTCTCTGGGTCGCTGGATTGAAAGACCCAGCGACCCTGGGTCTCTGGGTCGCTGGATTCACAGACCCAGCGACCCTGGGTCTCTGGGTCGCTGGATTCACCGACCCAGTGACCGGGTCGGTGAATCCAGAGATTCAGAGACCCAAGCGACCCTGGGTCTCTGGGTCGCTGGATTCACAGACCCAGCGACCCTGGGTCTCTGTGTCGCTGGATTGAAAGACCCAGCGACCCTGGGTCTCTGGGTCGCTGGATTCACAGACCCAGCGACCCTGGGTCTCTGAGTCGCTGGATTGAAAGACCCAGCGACCCTGGGTCTCTGGGTCGCTGGATTCACCGACCCAGCGACCCTGGGTCTCTGTGTCGCTGGATTCACCGACCCAGCGACCCTGGGTCTCTGGGTCTCTGGGTCGCTTGATTCACAGACCCAGCGACCCTGGGTCTCTCGGTCGCTGGATTCACAGACCCAGCGACCCTGGGTCTCTGGGTCGCTTGATTCACAGACCCAGCGACCCTGGGTCTCTGGGTCGCTGGATTCACCAACCAAGACCCTGGGTCTCTGTGTCGCTGGATTCACCGACCCAGCGACCCTGGGTCTCTGGGTCGCTGGATTGAAAGACCCAGCGACCCTGGGTCTCTGGGACGCTTGATTCACAGACCCAGCGACCCTGGGTCTCTGGGTCGCTGGATTCACAGGCCCAGCGACCCTGGGTCTCTGTGTCGCTGGATTCACAGACCCAGCGACCCTGGGTCTCTGGGTCGCTGGATTCACCGACCCAGCGACCCTGGGTCTCTGGGTCTCTGGATTCACCGACCCAGCGACCCTGGGTCTCTGGGTCGCTGGATTCACAGACCCAGCGACCCTGGGTCTCTGGGTCGCTTGATTCACAGACCCAGCGACCCTGGGTCTCTGGGTCGCTTGATTCACAGACCCAGCGACCCTGGGTTTCTGGGTCGCTGGATTCACAGACCCAGCGACCCTGGGTCTCTGTGTCGCTGGATTCACAGACCCAGCGACCCTGGGTCTCTCGTTCGCTTGATTCACAGACCCAGCGACCCAGGGTCTCTGGGTCTCTGGGTCGCTTGATTCACAGACCCAGCAACCCTGGGTCTCTGGGTCGCTGGATTCATCGACCCAGCGACCCTGGGTCTCTGGGTCGCTGGATTGAAAGACCCAGCGACCCTGGGTCTCTGGGTCGCTTGATTCACAGACCCAGCGACCCTGGGTCTCTGGTTCGCTGGATTCACAGACCCAGCGACCCTGGGTCTCTGGGTCGCTGATTCACAGACCCAGCGACCCTGGGTCTCTGGGTCGCTTGATTCACCGACCCAGCGACCCTGGGTCTCTGGGTCGCTGGATTCACAGACCCAGCGACCCTGGGTCTCTGTGTCGCTTGATTCACAGACCCAGCGACCCTGGGTCTCTCGTTCGCTTGATTCACAGACCCAGCGACCCAGGGTCTCTGGGTCTCTGGGTCGCTTGATTCACAGACCCAGCAACCCTGGGTCTCTGGGTCGCTGGATTCATCGACCCAGCGACCCTGGGTCTCTGGGTCGCTGGATTGAAAGACCCAGCGACCCTGGGTCTCTGGGTCGCTTGATTCACAGACCCAGCGACCCTGGGTCTCTGGTTCGCTGGATTCACAGACCCAGCGACCCTGGGTCTCTGGGTCGTTTGATTCACAGACCCAGCGACCCTTGGTCTCTGGTTCGCTTGATTCACAGACCCAGCGACCCTGGGTCTCTGGGTCTCTGGGTCGCTTGATTCACAGACCCAGCGACCCTGGGTCTCTGGGTCGCTGGATTCACCGACCCAGTGACCGTGTCGGTGAATCCAGAGACCCAGAGACCCTAGCGACCCTGGGTCTCTGGGTCGCTGGATTCATCGACCCAGCGACCCTGGGTCTCTGGGTCGCTGGATTGAAAGACCCAGCGACCCTGGGTCTCTGGGTCGCTGGATTGAAAGACCCAGCGACCCTGGGTCTCTGGGTCGTTTGATTCACAGACCCAGCGACCCTGGGTCTCTGGTTCGCTTGATTCACAGACCCAGCGACCCTGGGTCTCTGGGTCGCTGGATTCACCGACCCAGCGACCCTGGGTCTCTGGGTCGCTGGATTCACAGACCCAGCGACCCTGGGTCTCTGTGTCGCTGGATTCACAGACCCAGCGACCCTGGGTCTCTCGTTCGCTTGATTCACAGACCCAGCGACCCTGGGTCTCTGGGTCTCTGGGTCGCTTGATTCACAGACCCAAGCGACCCTGGGTCTCTGGGTCGCTGGATTCATCGACCCAGCGACCCTGGGACTCTGGGTCGCTGGATTGAAAGACGCAGCGACCCTGGGTCTCTGGGTCGTTTGATTCACAGACCCAGCGACCCTGGGTCTCTGGTTCGCTTGATTCACAGACCCAGCGACCCTGGGTCTCTGGGTCGCTTGATTCACAGACCCAGCGACCCTGGGTCTCTGGGTCGCTTGATTCACCGACCCAGCGACCCTGGGTCTCTGGGTCGCTGGATTCACAGGCCCAGCGACCCTGGGTCTCTGTGTCGCTTGATTCACAGACCCAGCGACCCTGGGTCTCTCGTTCGCTTGATTCACAGACCCAGCGACCCAGGGTCTCTGGGTCTCTGGGTCGCTTGATTCACAGACCCAGCGACCCTGGGTCTCTGGGTCGCTGGATTCATCGACCCAGCGACCCTGGGTCTCTGGGTCGCTGGATTGAAAGACCCAGCGACCCTGGGTCTCTGGGTCGTTTGATTCACAGACCCAGCGACCCTGGGTCTCTGGTTCGCTTGATTCACAGACCCAGCGACCCTGGGTCTCTGGGTCGTTTGATTCACAGACCCAGCGACCCTTGGTCTCTGGTTCGCTTGATTCACAGACCCAGCGACCCTGGGTCTCTGGGTCTCTGGTCGCTTGATTCACAGACCCAGCGACCCTGGGTCTCTGGGTCGCTGGATTCACCGACCCAGTGACCGTGTCGGTGAATCCAGAGACCCAGAGACCCTAGCGACCCTGGGTCTCTGGGTCGCTGGATTCATCGAAACAGCGACCCTGGGTCTCTGGGTCGCTGGATTGAAAGACCCAGCGACCCTGGGTCTCTGGGTCGCTTGATTGACAGACCCAGCTACCCTGGGTCTCTGGGTCGCTTGATTCACAGACCCAGCGACCCTGGGTCTCTGGGTCGCTGGATTCTCCGACCCAGCGAACCTGGGTCGCTGTGTCGCTGGATTCACCGACCCAGCGACCCTGGGTCTCTGGGTCTCTGGGTCGCTTGATTCACAGACCCAGCGACCCTGGGTCTCTGTGTCGCTGGATTCACCGACCCAGCGACCCTGGGTCTCTGGGTCGCTGGATTGAAAGACCCAGCGACCCTGGGTCTCTGGGTCGCTTGATTCACAGACCCAGCGACCCTGGGTCTCTGGGTCTCTGGGTCGCTTGATTCACAGACCCAGCGACCCTGGGTCTCTGGGTCGCTGGATTCACCGACCCAGTGACCGTGTCGGTGAATCCAGAGACCCAGAGACCCTAGCGACCCTGGGTCTCTGGGTCGCTGGATTCATCGAAACAGCGACCCTGGGTCTCTGGGTCGCTGGATTGAAAGACCCAGCGACCCTGGGTCTCTGGGTCGCTGGATTGAAAGACCCAGCGACCCTGGGTCTCTGGGTCGTTTGATTCACAGACCCAGCGACCCTGGGTCTCTGGTTCGCTTGATTCACAGACCCAGCGACCCTGGGTCTCTGGGTCGCTTGATTCACCGACCCAGCGACCCTGGGTTTCTGGGTCGCTGGATTCACAGGCCCAGCGACCCTGGGTCTCTGTGTCGCTGGATTCACAGACCCAGCGACCCTGGGTCTCTCGTTCGCTTGATTCACAGACCCAGCGACCCAGGGTCTCTGGGTCTCTGGGTCGCTTGATTCACAGACCCAAGCAACCCTGGGTCTCTGGGTCGCTGGATTCATCGACCCAGCGACCCTGGGACTCTGGGTCGCTGGATTGAAAGACGCAGCGACCCTGGGTCTCTGGGTCGTTTGATTCACAGACCCAGCGACCCTGGGTCTCTGGTTCGCTTGATTCACAGACCCAGCGACCCTGGGTCTCTGGGTCGCTTGATTCACAGACCCAGCGACCCTGGGTCTCTGGGTCGCTTGATTCACCGACCCAGCGACCCTGGGTCTCTGGGTCGCTGGATTCACAGGCCCAGCGACCCTGGGTCTCTGTGTCGCTTGATTCACAGACCCAGCGACCCTGGGTCTCTCGTTCGCTTGATTCACAGACCCAGCGACCCAGGGTCTCTGGGTCTCTGGGTCGCTTGATTCACAGACCCAAGCAACCCTGGGTCTCTGGGTCGCTGGATTCATCGACCCAGCGACCCTGGGTCTCTGGGTCGCTGGATTGAAAGACCCAGCGACCCTGGGTCTCTGGGTCGTTTGATTCACAGACCCAGCGACCCTGGGTCTCTGGTTCGCTTGATTCACAGACCCAGCGACCCTGGGTCTCTGGGTCGTTTGATTCACAGACCCAGCGACCCTTGGTCTCTGGTTCGCTTGATTCACAGACCCAGCGACCCTGGGTCTCTGGGTCTCTGGGTCGCTTGATTCACAGACCCAGCGACCCTGGGTCTCTGGGTCGCTGGATTCACCGACCCAGTGACCGTGTCGGTGAATCCAGAGACCCAGAGACCCTAGCGACCCTGGGTCTCTGGGTCGCTGGATTCATCGAAACAGCGACCCTGGGTCTCTGGGTCGCTGGATTGAAAGACCCAGCGACCCTGGGTCTCTGGGTCGCTTGATTGACAGACCCAGCGACCCTGGGTCTCTGGGTCGCTTGATTCACAGACCCAGCGACCCTGGGTCTCTGGGTCGCTGGATTCTCCGACCCAGCGAACCTGGGTCGCTGTGTCGCTGGATTCACCGACCCAGCGACCCTGGGTCTCTGGGTCTCTGGGTCGCTTGATTCACAGACCCAGCGACCCTGGGTCTCTGTGTCGCTGGATTCACCGACCCAGCGACCCTGGGTCTCTGGGTCGCTGGATTGAAAGACCCAGCGACCCTGGGTCTCTGGGTCGCTTGATTCACATACCCAGCGACCCTGGGTCTCTGGGTCGCTTGATTCACAGACCCAGCGACCCTGGGTTTCTGGGTCGCTGGATTCACAGGCCCAGCGACCCTGGGTCTCTGGGTCGCTGGATTGAAAGACCCAGCGACCCTGGGTCTTTGGGTCGCTTGATTCACAGACCCAGCGACCCTGGGTCTCTGGGTCGCTTGATTCACAGACCCAGCGACCCTGGGTTTCTGGGTCGCTGGATTCACAGGCCCAGCGACCCTGGGTCTCTGTATCGCTGGATTCACAGACCCAGCGACCCTGGGTCTCTGGGTCGCTAGATTCACCGACCCAGTGACCGGGTCGGTGAATCCAGAGACCCAGAGACCCAAGCGACCCTGGGTCTCTGGGTCGCTGGATTCATCGACCCAGCGACCCTGAGTCGCTGTGTCGCTGGATTGAAAGACCCAGCGACCCTGGGTCTCTGGGTCGCTTGATTCACATACCCAGCGACCCTGGGTCTCTGGGTCGCTTGATTCACAGACCCAGCGACCCTGGGTTTCTGGGTCGCTGGATTCACAGGCCCAGCGACCCTGGGTCTCTGTGTCGCTGGATTCACAGACCCAGCGACCCTGGGTCTCTGGGTCGCTGGATTGAAAGACCCAGCGACCCTGGGTCTCTGGGTCGCTTGATTCACATACCCAGCGACCCTGGGTCTCTGGGTCGCTTGATTCACAGACCCAGCGACCCTGGGTTTCTGGGTCGCTGGATTCACAGGCCCAGCGACCCTGGGTCTCTGTGTCGCTGGATTCACAGACCCAGCGACCCTGGGTCTCTGGGTCTCTGGGTCGCTGGATTGAAAGACCCAGCGACCCTGGGTCTCTGGTTCGCTTGATTCACAGACCCAGCGACCCTGGGTCTCTGGGTCGCTGGATTCACCGACCCAGTGACCGTGTCGGTGAATCCAGAGACCCAGAGACCCAAGCGACCCTAGGTCTCTGGGTCGCTGGATTCATCGACCCAGCGACCCTGGGTCTCTGGGTCGCTGGATTGAAAGACCCAGCGACCCTGGGTCTCTGGGTCGCTTGATTCACATACCCAGCGACCCTGGGTCTCTGGGTCGCTTGATTCACAGACCCAGCGACCCTGGGTTTCTGGGTCGCTGGATTCACAGGCCCAGCGACCCTGGGTCTCTGTGTCGCTGGATTCACAGACCCAGCGACCCTGGGTCTCTGGGTCTCTGGGTCTCTGGATTGAAAGATCCAGCGACCCTGGGTCTCTGGGTCGCTTGATTCACAGACCCAGCGACCCTGGGTCTCTGGGTCGCTTGATTCACAGACCCAGCGACCCTGGGTTTCTGGGTCGCTGGATTCAGAGGCCCAGCGACCCTGGGTCTCTGTGTCGCTGGATTCACAGACCCAGCGACCCTGGGTCTCTGGGTCGCTAGATTCACCGACCCAGCGACCCTGGGTCTCTGGGTCGCTTGATTCACAGACCCAGCGACCCTGGGTTTCTGGGTCGCTGGATTCACAGGCCCAGCGACCCTGGGTCTTTGTGTCGCTGGATTCACCGACCCAGTGACCGGGTCGGTGAATCCAGAGACCCAGAGACCCAAGCGACCCTGGGTCTCTGGGTCGCTGGATTCATTGACCCAGCGACCCTGGGTCGCTGTGTCGCTGGATTGAAAGACCCAGCGACCCTGGGTCTCTGGGTCGCTTGATTCACAGACCCAGCGACCCTGGGTCTCTGGATTCATCGACCCAGCGACCCTGGGTCTCTAGGTCGCTGGATTCACCGACCCAGCGACCCTGGGTCTCTGTGTCGCAGGATTCACCGACCGAGCGACCCTGGGCCTCTGGGTCGCTTGATTCACAGACCCAGCGACCCTGGGTCTCTGGGTCGCTTGATTCATTGACCCAGCGACCCTGGGTCTCTGGGTCGCTTGATTCACAGACCCAGCGTCCCTGGGTCTCTGGGTCGCTGGATTCACCGACCCAGCGACCCTGGGTCTCTGTGTCGCTGGATTCACCGACCCAGCGACCCTGGGTCTCTGGGTCGCTGGATTGAAAGACCCAGCGACCCTGGGTCTCTGGGACGCTTGATTCACAGACCCAGCGACCCTGGGTTTCTGGGTCGCTGGATTCACAGGCCCAGCGACCCTGGGTCTCTGTGTCGAGGTCGAAACTTGAGTGCTCGCAACTTTTTGATTGCAGAATAAAACTGAAAACTGATTTGTCAAAACATTGATGCTCTGACGGCAAAATAAACACTGGAGTGCTTTCATGGTTTGGAATAATATTACCACACAGCTCATGAATAAAAAGCTTTTTTATTTCCATTAAAAATCCAATGTAAAAATGTCAACTATTATTCATCTTATAAATAAATACTGTACAACACACTATTTATTATGATACGCTTTTATAAGCTACCTAAATTGATCGGAGTGGAATTATATATTATCTAAAAACTATCGTTTCCTTTCACATCAAATCAAATGAGTGGAAATTATGAACAGCGGATATGAACAGTGGTTCGATTCTTCCATCTTCGCGTGGGCCATTGTCAATGTTCGGGAAACTGGGTTAAGGCAATCCCGAGGATCTTTTCAAACAAGAGTTCAAAGGAGCTACGTCACGATATTTTAAGTCATTTTTGCGTAGAGCAAATCACCTTCAAATTGAAGACAGCTTCAAAATAACAGTTTACTGAGGTAGAAAAACACCAAAGAGGTGACAATAAACCAAACAGGAACAAGAATGGTTGAGGATGGAGAAGACTACGACGGATTGCGAATGGTGAACTCAAGAGGCGCCATCTGTGATGTACTGAGCTCCTTTAAAGTTGGGAAAGTTAACCTTAATTTTAGTCAGTGTCAAGACTTGTCCAATCGGTATTCAGAACACAGTTGATGAAATTAAAGGGATTACATCACGCCCGACCTCGTTCCCAGGGATTTTCCCTGGGAACGAGGTTGCATCACGCCGTGATGGCGCATCTTGACAATTTAGCCCAATTTTTTTCGTCGTTCGTCATCCGTCTCAATCTTACCAATCTTAGCCATCCTTATTCCTTTCTTGGCTCATTATTATCTCCAATGTTTATCTACCTTTGTGAACTATTAGTTTTAGGTTTGCTTTGATTGAAAGGTAATTTTGGACTCTGCACATGCGCTTATCTTGGCCCATTAAAAAATTGAAAATATGAGATGGAAAAAGCAAGACACTGTCCGGTTTTACCTATGAAAATTTTACAATTCCTATTGCATCGGTATTCGTATAGAGTCGAGCTTTACACACTTTCATCTAATAATTAAAAAAACTTTATATGGACGTTCAACTTAGTTCAGGTAAAACTATTTATGTTGTACATCAACTTGAAAATAAATCATTCATAAAGATTTCGCCTACTGACTCGTACTTCTTAAAAATACCATAAAACAGCAGTTACAATGTAAAATATATGTTGTTTTATCCGATTTCGAAAACAAAACAGCTTTGAAAAATAAAAACACGACGAGCAAAGAAAACTAAATAAGATGGTTCCTGATTAATAAAAAAATCGCGAACAATTGTCTATCGACTAGTAGGTTTCAGCGAAACTAAAGGTTTAAAAAAGCCTTCCCGCTATTTACCTGTTAAGTGCATTTTCATTATTTGCTAATTGCGAAAATTCCCCCTCCCCTCCCCCCCCCCAAAAATAATAACTTACAATACTCTGCTTTATTATTCCACTATTACGTCATTTCACCATATACGGTCAAGTGAACACGTAAAATATGAGAGCGTATTGACCAGATGAACAGAGCGAATACGGAAAATAGCATATCAGTAGGGAAATTTGGGAGAAGAATTTTGCATTTTTCCTCGCCCCTAACGGGGCTCGTAAAAATACTACGCAACTCGCAAAATATCCGCGCGTATTATATGTTAAACCTTCAAATAAGCTGTATTTACAGTCAGTATTGATATGACATATGTAGTGATCAAAATGTCTGCAAGCCCAATAACTCTGGTTTCCATAGAATCAAGCGACTAGTTCTGAGTATAGTTAGTAGGCGGTAACTAACCCCCCAGCATTTTTTGTCGGGTTGCCCTGACAATTCGTCAGTACCCATTTATACTCCTGGGTGGAGAGAGGCGCTGTGAGAGTAAAGTGTCTTGCTCAAGAACACAACACAATGACCCAGGCCTGGGCTAGAACCCAGACCGCTCGGTCCGAAGTCCAACGCGCTAACCATTAGGCCACCACGCCTCCCGGACAAAAATGCCTTAATTTTAGTACGAGCTCCAAATTATAAATGAAAAAAAACAACGAGGAAATATTTTTAGCTGCCCAACAAACGAAGATGATTTGTGAGCATTTATTATAAGGCCGAGATTTCACTTTCAGTCTGTCGACTTCTGACTGAATTTGTTCCAGCTTGCCTTTAATTTTGACACTCTACTGTATCATTTTTAAACCACTCTTTTTGTTAGGTTTCACTTTAAATTTAGACCATTTAGTATGATGCTACGCTCGATTTCCGCCGCTCTCTTAACCTGCGATCAGGCGTTCTTTTCCTTTTCTTTCTTTTCGCGGAGAGAACGAGAGCGCGGAGAGCTAGAGAGAGGAGGGCCTGATGGCAGGTTACCGCTCTCTCGAGTCCCCGTTCATTTCCCGAACAGCGGCTGGTAATCGAGCCTAGTATGTTACAGAAACACTTAAAATAGTGTGACCTTGACCCTTAACAAACTGACTTCTCGCAATGCGAGAATGTAAAGCGGAATGGTGTCTTCAAAAAATTACACTTGCACGACTATCACTTGTATATCGCAAAGTATACAAAGTTACGTTGATAACTTTAGAATAACAATAATATTCTAATATAACTATTTACACTACTACGGTGCCTTCTGTTGTTCTGGCCAGCGGAATTCATCATGCGCCCGCGCACTGTGCGTACTGGTCTGCGGCCACACTGAACTGTGCTAGTAAGTCTTCAGCTTCTCTGTCAAGATCCCGGATCTCTGCGCCCAGTCTCTCCAGCTCGTCTCTCTGCGCGATGTACTGTTCCAGCAATTCTAAAATTAAAACGATACGAAGATTATGATTATATTATGTTGGCGCAAAGATTGGGCTTGAAATAAATGTGGGTACGGTACCTAGAAGTTACTGAAAAATATCGGAATTAAAATGACCGTTTTCTAGTCGCCAGTGGTTGTAAATGAAGAAGAAATTAAATTTCAATCGAATTCAGTCCGTCTAAAATCTCATCTACATGGTTGACTTGCAAAAATGGTCCGCAAGTTTCAGGGTAAAATAATAATAAAAATTGAATCCAAAAGAGCTACAATTAAACACAAAAGTCTTGGGACACTTGATAATTTTGTGCCTTCACTGCCCGTAGTAATTGTAGTCAGTACATGTAACAATCAGCTTTTAGTACCTATTTGATAATGTATGTAAGTGTGCCAAAGACGTTTGACGACGATTTTAGGAGAAAATCCTTTCAACAATAATAAAAAATAAAGATCAAAGGAATACCTTCAGCTTCTGTGACGTCCTCAAGCAGCTGTTCGGAATCCTTATGACCTTGTTCTAATTCCGACAGATTTCCATTTGCCGCTTCGAAGGACGAGTTTACCATAGCTGCGACTGGTGGTAACGATGCACTGCTGCTGTCGAATGTCTGTCAAAAAGAAAAAGAAATAAACTTCATTCACGATAAATAGTCCTCAGCGGCCTGGGAAAACATAGTCTCCTTCGCGCGCAGCTGTTATTTGGATCGTCACGCAACGCAGCTTCGCGCAACGCTTCTCCCCACATCACCACATAACGCTTCTTCCACAGCGTTACCTGACGACCCGAATAACGGCTGGAAGGAGACTAGGGAAACAGCGATTAGAAATGTTCAAGTGGAGTGTTTTGAACTCTGTGAATTGATGTGACTCGTCTTTCGACTGACACCCCGGATACGAACCAACCGTCGCTGTATACGAACTGACTTGTGCACGAAACGATCGCAATTCCCTGTTACCTCCCGATTCACACAGGTCTGGATTTGAAATGCGAGGTGTTCTCATTGCACATCCACTGCACCACCCATAAATAGACCCTTCCACGGGTTTTTTTTTAACTTTTGATATTGTCCGGTTAGAAAAAATCTATTGACAGTGCTGGAAAGAGTACCTTGAAATTAGTAAATTGGCCAAATTTTAGATTCATATCTTGTAAAATCGCAAAGATATAGTTCCGCAAAGTCGCAAAATTTTACAGACGTTTGTATGCTGGGGACACAAACTTGCCCCCAGCATACAAACGTCTGTAAAATTTCCCGACTTTGGAGAACCATGTTTTCGCTATTTTGCAAGATATCACTTTCAACTTGTCCATTTTACTAATTTCAAGATGCTCTTTCCAGCAGTGTCCATAGATTGTTGCTAACTGGACAATATTAAAAGTTGAAAACACCGTGGAAGGGTCTATTAGAACCGCAAAGAGAGCTACAGTGGTAAAAAATTGACAAATAGAATAACAAACTCACCTGTTTGGCTGTCTCGGAGATATTGAAGGCCAACTGAGCCGTGTGTGAGGCATTTTGTGCCTCGTTCTTGGCGGAAGTAAAGCACATCATCCTTCTTCCATATCACCAAGGGTAGTGTTTATCTTGGTCAGTAAACTCTGTCCTGAGGCGTAAGACGCTGAGAAATGATATTCAACCTGACAAAAACGGAAAGAATCACTTCAGTTCTGTGCACATCTACTGCAAGCTTACAATGCAAGTTTGATTACATGGGCAGCAACAGCGTACTGAAAGGAAACAATTGCCTTATGCTAATCGCTCCCAGGTGAAACACTTCTTTGTCGGCCGACACAATACATTGCACTTGAAGCCCGGCACAGCTTTCATGTGCGACCGGCGGCATAAATAAAAATACAGTACAATAGACGCAACAAAGCCGCCCCTTTCCCGCTAAAGGCTCACTCGGGCGTCTGATTGTTAACCTGCGAGCAAACTCTCTTGATCTCTTCCCAACCCGGCAACCCCAAAAGAACTTGCTCATAGGCTACTGTTTTGTGCGCGATAGCTTTTCGTCTTTCGAAATCTTCACGCCAAAGACGAGCCTTAGCTTTCTGCATCCTAAAACGCACATATAGAAAAACTGATACAAAAATGCCGATTCCTTCTATTTTGATTTGAATCGCCCCCATAACTAACTTCAAAAGCAACCGCTCCTTTGCTATAACCCACAGTCTGCTTTTTAATACATTTTCTGACATTCTTCTTGGGGGAGAATTTGGTATTAAGTCAACTGATGCCGTGAAAATATACAACGATGCACTGGAACACGCCGGCAATTGAAAACCAAGTAAGTTCGGCTGGATGCAGAACAGAAGCCTACATATGTCAGTTTATAATCAGTTGGCTCTTCGATTGGCCGAACAGTCTAGTAAAGGCTAATTTACATAGACTACGAGTAGCCCTAATTTTTCTCGTCCCTCGATCTGAGAAAATCAGGGACTGCTCGTAGTCTAAATTTATACGCTACGATTTGTCGGCGCGATCGGTCGTCCCGACAGCATCGGGCGGCGCGTTTTGACAACCGAACTACGGCCGATTCGTGAAAATAACTTGCTTGCAGGCTAGCTCCGATACTGTCGGGCCGACAGATCGAGCCGACAAATCGTAGCGTGTAAGCCATCAGAATTTCAACATCGTGGCTACATAGTGAAAAACGCGAGGCAAAAAATGGCCGCGTTTTCGCTTCGCGCTTGCTGAATCATGACGGGAGAACAACAATTGGTCCGCGCCATCTGAGTTCTAGCGAGGTACAGCGCTCATTCAATGTAAGGAACCTAGCTATTTTTCTTACTGTTTTGGTGATATTGTTGATGTTAGTAATCATTCCATCAGTTTGTTGTTGAAGAGACAGCACTTCTTGTCTGACGTGCTCAGATGAGTTATAGCTGTCTCTATATCCTGCACCTGACTGAGTGTCTCTTGTGCCACGTTTCTTGAAAGAAAAGAAAGAAGAAGAAAACATTAGAAACTGAATTTTAACAGTACGGGTAATGATATACGGTCGCTCCACTAACGGCCACGTCCTCTAAAAACCCGACCGTGCGCCGATCCACACACGTTTTTTGAAATGGAAACCTCCCTACAGCGACCACTTCACTACAACGGCCAGTTAATTAATATTTTCAAATAGGGAAAGTCTCTATATAGCCTGCAAAAACTGCCTCCTTTTTCGCCTGTTGCGTTGTTTTTGGCGGCAATAAACCAGAGGCAAAAACCCGGCTTCTTTCGCAGGCTGTAGCTCTGCACAGACAAATAATAAAAACGCCACAGCTTAAAGGAGCTATACGTCACGGATGCCGCATCTTTTAAAAATTGGCCAATTTTTTCAATTTCGCCGTTCGCAATCCGTCTTAATCTTCTCCATCCTCGACCATCCTTGTTCCTGTTTGGTTTATTATTATCTCTTTGGTGTTTTTCTACCTTAGTGAACTATTATTTTTAGGTTTCCTTCAATTTGAAGGAGAATTTTCACTTCGCAACTCACGAGCTATATAAAAACTTACATGGCCTTCTGTGAGAGCTCCTCCACTTCCTTGGCCTTTTTGAGACCTTCCTGAGCCGCGTCTAAAGTCTGGTTCACCATTGTTGACTGACGTTCGTGTTCAGGATGTCAGTAGTCAAGTTCTGTATCGTCTGTAGACTCACCGGCATGTTCATGGCTCGGACTTCATTTGCGATGGTCGTTGCTTCGTTTGTCATGTTATTGACTCTGGCTACTGTGTTGATTCCTGCTGATACGTTACTGATCGCATCTTGCGTTTGTTGGAGCACCATTGTTGCATTTTCCTATAAATTGAAATGTAGCAAAGGGTCGTGATTTGGTTCATAATAACTGTGGAACATTACAGTAGAAGGAATAGAGAACACGTTTAAAGTGTTCTTTTACCATGTTTACCAGGGTTCGTACTCTTTTTTAGCAACAGTTTTCCAGGACGTTTTCCAGACTCCAAATGCACATTCAAGCTATTTGTTCTTCAAAATGCAACAGTGTTGCATTTTGAGAGAATTTCCTCCACCCAATTTAGTATATTTTGTGACCGTTCCTTCTCAACCTCGTTCCCAGGGTCTACTCCACTTTCAAGATGGCGGCTGGGCGCTTCTCACCGCCATCTTGAAAGCGGAGTAGACCCTGGGAACGAGGTTGGTTCCTTCTTCATGTCGGCACTGAATTTTCACTTGAATTTCCAGATTTTCAGGACTTTCCAGGACCTGCCCAAAAAATCACTAATTTTCCAGAACTTTCCAATCCTGGAAAATGCCAGAATAAAATTCCAGGACTTTCCACCTTGAGTGGTACTCAAAGTAGAGACCAAAGTGAACACTGAGAACTTTCGAAATGAACCGCCGAAAAAATAAACTTGACTTTTTGCCAGGAGCCCTATTCCAGGAGGTATTAGTAATACTCATAAATGCCACGCCATGTTTTCAGAATTCTTTCGGAGTGCTTTCGGCAATTTCCGGAGTGCTACCGACTACTCGTGCTATTTTTTGATTGGATAATAAGAATCCGGCGGAAACTCTTCGGGTTCTTCTACAAAGATTTGACACAAACGCCACTTGTTCTCCTCACTAAACGTTTTTCTGCGGCAAAGGTCCTAGTTTATGAAAGTTAGTAGACTGTAGACTAACCTTAAACTCCATAGCTGCATCCAAGGCGATCTCTGCTTCTCTGTGAACCTGCATAGCATCTGAGTGAGCGTTTGTAGCATTGTGCAGCGCAATCTGTGCTTCGCGTTTTCGCTGACCCGACATGTTCTTAGCTTGAGTTGCCGTATCCATGGCCATTGTCAAATTTCGTTTGCTTGCTGGCCGTAGTTTTCAGCCTGCCGCACAAGCTCCTGTAACATCTCGTTGATTCGTCTGATCTCCTCCAGTTTCTGGGTGTTGTTACGATATGAACTCTGAAAACTGTCACCAAGGTCAGACTCGACTTGTTCTCTTATTAGTGTGACCAGCGATAGTTTGCCTAAGGACTCGCTGATTTGGCTGGCTGCACGGTAAGCTGTGGAGTTTGCCTCCTGAATCTATATAGCAGACAGAAAAAAATTGTTTAATCATACCGTAATTAAGGGGGCCACATCAATTTGATGATAAGCGCGTTGGGACTCCGGATCGAGCAGTCCGAGTTCGAGCCTGGCCGGGGTAATTGTGCTGTGTTCTTGGACAAAACGCTTCAAGGAGCTACGTCACGGATGACACATCTTGAAAAAAATTGGCCAATCCAAGGATGGTTGAGGATGGAGAAGATTAAGATCTTCTCCATCCTCAACTATCCTTGTTTCTGTTTGGTTTATTATCACCGAGCTTTGGTGTTATTGTGTTAATCTACCTCAGTTAACTATTATTTTGAGGCTTTCTTCGATTTGAAGGTGATTTTGCACTTCGCAAAAATGACATAAAATATCGTGGCATAGCTCCTTTAACTCTTCTACTCGTGCTCTAAGGGAACAGCTTTTCAAAACTCGGTCAGATGTGAATCCAAACGGTTCTCTAATAAGTCAGTACAGATCACTTACCATGCCATAACTACTCTGGATCATGGTATAGTTTGCATGTCCTGATTCATTGGCTAGCATAGCTCTGTGACGGTAGCTCGTTGCCATGGCTTCAATGCACTGCCAGTCCACGATCACACTCACCCCTCCCCCACTGGGGCACACTATAGGGAATGGCACGCCAGGGATGCCGGGAGTGATTCTAACGCTTCCGTTGAAGTTGACCACGTGTTCTGAGAGGTAAGTCTGCGCGTCTTGGATCAAACTTTGAGAATCGTTCAGTTGTTGTTGGAGTGAGCTGATGGAGTTTTGAATCTGCAACATAGACATTGATTTATTGTGAAACAACAGTTATGTAATTAGGCGCCATTTTTTCAGTTCAAATTGAAAAAAACAAGTCCATAGAATAGAGTGGGGAGAGGGGGTTGGGGCAGGAGAGTAACTCGGGAGTAAAGGGGGCGGGAAGTCTACGAGAGGCGGGAAAAAAGAGCGCGGGATGCCCAACGTGGCGGGAACTGGGAGAAATAGGGATACATTGCAATATTTCGAAATGAAAACCACTCATGAAGAAGCCAGAAGTATAATGCACGGGTAACGCCCACCACCGCCGCCCCCCCCCCCCCCCCCCCCCCACTCCAACCCCCAACGGCCCTTCCAATAACACCGTAAGCGACGTTTGTTTCGCAAGTTGTCAGTACAACCACGAAAATAAATAGAACATTAATTGTCTTCGGTATTTTGTTTTTCAAAGAACACTTTTTAAACCTAAAGCGGCAGTGCAACCAAACAATCCCAGATAGCCTAGCGCGCTAAACTAGTGCCCCAGTATTCCCTTCACCATAGTACTCCTAGACTAGCTATCTCAAATAGGACCAAAAAGCAAACCGAATTGCTATGTCATTTTACCCCGTTGATTTGCTGTTGCTTCATCTGCAGATTCTCTCTTCCGCCGCTACTGAATATCTCTTCTGCATAGGACACATTCTTTTTCAGCATCTGTAGAGTGCTGTTGATACCGTCCACCGACATACTCCCGAATGACTCCAGCAGTTCCGTGACGTTGCCGTTCAACTCATTGATTTTGTCCGTCTCCCTGGTGATGATGATCTCCCAGTTCAAGTAACAGTCCTCCGTGCACGGATGGCACAAGGGTGGACTCCCTGCAGAACAAAACAAAGGTCAAGATATAAATTCTCCTCACTTTTCTCTATACATTTCTAATAAATTGTAATAGTTGTGAGAATTAGATCGTGCATCGAGACTGAGTTTCCTATTGGTTATCTCTTTTTTCAAAATCAAGTCCTACATCCCTGTGTTTGTGCTGAAATGTTTAAGAGAAAAACTTTAGCTACACCGTCTTGGACCGCTTGTAAATGCGGCAGAAGCCGACAGGGTTGGAAGGATGACGTAACAACTGTATTCATAAGCTTGAAACTGTTGAACGTTCTGATAAAAAACTGGCAAAGACGTTTCGGCTAGTAGTTTGAAGCGAGAATCGTTTATGCCTTGTCTTTAATGACTTCTATATCATAGACCACGTTTTCACACAAATTTTAATTGTCAGTCACCCGAAGCTGATTTCTATCAGCCCGTCAGAAATCATTCTTACATGCAGCTCACTCCAATCCGTCAGCACACCTAACTTTTTTCAAGTTCGTCAAACGCAATCCATGTTAATCCTCTCCATCCTTAACCACCCTCGTTCTTTTTGGCTTTCTTATTACATCTTTAGTGCGGTTTCTCTACCTTGGTTAACAATTATTTTTAAGGTTTCTTTCATTTTGAGCATCGCAAAAAAGTGATTTAAATTATCATGCCATAGCCCATTGAAGTAAGTTTTTTTTCCACTCACCCACAGAGCGCTTGCCGCATGTCTGGCACTGCCTGCCTCCGTACAATCCTCCCGCTAAGCTGACACTGCACTCGCACTGACCGCTTTCAGTATTACACGTGGTGTTGGCAACAGTCTGGTCTGCTGTGCAATTACACTCTGTAAATGAAACAGTCAACCCAACAATAAATAAATGGACAAAGTGATTAGTTTCTAATGAAACTGTGGTGCTGCGTCGGCGGGCAAGTGAAACACTACGTTGATTACCAACTTGGAGTTGATAAAGGTAAATTAACCGCCGTAAGCGAATTTCTAAAAGCTGACGTTTCGAGCGTTAGCCCTTCGTCGGAGCAAAGTGGAGGATTGTGGGTTGTGTGTGTTTATATACTAGAGTATAAGGAGTTCCGTGAGTTCCGTGAGTTCCGTCAACAATAGATAAAACATGTATAATGGCACGACCAAACACACACAGACAGTAGACTCTGAATAAGCACACTTGCGTCGCCTTTGTTGACCGTTTTCATCAGACTTCATTTTCATCTGTGGTACACACAAGACGTAGCTTGAGAAAAACAACTAAAGGGGTCATACAACTGACAAGTAGCATCTGAGCGCAAATATCTTCTATCCTGCTGGCTGGTTTGGTCGTGTAAAGGGACACTACAAGCAGTCCCTCTAAGTTCCCTTAGTCCGTCATGCGAGAAGCAAAATAAAGTGAGAGGTACAAAATGGCCACGCGAAAACTGGGGAGAGACAGGCATCTCGCTCCCAGATTTCGCGCGGCCATTTTTTCCCAACTAAGGGAAAGAAGGACTGGTTGTAGTCTATGTTATGTGAAGGGTGCTTTCCACCTTGCACGCAATTCCTTCGCGTTTGAGATGGTTCACGCTATTTCCACAATTTTTATCCTGAAATGGGATGCTACCTTGCAGTCTATGCTCTACAGCTTCGTACATGGTAGCGAATGAAGAGATTCCAGTGACTTCTTGTGTATTTAAACTGTTACAGTGTAAAACCTCATTATCGTTACGTAGAAATCAACGCGTTAGTCTGTCATACCTAAACAACTGCGTTGCACATCAAAGAAGCCTGCACTGCACATGTCACACTTTCGACCAATCACGTTTGACCTACAGCTGCAGTTGCCGTACATCTGAATAAGGATTTAAAAAAAGAGAGGAAAAATTATAATTATAATACTTACGATTTCTTGAACCAAAAGTGGTTTCCATTTGATTTGTTTCACTGTAATTTTACACCCGATATTTCGAACTCCCGATTTCTCCAACCATTTTTCGTTTCCCTTGGAACAGGGGGGGCAGGCAGCGCCCTTTGATCTTGCCGCTTTTCCGCTATAGGAGTGTTCACTGTTGATCAACATTACGTCAAATTTGTTTTGTTATTCAAATTTGCCAACCATTAAACAAAAGAACTCTTTGTTTCAACAGCCAATAGTTCTCTGGTTGGCACATTAATAACAATAGATGACGTAAACGAGAAATATCGCTATACATGATCGCACAAGTAAAGAAATCTGTCAATCATTCGAGAAAACGTACCTCTACGGGAGTTTGCTGTGGAATTTTCATCCATGGTGTCCCACAATGACCAAAGTTCAGTTAAACAGCGACCGAATCGTTCCCATAGATGTTTTGAACGTGGAATCGCCAAAATATTTCTGAACGAACACAAACGCACGTCATGTCCGCCATCGTCGGCCATGTTTATTTTAAACAAACCAGTACTTAGTCTCGCTCGGCCAAATTTCTTAAATGTGCAATCATATACACTAGGTCCCAGGCCTCGCTGCTAGCCCCCCCTCCCTTGGAAGTTCGAGAAATCGGGATTCCACTGTACTAACAATTCACGCAATCTATCCGCGTGGGAGAGGAAAGATTGCGTGACGAACTCAAAACGCGTCTGAGTAACAGAGGCTATAGAGCAGAGCATGTAACGGACTTACCGAGTCACACTGAAGATCAGTTGAGCCATCACTGTTACAGTTACACGACGTGCAGCCAGACTCAGTGTAATTGAAGGCGTTCTGTTCACACCTGTCACACAACATGCCCGTGACATGCGGCTGACAAGAACACAAACCAGTCACGTTGTTACACACGTTACTGACAGCACCGACAGACGAACAGTTGCAACCTGCAAATGCGTGGAAAATAAATCTTGTTAGGAAAAATAAAAATGTTATTAGATAGAGTAACTATAGAGTAGACTACGAGAAGTCCCTCATTTTTCTCAGGGATCGAGCAGGAGAGCGCTCACGAAGCGTGTGGAAATCCCCACCCATGAGGAGACAGCGGCTGGTAATTGAGCCTACTGTACAAATGAGGCTAATGGGCCAATACAATGCCAGATTGACCCTTTCGCCTCGTTTGCAGGTCAAACGGCTAACAATACCAGATTGACCCTTTCGCCTCGTTTGCAGGTCAAACGGCTAACAATGCCAGATTGACCCTTTCGCCTCGTTTGCAGGTCAAACGGCTAACAATGCCAGATTGACCCTTTCGCCTCGTTTGCAGGTCAAACGGCTAACAATACCAGATTGACCCTTTCGCCTCGTTTGCAGGTCAAACGGCTAACAATACCAGATTGACCCTTTCGCCTCGTTTGCAGGTCAAACGGCTAACAATACCAGATTGACCCTTTCGCCTCGTTTGCAGGTCAAACGGCTAACAATGCCAGATTGACCCTTTCGCCTCGTTTGCATGTCAAACCGCTGACATCTGTAATAACTGCTATTGATAGCTCTGATTAGTCGGGGACACAATTTGCCTAACTGCTGAATGCAGTAGATGTTATCTATCATGTCACCTGGGGGTCATGTTAAGTGCATGCATATTTGAGACATGTTCCCCCGTTAAAGCTTTGGTGCATTTTTCGTCATTTTCTCCCAGGATCGGGCGTCCACAGGATACCCTTCTGGCTAAAAGCTTGAAATAAATCACACTGCTTCACATGAGCCAAGATAGACACGATACTTACGCGTGCAAGTTTTATTTGCGGCATTTCCGTGGAATTCCGGTGCACACCACTCACAATTGAACCCGGTGGTGTTGTACAGACACTTGAGGCACTGACCACTGGTGGTGTTACAGTTACCGCTGGAACCAAGGTCTATGTTGGTGTTACACTCGCACTTGCGACACTGGCCATCTTGTTCCTGTAAGAATATTAAAAAATATTAAAATATTAAAAAAGAGAAAATAATCTTATCACAGCGGTTTTCCAATGAACGCTGTACATGTAAATCCAAACCAGAACAAATCACGTGACCCGTAAATAACGTTATAAACCAATCAGAAAACATGCAACGGCTGGTAAGCGCGGGAAAAGTTAGCTTGTACGCAGACGCTCTTTTGTGCTCGTCACGCAATCTTTCCTCAAAGAACGTCTGCGTAGGAGGATAAGGAAATGTCATGCAAAACAAATCTCGATACAATGTACGTTCTGGTTTGGGAGCGTGAAACGCAATTCGATTGGCAAAGTGGCAACTGCCAACGGTTCTTACGCCTTCAATGACTGGTTACAGTACGTTGTACTGTAGTGTAATTATGAAGCAATTTTCTTGCTAGGTCAGCAAGCACAAAGCCAAAGTAAAAAGTCATATGATTACTTTAATTTGGTTAACGCTCTATGACAGTATAATTTAGTGTGAACACCACCTATAAAACAGTTTGTGGAAAAGAATCAGAACAAGAAAAGCCAATTCTGAAGAAAAAAATACGGAAAAAACCCGTGAGCTGACTACTAACACCAAAAGGACACACACGTTGTATTCTTAGACTCACCCTTGGACGTCCAAAGTACCCGTCCATGCAGCTTTCACAGTATCGTCCCTCGTGGCCCACTGTGCAGTTAACACAGGTTGGCAGACCGTCACTTGAAAGTTCACAGGTTTGGGCAAATTGATTGACAGCATCTGGTCTCGCGGGACACGGGCAGGGACTGCAGTCCTCGGGTGTGGCATTGGTAGCGTTGCCATACCAACCATTGGAGCACTTTTCACAATGGTCACCTGACGAACAATAGCAATGAAACGTTCGATGAATGAAGAAGTATTTAAGTTTGGGGAAGCATATTGGTTTTCTTAAAAGTTCGGTGCTCACAAGCACAGTTCGACTCAGCTACGCCCGCCTGTACACAGAAAGCTATCCAACTATCATACTTTATAAACTCCCGAAATCTCTTAATAATGAAGCTATGAAAGTCCTGAAAGAGCAGCAGAAATCAAGCTTAGTTAAATGCTTTTGTTTGCAAATTGCTCGCGGCTGCCAGAACAAATGGGACGGCAAAATTTAGCATACAGTGTAGTACTACTAAAGCAAATCTATACACAAGGATTCCGGCCGGGAGTCATATGAAGGTTGAGTTTGTTCAGTTGTTGGTTCTCGCCTTGTTGCAAGGGTTCTTTCCCCAGTTCTACAGGTTCTTCCCCCTCCTCAAAAAAAGTTCTAAATCGACAATCGACCAGAGCCCGGCAGATCGATCTGAGATTTGAAGGGTACAGGTTTGTCAGTCGTGAGACTGTTCAGTGAACGTTAAACAAACTCACAAAGTTGATGATTTATTTTATATTCCATACCTGTGGTGTTGTTTTGACAATCCTTACACACTCCAGTCTCGGGGTCACACGTGTTAGTATGGTTATTACACTGGCATGTCACGCACGTCACGTAAGGTCCTCCATTAGGTGTGACACGTGTGAATCCGCTGGCACACTGTTCACAGAACTGGCCTTTGTACTCTGGTGGGCATGAACATGTCTCCACATTGGAGGCATTTTCTGCATCGTTGACTACACTGGTCCTGAAAATTTTATTGATGTACACATGGAAAAGTGTTATAAAACAAAATAATAATAGTACTAAATCATTATGAACGCTTTCCCTCCCAGAGTCATTTACAAATGTGGATGAACCCTTATATGTGATCATTATTAAGGCTATTCGAAAGTACTATTTTATACAATTATTTGTATAAATTCAAGAGAGGATGATCTAAGAGAAGCATTCCCCATACAGGGGTCTCTTCCAATGATAATTTCTTCGAAATCTATTATTTTGAGCTTTCAGTCCACTACCAGATTGGTCAGTTTGAGTAACGTGATGTTGGAGCCTTGTTCAGAAGGAAATAAAAATAGCTTTCACAGCATGGTGCGAAACTATTAATAGACTTCAAAAAATGATCATGGGACACGGGAATCCTTCTCTTAGATCATCCTCTCTTGGTACTGTATGTGATGCTGTTAATTTTTTAATTTGTGCCGATTGTGATTGGACTCAAGACAGGTTGAGAGACCTTTGAATAAATAAATGTGGCTGTATATTTTGAGTCTGTGGATGAATCCCTAGTGTGTGACCATTCAAATGAAAGCTATTGACTAGTACTTTCACAATTGTTCAAAACATTTGACATTCAAGATTTTTTATTTAGTTTTGAACTTAGCACTCTTGGGAGTGAAAGGGTTAATATACACACCTGTTGCTCACAGTCAAAGCAACATCAGCCAACCAGGTATATTGCTTAGCTGTTAGTGTTGTCCACTTGGCCCTGATACGCAGTGATGTCACATCACTCAACACAACAATCATTTCATAGTTTGTGGGTCGTCGTCCAGAAGTGTTTCCAACCCTCCAAACGCTTTCAACGAGTTTGACCTAAAAAAAAATAAACAAAATCAATCAAATTTAGTTTTTCTCATTCGAGTACTAATTAAAGTTAGCTCGTTGACCAGCCTCTATTCTGAAAAATGAGCTCACGCTCTATCGCCAAAGGCAGAGCTATCTCTTATCGGGGAGGAACGAAGACCGGACAAAATGCATGTTGCCCATTCCAAAACAATCTGAGAGCCTGGAACTCAGGCTGGTTGATACATACATGTAACTATTATAATTTTTTATACATCGTATATGTACTCCCACACGGCAAAAAAGTTTAAACCAACCTCAAAAATTAATTTGACTGAGATGTTAACTGTGTTTTCAAATAACTTTGTCTGTCTGTCTGTCTGTCTCTGTCTGTCTGTCTGTCTGTCTGTCTGTCTGTCTGTCTGTCTGACTCGGAGCTCAATTAAATTTGTACACCTTTCCTATACAGCTTTACATTTTGTTATGTTTAGCTCTACAAACACACACATGATAACTTAATTTTCTAAAGACAAGTGAAGTCTGCAGTTCGTGAAACCAACTGAATAACAATATTATTATTCATTTGAAAAGCAACAAAGGCTCACACTCAATTTTGTTACTATAATTTAGTTATTCTTACCTCGTATTTATCAAAATTGTTTCCTCCTGGAGGGGGAGAACCAAGGCTGGTGACAAGCGGCTGATCAAACCACTTTCCTTCAAGGATAACATCGCCTTTAGAAGATGCTGCAGGGCTAGATGCATTGTCCTGCTGTAAATGGAATGACAATGCAAACGTGTATGCAAATCTCTGGTCTCCCAGGTACTTATCAGGTGCGACGAAATACAAATCCTCTGAGCCAGCGGTGTCAACTTTCATAGATCCTCTGAAAAAAAATTAAACAAGATCATGAGAAAGGTATCTGTCAGTGACACATGCTACAGTCGAACCTCTGCTAACAGACACCTCCCGTAGGTAAGTGGACACTTGGTCTTCTTTCCAGCTACAAACAAACGCTACATTATTTTTTAACCTCTCATAAGTGGACACCTCTCTTAAGAGGACACTTTTTCTGGTCTCGAGGGTGTCAGCTTATGGGAGGTTCAACTGTACTCAGAAAAAAATTTCTGAGCTATACCAACAGGAGTTGAACCTACATGTACATGTACCAGGGAGCAAAATCAATAAACCTCGGATCCCCAGTGTCATAAAAACACTCTATAAAGAAAATTCAACACCAACAGGAAGCCTGAATAATAGCACGGTGGGCACAGAGTGACCCTAAAACGCCGACCTTCATTCAATTCTTCAGGTTTTGATGCAGGCTACCTGAAATTTTACAATAATATATAACTCGACATTCTAACAAATCGTATGTTTTTTGTTTTTCAAATTTCGAAATTTTTGGCGGGAAAATGACGTCGCAATGTTGGCGCCAATTTTTTTTTAAATATTATGGAAAATTTGATGACAGTTTCTGAAAGAACATGCCACAAGAATGCTGAAACTGAAAAAATATCTGAAATATGTTGATCCAATCAAAAGTTATGGTGTATTGAAGTTTGCATTTTCCGCCATTTTGAGCTATTTTTAGTAACAAAATGGCGGAAAATGCAAACTTCAATACACCATAACTTTTGATTGGATCAACATATTTCAGATATTTTTTCAGTTTCAGCATTCTTGTAGCATGTTCTTTCAGAAACTGTCATCAAATGTTCCATAATATTTAAAAAAAAAATTGGCGCCAACTTTGCGACGTCATTTTCCGCCAAAAATTTCGAAATTTGAAAAACAAAAAACATACGATTTGTTAGAATGTGGAGTTATATATTATTGTAAAATTTCAGGTAGCCTGCATCAAAACCTGAAGAATTGAATGAAGGTCGGCGTTTTAGGGTCACTCTGTGCCCCACCGTGAGAGGTCAAGTCATGTTGCATGTACAATAAAATTTATTATGTGCATGTTATTACACTTACTTTGTAATAGTGATTGTTTTTTCCCAGTCCCACACTACAGGTACTACATTCCCAGCACTGTTGACCACAGTCCAACCATCTACATCGATATTGTTTTCTAAAACTGAGAGATCTGTAGAAATCTGTGAAACAAGCCATCCTTGGTCGCTCACGCAGCTTGACGATTTGTTTGAACACTGGCACTTCAGACAACCCGCGGGATTGTTGACGCTTAAACCATAATAACCAGATGGACACACATCACATTGACGACTGAGCGAATGGGCTTTGCAAGGACACTGGCCAGTAGTCTTGTTACAAACAGGGTTGTCACTTCCCGCAAGGTCGCATTCACATGACATACAACCTGTCGATGCAGTGAATGAATACCTTTATTTGGTGTCATACTAAAATAGCAGTAACAAAACCACTCTAAATGGAGACACAAATAGGCTCAGCTAGGGGCTACTATTGTAAGTTTAAAATTTTAAAAAATGGGGATACTGTAAAATAAATAACAAAAATAATATATTTTCCGGAAAAAAAAACTCAGAGTACAGTCACCTCTCATCTGACAGACAGTCGGGACACCCGCTATTACGGACAAAATCCAGCCTCCACCCGGCGAAAAAGCTACAGGTTTGACTGAAAATGACTTCCGCTATTGCGGACTCTCGCTATCACTGACTCCAAACTACGTCCCCAGGGTATCCGATATAATGAGAGTTGACTGTACCTTGTGTCACTGACTGATTAACATCTTTCTCATATTTTTAACAAGCTTAAAATATAGTATACAGTACCATAATTTATTACCACGAAAAATATATTCTCGCGTTGGGGGCTCATGGCTGGTTGGCGGGGATTGCCAGCCATGGGAGCTGTATTCCATCTGGGGGGGGGGGGGGGGGGCTGGCTGACCACAGTGGAGGCCGGGCCCAGATATCCCAGGCACCCATCCTCCATATACATGAGGCAGTTGGTTAACTGATAGACTAAAATTCTAAAAATATGTTGGATTTCAATAATTTGAGGACCCACCTTGATCTGTAAGATTGTAAAACTGATTGGCACATCCTGTGCATTTGCCACCATTTATACCAGGCTTGCAGCTGCACACGCCATCGCTGCCGTCACACTGAAGGTTGCTGGAATACACAGCATGGCAGTCACAAGGGGAGCATCCCACGCCACTGTTAAAGTTATAAAAATTCCTCTCACAGCTCTCACATTGCAGGCCTGCCACATTTTCCCTGCATGAACATTGTCCCGTCTCTGGATGGCAAAATGTTTCATTTGCACCAATCACGCTACAGGCACAAGCTGTAAAAAAAACAAAGGTCATAATTAATTAATAACCGAGGACGACTTAACAGTTGACTTCTTAAATTCAAAGTTAGCTGTAAACATAATTAAAGGTGTAGTTTTCCACTGCAGTGAAGATGACGCTACCGTTGCCACTCAACAAAGTTTTTGATTAATTTTTGACATCTTTTTGACAACTTTGATGGGTTCCGTTTTGTGGCGCCACATTTGAAACTAGACTAGAAACTAAAAACCATTCAAATTTCACGACTCCGCCTCCAACACTCCTTGTATTTTGATTGGTCAAGTCAAACGGAACCCATCCGAAAGTCGTCAAAAATTTGTCAATAAGATGTCAAAAATTAATCAAAAACTTTGTTGAGTGGCAACGGTAGCGTCATCTTCACTGTAATTTGTCGGATCAGGTAGCCAGCCTTGTCAGGTTTTTGACCTGAGACAGACAGATCTGGAACCAGGGGGGGCTAGCAGCGAGGCCTGGGACCCAGTATACATGATTGCACATTTAAGAAATTTGGCCAAGCGAGACTAAGTACTGGTTTGTTTAAAATAAACATGGCGGACGATGGCGGACACGACGTGCGTTTGTGTTCGTTCAGAAAATTTTGGCGATTCCACGTTCAAACATCTATGGGAACGATTCGGTCGCTGTTTAACTGAACTTTGGTCATTGTGGCACACCATGGATGAAAATTCCACAGCAAACTCCCGTAGAGGTACGTTTCTCGAATGATTGACAGATTTCTTTACTTGTGCGATCATGTTATAGCGGAAAAGCGGCAAGATCAAAGGGCGCTTGCCTGCCCCCCTGTCTGGAACACTGGATGATGGCATGGAAGTCTCTGTTTGCTGGACTTCACTTGCCATTAGATTAAGTATGATTATAATAATACTCTACTATTCTTTTCCCCAGGGGGGACTCCCATATATTAAAAGTGACGGGGGGTGATCGTCGTACCTTTTAGGGGTTGAAATGTGTGGTTTGGTACCGCTTAGGGTGTCTAAATATAAAATGACCACCTTTTAGGGTATTATTTATAATAAGCTAGAAAAATATGACAGGTATTAGAATATTGGTGTACCTCTTAGGGGTGAAAATGAATTTAAGCCACAAAAAATGAGATTCTGGTAACCTCTCTCTGGTTACTTTCAAAATTTCTGACAAAAATTGTCAAAATAGTTTTTAAAAAAAATGTTCCTAACATTTAAATGAGAGTCCCTTCCCTCTCTTTTCATATTAATTTATAAATACAACTGGAGTTAAGTGTAAGTACCATCTGTGTGGGCCAGCTGGCTTGTAAGGAGGACTATTTTTTTCCTAAATAGTGTAAATCAACACACATCACATGATTAACTGCCTCACCTTGGCAACCTTGGCCAGAGGTGAAATTGAAATAATCAGGCCTGCACTGATCACATGTACGACGAATCACATTTGGCTTGCAGGAACACTGTCCTCCAAATCTGTTGCACTCCTCGTGGCTGTTTGATCCAACTGAGCTACAGTTGCAACCTTCATAAGGAATGAATAAACACCAGTTCTATTATATTAATTGTTACATTCCATTCAAAAACCTTCAGTTGTTACACCAAAAACGTACAGCTTGTTTTGGCCACAGAAAGCCTCAGATAGAACCCTGACCATATATTTTTACAAACATAAGGCCAGCCATGCTACATGTACAGCAAAAACAAAAACAAAATTACTATGCCTTAATAACCATGATGAATCAAGAGGTACTCAAAATGGGAGGGGAGTTAAGATCAGCCTTCTTGCTCTATAAAGGGGAGGGGGAGTAAGTAAACATGGGCCTTTCCTTGCTCAAAAAAGGGAGCCTCGAACATTTAAAATAATTATTATTATAATAATAATATAGATCTCTTATTGGTAGAATGTATGAAAATAATGTTGTTGAATAGTAATAAAATTATTCTTATAATTACTTTGTGCTCCACCAATGGATTCTATTAACGCTGGACCAAGTATAACACTTCCGTCTTGAGAGTTTGCCGACCATGTTCGCCAGGGCAATGATAAATTGTAATACAATGTCATATTTTCTTGCTGTTCTGCAGTAGCAGTCTGGAATGCCTCACTCTCTGATAAAGTTGGCAAAGCCATAATCTGGACAAAAAAATTAAAAAATAACATTATTAGCATTAAGGTTGGAAACATACAAAAAACCTTCTTGCAAGACACATCTCACGCAAAAATAATATTGTCCTAAAATTTGCAATTAAATTTAAAAAACAGGGTTCCACACTGTAACTGAGTTAATAACCTTGATGTAATCAACATAAAGTTAAATTTATGTAGCTGTACATTGTAATTAATTAAAAAAACTGTTTACAGTGGTGGAAAGAGGGGAGGGACCCGGGGGGCCTGGCTCACCCCCCTCACCCCCCCCCCCCCCCCCTTCCCGAAAATTTTTCGGGCCCCAGTTGTTCAGAGGGTGGATAACGCTATTCGCCGGATACACTGCCGCTGAGAGTAGCTCTGCGCGCAATGCACACTGGTTGAGACAGACCCTTTAACAAAACAAACTACGGTATCCGTTGGATAGTGATTTATCCGATGGATCTAGCGTTATCCACTCTTTGAACAACTGGGCTCAAAGATTTCATTTAAAAATTAATAAATTTGTCGGTCAGGTAGCTGACTGTACAGGTTTTTTACCTTCAGTTAAGACCCGTCTCCTATCTGGAATAATTACACGCAGTCGGTAAGGAGATTTTCATTAAGAGCTTTCAAGACTAAATGGGTTTACATGTACATGTAAGTTCGCAGTTTCCAATCAAGTTAAACAACATTATAATTATTATATATAAGCTGGATGTGGATCAAACTTACTGAGTCCACGAAAATTACTGCATTCGGCTGGGCACTCCCAAATGGAATTTCAAGTGTCACGCTGTACAGACCAGCCAACAAACATTGACTGCCATAATCATGTGCTTCACTTCCAGACGACACTGGTCCGCTGAGCATGTGCGGTTCGTTGCTGGTGATCTGAACACTGTTGTTGCACGAAAATGGGGCAAAAGTTGACCGTAGCAAAGCAGTTAACTTAATCAAATTCCAGTCATAATTTGTCTGGAAAATAAAGAATAATACAAAAGTTTTAAGAATGAGATGTACAACATTTACCACTGTAATTATAATAATATTATTACTGTATAGTACCAAAAGGGTTAAATATTTGAATAGGATGTAAAATAATCCTGCAAAAAGTATTACTGTATGTACAGTGATTACTGATATGCCACTATTAAATGAGATTATCTATAATCATAGTTAACTGGGAATTGGGAACTGGTCTGCAGATGCGCATCCCACTCGTATGGTGCACTGCCTGTTTGCTTGTTGCTCCAAACGTGGTTGTCTCATTTTTGCTGCGATTGGCCTTTTGCTTGGGGCGGTTTTGCATCCGTGTTGCTCACAACCAGCACCTAACCTCCATATTTCCATACTTATCGACAAGTCACATGGTACAGTTGTACACGTAATTCTTCCCAGTAGACCGCGACACTCACAATTGTTTTTTGCTGTCTACAGCAGTTTGAAATTTGAACTCAAGGCAACTGAATTCTTATTACGTGATAGCTGTTTAATTGTTGTCCACACGATTGGTAAAGTTGAAATTGCGATATGGATGTACATAGTCACAGAACAGATACATGTACTTGGCTACATGTAGAAAACACTGTACTTCATTCAGCAACTAAATTTAGAACCTTAATTTTGCATGTATTTCTATACAGTCATTTAGTTTATGTAGAAGGAGGAAAACCTCTTACTGTACCATGTATCGTAGAATAAAATTATAGGATCCAGTTGTAGGAATGTTTATGAAGAATTCAAGCTGGGTTGGAGCTGCATTACTGACGCCCTCATTCAGATCCACACCCACAACAAAAACACTGTTTCCAGCACTGTTAGAGATGGTCGTGTAATTGATCCTCTTTGTTGGTGGCTACAGAAAAAGGAGAGACTGACATTATAAAAGGAAAGTTCTTTGCAGATTTCTACAGGTAAACCTGAACAGACATTGCTCTTCACATGACGCTCAATTATTCCCATGTTCGAGAAATGTCTGAGATTCTACCTATTGTAAACTCCATACATTGATAATGTACTTTGTACATGTAGCTCTACAAAGATCCATGTAGTGTCCATGATTGGTTGCTGCTCATGTGCAGAAATTCATTACCAAGCAACAATCAATCAGAGACATTACACAGACTTCTGTAGAGCTACATTGTATGTCATCAGTATGGAATTTTTTTAATTAGTAAAATCTCAGACGTCTTTCTAGAGGGGAAGAATTGGGCATGCAAGGAGAGATGTCTTTTTTCTCAGCTGGTACAGTGTAAGTCCTGGCTCATGAATTCCAGTTGCTCAAAAGTTCACATCTAGCAATGTATGTGGCAATTCAGGATTAACAGTAAGCAATCAACCAACCAATTGAAGGTTGAACCTGTTTGATTGAACCAGCCTGCTAATCCAGGAAGAGGGAGAGATTGGTAAATTATTAATGGATTGCTAGTCTGTGTGCAGGCATCCAATTATCATTTCTGCATCCTGATGTTCGAGGCAGGAAGGAAACGCAGGCTATGGATTACAGAATTATATTGCATGTGCTGTACTTACAGATATGGGTGTAGCATCCTCAGCTTCAAATGTCAAATCAGCTACACTTGGAATATAAAAACCTGAATCAATCACATCACATTTGTCTCCCGAGAACCTCAGTCGGCAGTAGCATTTCCCAGATGAAGTACATGAAGTATTGACTGAGCCAGACAGGTCACAGTTGCATGCAGTACAGCCAGGATTTTGAGAAGTCAAGCCAAAGTACCCATCCTAAGTAAGCAAATTATTTGCAATAATTATCAATCTAACAAAAAATTTTGTCAGTGAGTAATATTGAAGGGTCAAGTAGAAAACTATGCTAAGTGAGTAAAGCGCATATGCCCACTTAGCATAGTTTTCAACTTGACCCTTCAATTTTAATGTAAAACAATAAGACATTTTTTTAGTGTAAGGCTACAGCACTCAGAGTAACCCAAGGCTAAAACAGTACTTACTGTAAAGGAGCGGTTGGTGTATCTTGAAAAAAATGGCCAATTTTTTCAAGTTCGCCATTTCACAATCCGTCTTAATCTTCTCCATCCTCAACCATCCTTGTTTCTGTTTGGTTTATTATCACCTCTTTGGTGTTTTTCTACCGTAGTAAACTATTATTTTGAGGCTTTCTTCTATTTGAAGGTGATTTTGCACTTCACAAAAAATCTCGTGACATAGCTCCTTTAAGGGTTAGTGAGTGGAAGGTGCGGTGGCCTAAATGATGTTGGACTCTGGATTGAGTGGTCTGGGTTCAAGTGCTGGCCAGGTCGTTCTGTTGTCTTCTTGGACAAGACATTTTAGTCTTACAGTGCCTCTCTCCACTCTGGAGTACATTGTATAAATCAGTACAGGCGAACTGTTAGGCCAACCTGACAAAAAGCTGGGGGGTTACCTGTGATGGACTAGCATCATCGGGGGGGGGGGGGGGGGGGGTAAGCAATAGTCCAAGTCGCTTCATGCTACAGAAGCCACTTGGCTCCTCCTCTCCTTAGGATTGGAACAAACTTTTAAGTGTACATTATGTTACCCACCTGACATTGATTACATGTCCGCCCAGTTAGCAACTGTTTACAGGGACACTGGCCATTGATCTTATCACACACATTGGATCCATTCACTGTTCCAGTTAAGTTACACCGACAGTCTAAAGAAGAAATAGCAAGCTCCATTAAAGCCACATTTTAAAAATCATAAAACTCATGATCAGAGAACTCATCCAATTGTGGAGATGCGACTCAGACATCTCAGCTCACCAAACACACTGGAGCAAAAGCTGAGAGGAAGCTCAAGGGTCTGAGAACCCACTAAGCTGATAGAAAATACATGTAGCTTTCAATGTGAAGTAAACGTACCTTCACAACCTGCCTCATTGCTTGCACTCAACTTCCAGTATGTATCACGGCATGTATCACAAGCCCTTCCTGTCACATGACTCTTACAATCACACTGACCAGTGTTACGGTCACACCGAGAGCTGTCTGCCGAACTGTTCACACCAGTAACATTACATGCACATGCTGAAAGGAACATGGTACATCAAATTGATTAAAGGTTACAGAAGGCACTTAATAATAATAATTAAAATACTTTTAATTAAACTTTATTTAACCACGGCAGTGGTAAATATATAAGATATGTTTCACATTATTACTCCATTGGAATCTAACAGAAGCCAAGGATACATGTACATGTAGCTCTATCTTCGGCTTCTTGTGATTTAATTAAAAGTGGTCACACTTTTGGGCTCCTTGCTGTAAAACGTACAATAAAGTTGAAGCCAGCTCTGAGCAGACACTCTTTTAAGCAGACAGTTCTACTTATGGCCGCCTTGACAAAACCCTGCTTGAACTCTAGCTCGTACAAACTCTGTATAAAATTTACACTTTCCTGAAGCAGCCAGCTCCAGTTACGGACATTTTTTCTGTTTCCCCGAGGGTGTCCACTTAAGGAAGCTCCCACAGACTGCATTGCAAATCTTACAAACAGCTACATCATACATGTTTTTTGTGGTTAAATGCAGTTTAACTAAAGTTAACAACAAAGAGCGGTGTCCTCGCTGCTTAGCGGCCAGCGGTGTTAGAGTTGCGCATGCTCCATGGAGACGTCGTGGCCACGTTTGTGCAGAGCTTCGGTGTGGCATTTCATTCGTGTTTGTTGAACTTTAGTGCTCTAGTTTGCGGTCAGGTTTTTTCATCTTCCCGCCCACCCTCTCCCCTTTTTCCCATCTCCACTGTTTATTCAGTGTGACGGGTGCCTGGAAGACTTGCACAGGGGCTCATGGCTGGGTTGCGGGGATTGCCAGCCATGGGAGCGGTACTTTATCTAGGAGCCGGCTGGTTGGGTTCCCAGTGGAGGCCCCTGGAATCACCCAGGCACCCAACTTCCACATAGCGATGCAGTTGTTAAATAATGCAATTTGTACCTGAAACACAAGTTTCAGCACTCTCAAAATGTGCCGGCAGGCAGCCAGTGATTTTGCTGCATGTACAAGTAGCCAATTATTTGCCACTTACTTCGGCAGGCAAATGATTGACTCAGCTCTTGCTGCCTACATACTTACTCCTGTGCATGCTGTGTACACCATGTACAGTACTACAACACATTTTGAGAGGGCTGACGCTTGTTGCAGTGAACTTACCCAGACAAGTGTTTGACTCATTCTGCGGCACAGCTGAGTTTCTGTAAAAAGACACCTTGCAATGGTCACATTTGTCCCCCATTGTGTTGTCTTGGCAATCATCACAAACTCCATATCCTTTAGTTTCATTGTATGTGCAGCTCTCGGCATGACTGTTACATTCACATGCTGCAATAAGACAAAGAATATGTTCACGCCGTAAGTCATTTTATAATAATTGCTAAATAAATCATAAGAGAATTTACAGTGGGATCCCGATTTCTCGAACCCTTGATTTCTCAAAACCCCGATAACTCAAACTAAAAGTTGTTTCCCTTGGATTCATTTCACTGTAATATTTGACCCCCGATACTTTGACTCCTGATTTCTCAAACCAATTTTCATTTCCCTTGGGGGTTCGAGGAGGGGGACATTGGGGTTTGCGGTGTTGCGGTGTTGCAAAGTTTTTTATGCGGTATTTCGGTGAATAAAATCCCACATTGCGGTATTGCGGTGACCTCAAATCCTGCGGTGTGCGTTGTTTGTGTTTTTAAACCTCCGGTGTACGGTGAAACGAAATTATTTGCGGTGTTACGGTTTCTTGTTGGACCCTTGTACAATAATCGTCGACCCTTGTCGTCCTTGTCAGAACTAAATTTATAGCTTCTATATCTTCGTTAACCCGTGTTTATTTATTAAAAGCATGTACCTTTGTTAAACCTGTTAATTTGTAACACAGTATAGTCAAATACTACTGTCCAGTTAATATTTTATGCTTCAGCAGCCAGTCGCAAGCCGTCTTCATTTATAAGTAACTTAATATATTGCGGTGTCGGTGTTTCGTCAACTTTTCGTGCGGTGATGCAGTGTTTTTCGATTTTTTTTGCGGTGTTGCGGTATTCAGAGCCCCCCAATGTCCCCCTATTCGAGGAATCGGGATTCCACTGTAATTAAACACACAGGCTGTCAGACTGTTGTGGGAGACACGGTGGCTTAATGGTTAGCGTGTTGGACTCTAGATCGAGCGTTCTGGGTTCCAGCCCTGGTCTGGGTCATTGTGTTGTGTTATTGGGCAAGACACTTAACTCTCGCAGTGCCTCTCTCCACCCAGGAGTATAAATGGGTAACCAGTGACAAAATGCTGGGGGGTAACCTGTGATGGACTAGCATCCCATCCAGGGGAGTAGCAATACCCCTAGTCGGTTTCATGCTATAAAGGAAACTGGGATAAGCTCTGGCAGTGTGGGCCAGTTTGGCCTGAGTGCGCTTTACCTTTTACTTACTGTCAGCAGAACTGAAAGCCCCTACCCTTCCACCCAAAAATACACCCCACCACTACCTTTGCAAGGTTCTGCAAGGCGCATATTTTTATATGGTTGTCTCACCTTCACAAGCCTCACGAATGCGATAAGGCTTGTTGTTGAAAAGAGGCAAACACTTCTCACAGTTTGACCCATCAGTATTCCTCTGACATATGCACTTGGAATAGTCCTAAAGATCAAAATAAAATGCCCTCATTGCTATTATAAAGGAAAGAATAAAAAAAGAACTGGATTTTCAGGATATTTTCTGATATTTGATCTTACATGTCACACATAACTTTTCCCGGAGGAAAACGATGCATGAAAACCAGAAGAAAGATTATAGCTACATTGAATACATGTAAGGGCCTGATTACATGAGCCGGGCTGGCTCAGTTTGACGAGATCCCGGCATGTCTATTGATTATAGTAAAAATGTTCTCCACGATTACACGACAACCACTGGGCACCAGCCCGCGTGGTTAGCCGGGATCTTGGTTATAGCGATGCCGGGATCCCAGCTAACCGAGCTGAGATTGTTCCATGTAATCATGAGCCAGCCAGATAACCAGGCAAGCATCATTTTACATGTACACATGTAAATTACTCATGCACATTTAGTACTAGTGGTGGGCTTAAGCTCGGTTCATCTGAAAACCGGGCTGAAAGACATCTTGGCAAAACCGAGCCAGCCCAGCTACTGTAAGTGGGCCAGCCTAGCTCATGCAAACAGGCCCTAAATGCTCATAATATTCTTCCCCAACTTACATTTGCATCACACTCTGAAGCCTGTCCATTACAGAAGCAGGATGCCGACACATCCCAGTCTTTTACAGCAAAGTAATAGCTCCGCTTGAGAGATTCTGCTAGTGATCCTGGGTCAAAGTCGCTTCCTGTTATAAATTCCTTTAAAATCATTTTGAGATTTGTTATTTTAAAGAAGGATTGTTTCTCGGCATCCTTGAGGATATCCTGTGCTGGCAAGTGCATCACGCATTGGAGAATAATAGAGCTGCAATATGAGAAGAGAACAATTAAGCATCAAAAAGTTTTATTTGTGATTCCGAGCTATTACAAATCTACAAGAAACCACAATAATATGCTCTGTGCCAATTTTTATGTTGCATTCTGTCTCTTGATATTCATTAACTGCCACTCAACTTAATTGGATTGTTGTATAAAATGTAATATGTTCTATGTAAAAATTTACATGTACCCAGAATTCAGATACTGTATTATTAATAATTATTTAACAAAGGCCAGAAAAATTGATGGCAGAATTCAAATTCAGAAGATTTTGATAGAAATTCAAGTTGCAAACATGCAGACGAAACAGCAAAAACAAATTTTCATGAATATATTTAATTACTGAATTGATTATTCACAGTTTCATCAACCCGTAGAATTAGGCAGAAACTTGAGTTATACATTATTATTATTATACATACATACTTGTACATATGCATGCATACATTCGATATACGTAATTTTAGCTAGCAAATCTTTTTTATGATATTCTCTAAGAGCGCTAAGTCTTCTGTGATGTAATCTCCAAGGAATTCGTGAAAAGCATACATCATCACAAATTGTAAACAATGGAATGCTTCGCCTGACTGACTGTTTATGTACAAATTTAGGACCACTACATTCCACAACCGTTAAAGTTTTATGTGAACCCAGCAGGATCCATAAAATGGCACCAGTTGTTCTTTACATGATCCATACGTTTTGCTATTTTTTTTTTTTATAAACAATGACAATCATTTCAATGTATTAACTTCATTAAATGATAATCTCCTGCAATGATACCACTTTACTGTGCATGTACATTCAAGCAAAATTTAACTGTCGTTCGATAAATTATCGTGCGTCCAAAACGTTTGCTTGATTTGGTTCGAGGGAATTGCAACTTTTAAAAGATTCACGGCTAAATAAATACAGTGTAAGCTTACAAAAGATGAAGCAAAAATGGTGCCAATTTCTGTCAATCAACGTTTGGCAGCTAAAAGTGAAGTGCTGTAATATGATTCCTTAGAAATGAAACAAGTTCAGTAAACACCTCGTTTCTAAGATTCTGTGTTTACAAGGAAGTGAAGAAAAGAACCTTTTCGAAGGGGATCTTCATCTAATATCTAACACGGATTTTGTAAAAACATATATTTATTAAATGCAGGTGGATAAAATAGCTTTAATTTGGCATAATGTACCTCGATTAACAGGTTACAGAAAACCTCCATACCGCAGTTTTCACGTCGAAATATAAACGCAAGAACCGCTTCGAATAAACAATCAGCCATAATTCTGGCAATTGTGCAGGTGGTAACCAGCATTTTCAAGTTTTTAAAACGATCCGCAATATTAAACACAGAAAGAGCGATTCCGAATTTAGCAAACCCACTAGTATAGTAAGCTTAAGTTTTTACAACGCATACATTTGTACCACTATCGATCTTTCGCGTTTAAAATAAAGATTTAAAATTAGCTTACCTGCAAATCAACATTTGTACCCGGGTCTATCTTGAAACATTGGACCTTCAAACCCTCTCTCTCGTTGTCTGGCGTTTCCGGCATGTTAAAAAACTTTGTGCAGTTCGTTGCAAAATACGTAATAGGACTGAAGGTCGTTCCCGAGTCGTTCGACTTCAAAAGGTACATGGCCGCTGGAAGTTCGTGGTAAAAAGTCACCACAGACTGGTACAGCATAAAAGTTCTGTTAATGTCTAGCTTCAAAGCTACAGGGTAGTCGAAGTTTTTAGCTTTCCAAAACGTATTATCGGCGAAAGGATCGTTAACAAAACGTGCAGGATGCTTGAGACTGTCATGGTTCGCATTGCAAACTTTGCTGCAGTCAGACTTATAGCAATACACTTCTGGCTCTTCACCGCAAGTTGAGTTCGCTGTTACATTGGAAAATGTAGAAATATCCTTAGGTGATGGATAACAAGGTTCAGCACTACATGGACCCTGACACGAAACAATCTGAGCTGCAAAAATTGCAAGTAAACACAAAACGACGAAGTTCGAACTCCCACAATTCGAGCACGGCGGCTGCGAAAGGAAGCGTCTCCAAATTTGCCACATTTTCATTCAAAAAGTGCTATCTTGTCAGCTGCATTTATCCGTTTTATGATCCTGAGTTGATGTGTTTTAGTTTGTTTTTCTTCAAGAGCTGTATCCTGACGTTCGAACGGGTTTGAATGTGTAAAAGCTGCGAAAGAACGCTTCCTTCTTTACGCCTGAATGGAAATTGACTTCTTCGCTCAATTTCAAAACGCTAAAGTGGAATTTTGACAACCGATGTAATGAGATTTTCTTTTGAATCACGAGAGTACATTACGAATCTTTTACATTTTATACACTAAACATTTTAAACTAAAACTTCGTAATAGTTTACGACTTACTGAATAAATAGGGACGAGTTTGAGACGAAATACAAATAAAATAAGACTTATTTTAGTTTCTAGGGTTGAATAATAGAAACAACAATACTGATTAAACGGATATTCTCTTTACTGTTCAAACGGTTAACAGAACGCCGAAACGCGCCTTTGCTGCTAGGTAACCAGGACTCTGCGGCTTAAAAATTAACTTCTTGTATAAAAAAGTTTGATTTTATAATTTGTTGAATGCCGATGTTTATATTATAACCGTGAATATTTTGGGTATACCGGTATATTATCGATAATAAAGAAAATTTTAAAGATAGGGAGCAGAGATACAGGACATACAGCTCATGATGTCACGCTGGCCGTGATGGAATCCGGCATGTTAATTATGGAAATTACGTCATTTCTGTAAACGTGCAAACAGTAGTCTCCACTCATCATTTGCCATTTTACGAAATATATTCCTCGGGAGGGCTTATTACTGTGAGGTCCTGTGAGGAATCAGTCGTTTTTTTGACTGAAGAGGCTGGAACCCGCTTTGGATGGCGACTGAAGGGTCACCCTGTCTAAATATAACGAGGGGGGGGGAGATGGGCCAGAAATTTTTTAATTTGGAACCTCCGTTTGCTATCAGGATAACATTTCTAAGACGCAACATTTTTTGAGCACTTATTTTTCCCTGAAATCGCGAAAACTAAAGCCTCGCGATGTCAATTTGGTGGAGTAACACCCTCCCCCCCCCCCCCTCCCCCCCCCCCCCAAGTATAAGCTTCATTTCATGCGGAAGCAGAACTGAAAACATAAGTGAACAGACACAGCAGGACGTGCATTGGGACTATTACATGTAGTCAATTCTTCATAATGAGAAACCAAAACAATATCAGTACAAGCAGGTATTATTACAATTTTTAATCGCATCCCTCTTCATCTCCCTCGCCGCTTGAACATGAAGTCTGAGTATAAATTGGCAAATTTATCATTGTCACTGACCATTTACTAACTGATCGTCCATCAGTGGAATTTTTTTTTCGAGGGGATCAAACGTTTTGGTAAAAAAAGGCCAGCGCGAAAGGCAATAGCAGCTCGCGTGGTAATAAGATCAAATTGTTCTCTAAATATTTCTGCCACTTAAATATTCAACTAAGTTTACACGTCGAATATCCCGGGAAAACAGAAAAAAAACTACATACAATTCATGATTCCAGTTTAATTTCCTCGTTGGATATCCAGACCACAGACATCATAGCCCTCGACAGGAACACTAGTATATACTGACCACACTCGCAGGTAAGCTCGTGGGAGTTGCTTTTTGTGGGGGGGGGGGGGGGGGGGGGTGGGGGGTGAAGGGCAGTAACATAAGAATTTGGCAGGAGTGGATTACTTGAAGCGAATAATTGGACGGAAGACTAAGTTAGTATACAGTTATCTACGGTTAAATGCCTCAACATACTATTGCTATGTTGTGATAGATGAACTAATTGAAATCTCAATAGAGGACAATTCTTGCTTTTCGCTAAACGGTCCTAGTAAGGGAGAGCATATGGTGGGTAGGGGTGGTTGACTTATCTACTTTATTTTTATGCTATATAATTTACAATGTCCAATTAATTTCTTATTATTAACTACCGTGATTTCGATAATAAGCCCTGCCGGATATTTGTTCAAAAGGCTTTTTGGTAGGCCTACGGAGGCGCGGACGGCCTATTATTGGAAGGGATTTTGCGTCTGAAAAAAATTCGAGGTGCAGTAAAACTATCTAAAATAACGAAACGAAACATAAAACTGACAAATAATACAGTCGTCAAGTGAACATCACAAGTCTCTTCATGAGCATACTGTTTATGCTTATAAATCTATAATCGGAAATATATATAAGCCGACAGTTTTTTATTTTCGGTCGGAAGGATTTGAGATGTGGGGGGGGGGGGGGGGGGGGGGCTTATTTATTTGATTAGCAGTGTTAGTTTTCGTTGTCTTCTCTGGGAAGTGTTGTAAAATAAGGCCGGCTTTATATTCCGGTTTCGACAAGAGAAAGTTTCTCTTGGTTTCGATTGTCGAACAAACAACTGCGGAGTCTGTCAAAAATCAAAAAGTCAGTGAAATTGCACATTTAATTATAAGGGACTGTGCAATAATTATCAGGAGGGGGGGGGTTGGAAAATGGGCTTCATGTACTGAGCCAAATATTAGGTAATACCCCCCCCTCCTAAAGGAGTGAATTTAGTTATTGCCCCCCCTCTAATCAGTCAGAAATTATGTACGACCCCCCCCCCCCACCCCTCACAGTATACACACCCTTTATACAAGTACGCTGCTACATTTTCTCTACACGCACTAGTGTGGATTAAAATCTTATAACAGAAAGAAGAGCTCCTACTGCATGTTTAATTGTTGGACATCCGCGTCTGGAACAAACATCACTTCCGTAGCAATGTTGAACAGAACCATAGCAGAAGGAAAAGGGCATGTGTGTTATTTTCAGGTCCGGTGAAGGCTTCCTCGGCCCGAAGGGCCGGAAAATTTTTCGGCCCCCACCTTATAAATAGGTATGGATTCGCCAATGTAATATGTACTTTAAATAAAATGTTAAGGCCCCCCTCTTGAGTGACTTATTTTACCTAGAGCCCCCCCTCTCCTTGCTTTGATTTTACTTTATGCCCCCCCTCTTCGGTTTTCCAACCCCCCCCTCCTGGTAATTATTGCACAGTCCCTAACATATACTGTAGTCCTACCTTTATATGTTTTTATAAACCGTCTGAATACATTCAGCGTTTTGCAAGAAAAATATTATACATCAGCAAGCATTTCTACACATGTGTATTATATTTGTCAGTCAAAACATTCTTAGCAATGGTTTTCCACAATTTACCCAACAAAAACAAAATTAAGGCCTTTGTCAGTTCAATTTCGGCCTTGTACGACCACCTACTGAGGGAAATACAGACAATTATAATTCAGTCATACCTTCGTTTATTCGAACCCTTTTTCAGCCTATATAAACAGCTGCTGAAAAAGCTTTTCAAAGCAACATGAACAACCGAAGCTTCAGTCGACAAAATACCTTGCTGAAAGCGTCGTATTGTTTCAGTTTTAAGTCACATACTAATATGGGTTCCAGCTATGAAGAAAAGTTTCCTAAGACAGCACAATAAAAAAACATCGGACCAACTTTAACCCTTTTCACTCCCAAGAGTGCTAAGCTCAAAACTGAGGAAACAATCCTTGAATTTCATTGCAAAATTGTCAGAAACAAACGTACCACATGAAAGTACAGCTCAATAGCTTTCACTTGAATGGTCACACACTAGGGTTTCATCCACAGACTCGAAGTTACAACCACATTTTATATTGACTCGGATCCAGGTTTGACTCTGGAAGTGAAAAGGTTAAACCAAAAACCTAATTGCATTAGCATTTCTCTGATGTAGCTCTCTTATGTTATTCAAAACTTCCAAGCAATCGTTTCCACGTATTTACTCAACAGGAACAAATTAACCTACTCAGTTTTCATTCCTTCCTTGTACCACCTACAGGGAGCTACAGGGAAATATGGACAATTTTAATTCGGTTTTTCCCCGCCGGTACTTTTGTTTATTCTCAAACAACCTTGCACAGTGTTCATTTCTAATCACTGTTAATTAAGGTAATTTGGAGTCGTAGAACTAAAAACTAATATTCCTCGTTTTTAATTTCCGTGGTAGAAGGATGGCATCTCAAATTATTTAAAATCAATATAGGATCAAACCACAGTTATGTTAGTCTTGGGCTGTGGTTTATCAAAATAAAAATTTGGTCTGATCAATACGGCCTTCGATTTTTTATAACTATACTATACTATATACGGTTGGTGACATTATGATTATAGCTTTATTTCCGTTGGTTTACAAGCAACACAAGTTACCATAGCAACGATAAGCAAAACCCTTATCAGAGAAACTAAATGGCGACAGAAAATTTGCGATGACTCAATGATATATAAATCCAACGGGGTCGATTTTCTGCTCTCACTGAAACACAACCTTCACGCCAGCCTTTGAAATATTTTTATTTTAATTATAAATCCTGTTTTGATAGTCTCTTGGGGTTGTTCGAAAAGTTAAATATCTCCAAATCGTTAGGTAGTTACTCGAGGAGTTTCATTATACTTACAAAGTCTAAGATCTGAATTGAGGCAGTTGGAGTAAAGAAATGCCTAAAATTGCCACCTTGTTGACGTACGTGCAAATTATCCGTCTTGGTTACTCAAAAACTTGATCTACAGGTCGTTAAATAACTGTACTTTGAAAAATAAAACAAATGGATCCAAAAATTTCTGAGCAAATTGTAAGCAAATCTACTATCCTTACCGTTACTGAACGAAAAATAAATATTTGGTGATGATATCATGCCGATATGGTGGAGTATGGTAAATAACGAAGGCTGTCATTCGATCTGATTTTCGCTTCGAAAATTTGCACCTCAAGATAAAAAAAAAAATTGCTGTGAGCCCCCTTAAAACGTTTATTTTTTATTTCTCAACATTCCGGAAATTTTGGGTTGTGATCAGGTGCATGGAAATTTTAGTGTTTGCGTTCAAACTGTCAAAACAACAATTCATTTTTAATTACAATTTCATTAAACTTCAATTCCGTTCGGTCAAGGAAATTACAGAGGCGTTTGTTTTGGGAATTCTTGGGGGATAAAACACAGCTCAGTTAGATTGATTTTTATAAAATCTCGCAGCTTACGGCTTGACCTTCAAGAACTGAGGAATCTACTTCAAGTCCAGTCAGACGAAGAACGAGCCCACCGTTGATCTCATCTAAAATGAACGCCAAGGTTCTCCTGGTTTTTGCTGTTTTACTTCTTGCAGTTTCTTTTGTGACAGAAAGCGATGCCTTCACAGCGGGAGGAGGGGGAAACCTTCCTGGCGGCCGATATGGAAAACGCGAGAAGGAAGTGAGTTTTTTGAAATTCATTCTTCAGTTTGTACTTGTACTTTGGTTTTAAAGGGGCACTATCAGTGAACATCACTTCAAAAAGTCAAAAGTCAAAAGACATATTTACATCAATGGAAGCCTAAAAATAATGGTCCAGTTTTTAAAAAAATGGCTATACTAGTGTACGGAAGTTATAAAAGGAGTGCTATTACGAGTTACCCATGCAGGAGCTTTTGATCTCAACTTGAAAAAGTCGGGCAGACTTTTTCAAACTTTGCCATTGTGTCTTGGAAAAATCGCTAAAAACTAATTGCGTTTAGATCTCTTTTCAATTTGAATTCACTTGATATCTTCCTCTTGATGTTCTAGGCGCATTTCGTGACAGAGCGAAGGTAAAGAGTCATAATTTTAGCGCCGTTTTGACCAAAAAGCAGCAAAATGCCCGTGATAGTGCCCCTTTAACGCATCCGTTTTCCTTTGCTGAGAGTAAATGAACACAGTCATCATGTCCAAGACATCTTCAAATGTGAGTTTCCCATCCTTGGATGGATTCGGTGATATGTATACTTATCGGTAATACACCCTACTACCAAACGTATAGCCTGCGAGCGCAGACGTATTTCCGGCTCGAGTGGGGCAACTCGAGCCGGAAATACGTCTGCGCTCGCAGGCTACCAAATGTACCACTGAGAAAGCAAAATTGTGGAAATCACTAAAATATGGGAAACGGTGTGATTTATGGAGCCGAGGGCTAGACAGTGAGGAAGCCGGGTGGATGTAGCAACTGATTGCGAAGCTATGGGTTGAAATGCGGTTCTAGGGTGTAAGGTGTCTGTCTTTCTTAGACCACACTTGTAGACTGTATGGGTGTGACCTGGTGAATTGAGGTCATGTCTACTAGGCACGACTAAGCTTGGAAGACCCTACCCTGGGTACAAGAGGTTTGTTTTACTCCCGTCGCGTCGGAATGCAACGCCACGAGCGGCGAAGCCGCGAGAAAATCAGTAGAGAACACCAGACGAACCTCAATGCAGCCCATACATATAATATCGAGTAATGGTCTGGAAATACAATTGAAGAATTCATGTGCTAGATTAGTGGAGGACGACTGGATAGACGGACTGACGGACTGACGGACTAATGGACTAATGGACCGACGGAATGACTGACGGACGACCGAACGAACGAACAAACATTGGGAATTTTTAAAATTTGTTGTAATGAGAATTCAGCCATGTTAATTTTACCTGATTTTCTCTCTAAAATCACCGCACAACCTGCAATAGCTATGGACTGGTCGACGGAAAATCCCCTTGATGCATGATGCCGGACTTTCTATTTCAGTTAGTGATATCCAACTTCAGTATTCGGTATAGCACAAAAATGCAAAGCAGCGACCGCTGATCAAATTCTTTATGTAGTGCCTCACAAACAATCTCTTCTATTTCAGCACCAACTGGCCGGGAGGGCCTTGTGCACAGCAGCCAGAGAACACTGCAAGCGGGAATTTAGGCTAAATGACAATGAATGAGACAATTCGCCTTCAAGAAACTGATCCAATGCAGTGTAAAGTTCTACACAACGCCGAAGAATACTGGATCCGGAGATCTTCCCGTCATTATTGTGAAATCATTAATTAATAAAGAGTAAATGAGCAATCTCGGAGCATGAATCATTTCTGTGAACGTACTACTGAAAGGCCCCGCTCGGCCTGCCATCCCGGAAATTATCACATAAAAATTGAAATAATAATTAAAGCTAAATATATTATTGCCAATCGCATAATCGAGTCAATGACAATCGCAGCTTTTAAATAATAAATTGCGCCAAACACAAACCTACCGGGCGCATTTCACCTCATTTTCTTGTTTTTGTAAACGTTTGATCACGGATTAATCTGATTTTACTTTTCTAAAAGTCTCGAATGATTGTACAGGCCGGAAAAAGAGAAAAATAAGTTTACTAGACTGCAGAACGTGTGCGGCCTTATGCGCCGACTTGCGCGAGGACAAACGATGATGATGATGATGATGATGATGAAAGCACGTTTAGCTATCTAAGGACCTTTTGTGGGTAGCTGTTCACTTTTCATTATGTGGAGATGGCATAACAGTATAGGGATGAGACTCTCTTAACTGTAAGGTTCAGAGACTGTTCAAGGGTTCTCTAATTAAATACAAAATTAAGTGTCATTGCCAGAGAAAACCGGGCAGGAGCGAAAGATCGAGGTTGGCCGTTTACCTTCATCTTTTCACAGTATAAAAGCTACTTGAAAAGATAAACAACGGTGGCATTTGCAGAGGTAGAGGTTGTTTTTTCTTGAAGATATCATTATCTCATGAATTTGGGCCCTCCAGCGGCCTAAAATAACCGAAATGTGGGGCAACTTTGGGTTAACCATAAAGGCAGTTAAAAAGAGTTCCAAAAGTTCCAATTAATTTTGTATAAAACCTATCCCCTTATTAGTTGAATGGGATTTACTAAACGTCCTGTGCTTTAATACTACGTTTTCTACGTGGTGCTAAAAATCGTCGCCGAATCGCTAATGAGCTTGACCCAAATTTTAGCCATTTTCAGAGGGCTGTTTCACAAAAGTGCGGCAGTTTATTTTGAAAGTAAAATCGTTCTACAATAGACTGCCGTACTGTTATTAAAATTCAGTTGAGTTAAAATTGGTATCTAGAAGTAAATTGGAGAAAACGGCCTCGGAAAGTGCCAAAAAAATGTTCAGTCACGAACATTTCCCGCCAAATTTATCTCGGAGGATATCATCTTGAAGTTCGACTTCCTGCGATTGTTGTCCGTAATTCACTAAAAGGTCGTTTGAAAGTAAATAAACTTGTTTCCCGGACTTCGTGACAAAGTGCATGTACTTGACTGTCGATATTTACATTTTATCTCATTCTGATAACTCAGACTAAATTTTTTTTCAGGAAATTTTTTTTCACACAATTTTTTGTTATGTCACGCTGCATGGTAAAACTAAAATGTATCTACAGTTGGTCTTTCTGACTGTAACGAAAAGTGTTAAAGGAATAATACCTCCGTTTCTATATCTTTATTCTCTGATAAAGATCATAGCAAGTTATTTGCCTCCCGAGATGGCGTAGAGAGAACCCAGACAAATTGCCAAACTTCGCTACATTTGAACTCAGTGCGAAGTAATTACTTTTTGGCTTTCATAACCAAAGTAAAAATTAACGCTCAAATAGAACATTTACCTTTGCCTATTGAACACAATCTCCATGCAGTTAGTCTAGTGAAACTCGCTGAATGAATCAAAGCGTCTTTATAATTTCCTCGACTCTCCGGTTTATGTCCGGTTTCTACTACGGAAATCAAAATCCTCAACTTGAAAATATTTTATTTTCAAACCACTCAAAAGTCAAAGCCACCAGAAAGCCTTTACCTTTCCCCAACAGCTTACATTGGTCGTCTAAAAATTAATCTATTGTAAACAATTCGCGATTTTCGCCGAGTGACTGATCAAGCGGGCCAGGTGTTTTTTTTTGCGTATAAACTACAAGAGAAAAGTTCAAATCAACTCCCTGACTAAGCTTGCATTGTCCAAATAATAATAATAATAGAAACGTTGCCATAATATAGTGACAAAACTCCCAGCATAGATCATCTACCCGCTTCAGTATAGTTGAATCTGGATGACTATGTGGTAATTATGGCGATTACATGTACGTAGCAGTACCCAAGATGATCTAAGAGAAGCATTCCCCCATACATGGAACTTTCAGTCCATAGCTGAGATATTTTAATTAAGAATGCTACCTGATCGGTCAGTTCGAGTAACGTGATGTCGGAAATAAAAATAACTTTCACAGCATGGCTCAAAACTATTAATAGATTTAAAAAATTATCTGATCATGAGTCACAGGGAGTCCTTCTCTTAGATCATCCTCTCTTGATATACCGCCGTCTCGGATGCGCTTTTTTTTACAAAACTATTTACAAAATACCCAAACGAGTTGCGAAAGTCGCCTACCCGTTCTTGTTATTATCCTCGATGATGCAAACATTTCCGCTCATGAAAAAAGGCTCAACTAGCTTATCTGAAATGATAATCGCCATTCTGTTATGACTGTTATCGTAGCAAAATAAAACTGGCATTCCAGTGTTTCATACTATAGTTAGCCACCTCCAAAACAACAACAACTCAGAGGCAACTTCTAATAATTATATTATTTTTATAGTCATGGAATATTTTGTTTTCTTATTTGTTCGTATTTTTACTAGATACGTGTTAAGTAAATTGTGCAAGCTATTATAATTCAATTAAGTTTGTTTTTTCTTTAAATTATTTTATGTAATTAATGGGTAAATAAAGTTGTTGTTGTTGTTCACATGATACGTTCAAACTTGTTTTATATCAACCCTCAAATATTCATCAATAACAGTTTTAAATTAAAATACCTTACCAATACTAATTTAGTAATTTAGAATACATTTTAATACATCGAAAGGCTTTATTTTAGAGAGGTGATCTCAATAGGTGTTGCGACATCTTAGCGGGAGTAAAAAGTGTATTAGTATGTTTTGATGACAGTGAGATACCGCTCAAGATAAGATATTTTTGATGGAAGTACCGTCTTTTTAAATATTAGTTGAGAAGCAGAAAATTTCAAAAGCTTGTTACACATTTCTTAAGATTCCGAAAAAAAAACCGTTCAATATGCATAATTGTGCCAATTCATAAGGTTTATAATTACAGATAAAACAAAAAAGTTTTGAACAGTTAGTACAGTACAATAAGTTGCAGTTAGAAGGTTACATTTCGGTTACAATTCCTTGGAAATGAGAATCCCTTACTCGCCTGCGAAGTACCAGCGTACGGGCGCTAATTTTCCCACCTTTTGATGTATAAATACGTGGATATAAGATGAAGAAATAAAAACGTACTAACCTGCACCGATAGGAACAACAATATTGAAAGCAACAAAAATTTCCGCTGACATAGCAACATTGACACGTCTTGGGAGATTTAATTTTTTCTTCGGTCCTTTGTGGGCTGGGTAGCAGCATACTTCTCATTTCCGGCCTGACCAATCGATCATAAGGTCTCTTCTATGCTTAGGACATATTGTCATGGCCAGCATTTCCTCATCGCTTACACCAAACAGACCAGCACGGTTTAAAATTAAGTGTGACTCGCTGACAACAGTCTTTCCTCTACCACGTTTTCCGCTGATTCCCAGACCAACAAGGTGAGAAGTCATATCTTGTTTACTCGCTAGTAGCGGAAGAATGACTGACCCGAGTTTACCCGGACTACATGGCGACTCTTCTGATCCGAAAGAACAGTACATGTTTATGTTTTAAGCTTAAGAAAGAAGGACTAAACACTTGTCGTTTGAGCGGTCTGACCTTTAATACGTGACGCGTCACGCGTTCGCTAAAGTTTAAACTACACAATATTTGTAAACAAACTGTTTGCAATATTTGTTCTGCCAATTTTAGACTGCGAGCAGTCTCTTTCTTTTCCTAATGTTTACTCTCCTCGTTTTTTCACCTAATTTGCATAATTATAACATTTCCGCTCGCGCCAAAGATCTGAGGAGAAAAGACCGACTGCTCGCAGTCTAAGCCAATTTAGAATAGAGTCAGATGTCTACAGATAATTTGCTTACAATTTGTTATTCGTGATATTCAAGAGACCAAAGAACTGAGTTTTATCATGTAGCGTGACTTATATGTTAATGTAACAAAAAAAACGTTCGCAGGAAAATTCAGCTGAGTGTCTTACACACATATTGAAATGTTTAAGATGAAATGTAGTAGTAGGCGGTGCTACAAATGAATACCAGCACCAGCTAGGAGCCGAGGTTACCAAAACCGAGGCTCCTACTGTAGCTGGTGCTGGTATTCATTTGTAGCACCGCCTACTACTAATGTAAATATCGACTCTGCAGTTTGAACTCTATTCCGAATACCGTGAAACAAACTTAATTACTTTCAGGCAACCGTTCTAGTGAATTACGGTCTACCATCGCGGAAAATCGAACAGCAAAATATTTTATCAACAGATGAAAATTTGGCGGGAAATATTTGTGACTGAACATTTTTTGGCACTTTTCGAGGCCGTTTTCTCCGATTTACTTTAAGATACCAATTTTAACTCAACTGAATTTTAATAACAGTACAACAGTCTATTGTAGAATGATTTTACTTTCAAAATAAACTGCCGCACTTTTGTGAAACAACCCTCTGAAAATGGCTAAAATTTAGGTCAAGCTCATTAGCGATTCGGCGACGATTTTTAGCACCACGTAAAAACCGTAGTATTAAAGCAAAGGACGTTTTGTAAATCTTATTCAACTAATAATGGGATAGGTATTATACAAAATTAATCGGAACTTTTGGAAGGCTTTGAAAGGGTCTTTTAAGTTAACCCAAAGTTTCCCGAAATGTCGGTTATTTTAGGTCGCTGGAGGGCCCAAATTCATGAGATAGTGATATCTTCAAGAAAAAAACAACCTCTACTTCTGCAAATGCCACCGTTGTTTATCTTTTCAAGTAGCTTTTATACTGTGAAAAGATGAAGGTAAACGGCCGACCTCGATCTTTTGCTCCTGCCCGGTTTTCTCTGGCAATGACACTTAAGGTTGTCTCCAGATCTACTTAAAGACATGCTGTTTTCTGACTTCTGAACTTCCGTGAGACGAGAAATCAATAATGACTGTAATCATTTTCAATCTGTATACAGTCGTGAATGAACACATTTTGGAATTCCTACTAATGACAAGAGATCCGGGTAGGAACTCTTTCATGTCATCTTGTATCTCGTTATAAATGGTTTTAGACGCGTTTTATTGCTCGTTGTAAATGCAAATGATTTTTTGGATCGCGGTTTCATTAATTGATCTGATTGATCGTGGTTTTAAGTCGTTGCAAACAGTTTCAAATTTAGGTCGTTTAATTACGATCAGATGCTGTTAAGTAACAGTTAAAGTAGTTTTAGGACGTTTTATTACCCGTCAGTTGTAAATCATGATGATATTAAGTCGTTCCTAGCTGGCTTTATCATCTCAACTCTTAGCTTCACCATCGAAAAAGAACGCACTTCACGTCTTGCCAACGAAGAACAATATGAACTCCAAAGGTCTCCTCGTTTTTTCTCTTTTACTTTTTGCATCGTTGTTTGTAGCAGAAAGCGAAGCTTTCACTGCTGGAGGAGGAGGGAACATACAACGGCGGGAATATGAAGTTAGTCGCTCTAAATTGTTCTTTTAATTTTGTGCTTATGAGGCGAAGGAAAGTATTTGTAATGGTCTGTTCGGCAGAGTACTCATACAGAGTGCATGCAGTTCTTCGTGTTCTTCGTGGGTAACATTGTTTCTGTTTTGAGATGTTTTTATCCAGATAAGTGGACCGAATTCCTTTCGTGTATCTTAGGTCGAATTCTATTGGGATCAACCGTTTAAGGTCGGTTGGGTTGGTTGAAAAAAAAAACCCTTTTCGGTTGGTTTGGTTGATCAACTTTTTCAACCGAACCGAAACTAGGTTCAAACGGTTGAAAAAGCGTTTCAACCGAAAACGGTTGGAAAAGTGTTCTATACTGGGAAACCTCAACCGTTTCAGCCTAAACCGGTTGCGGTTGAAAACGGTTGATCTCAATATCATTAATAATTCATAAACGAAATACAAAAAAACTTTATATTTGATAAAGATACGGCAACCTCCGGCAACCTCGTTCCCAAGGTCTCTCTTCTTTCGCCAAAAGCGATTGGAAAGAGTTTTCAATCGCTTTTGGCGGGAAGAAGAGAAACCCTGGGAACGAGGTTGAAGATACGGCTGAACGTTTAGCTCAATTTTCTCGTCTAAAACTAAATAACTAAAATTTCAAGACTAGGATCAGATTGGATAGAGTAGAGGGAAAAGCTGGTTTCATACCAGAATCCGCTTCAATCCCCTTGAAATAAGGGACCGGTCATTACTTCAGATCATCTCATTCCGGAATGTGAATGTTCTTCACACGTTACTGCACAGAAGCTTAACATCAGATGTACATGCTTCATGTAGTGCCTCAGGCCCCGTCCACACTAATGCGTTTTCGTTTAGCTCCGTTTTCGAAACGCTCCGTTTTTACCAAAAACACATCCGTCCACACTATCGTTTTCGCAGCGTTTTCCCCGTCCACACTAATGCGTTTTCGTTTGAAAACGCTACAATTGTCATCTGCGCATGCGACAAATAGACGAATGACGTCAGTGTTTTCGAAAGCCTCTGTTTTCGCTGTCCACACTGATGCGTTTTCGTTTGGCTCCGTTTTCGAATGACGTAAGCGTTTTCAAAAGCCTCCGCTGATGCGTTTTCGTTTGTTTTCGAAACGCTCCGTTTTCAAATGTCTCCACTCTGGACAGCGTTTTCAAATGTCGGCGTTTTCGATGAAAACGCTCGATCAGCGTTGTAGTGTGGACGATAGGCGAAAACGCATCGAAAACGTATGCGTTTTCAAACGAAAACGCATCAGTGTGGACGGGGCCTCACAAACAATCTCTTCTATTTCAGCACCAACTGTCAGGGAGGGCCTTGTGCGCAGCAGCCAGAGAACACTGCCAGCGGGAATTTATGTTAAAGGACAGTGACTGAATGAGCCATAGTAGTATAGTGTTTGGGGGTACGAGCTCATTTTGAAAAATGCGCTCATACCGCCCAAACACAATCCTACTTCCCAGCTGTTGGAATAAAATATTGGAATCAAATATTGGAATCAAATATTGAAATCTAATCTTGAAATCAAATATGGGAATCAAATATGGGAATCAAATATGAGAATCAAAAATGGAAAATAGAAATCGACACCTTGGATCAACACCTTCGATCGACACCTTGGACCCAAGTCTGAAATCAAAATGCTGAAATAAAATATTGGAATAAAATATAGTAAACAAAATAGTGGAATGCAAATAGTGAAACAAATCGACAGCCTAAAACGACAGCCTAAAACGACAGCCTAAAACGACAGCCTAAAACGAACAGCCTAAATCGGCAGCCTAAAACGACAGCCTAAAACGGCAGCCTAAATTTATTGTTGTTTTATATTGTAATGCCCATATGCATAGCTTGTTATGCCATCTTCATGAATATATCTTTTATCATCAAAACAACTGAGCGACACTTTGTTTATCTCATAACTTCCTAATTGATGGTTTTGACTTCTGATTGTTTTCATCTTGTGATGCATCTGCTGGTTGTTGAATTGAATAGTGTTTCCTTATAGTTCCCATGTGTGATGTTATTTTTGACGACATTCTTTTTGATTCCTTTAGCAGTCTTTCCTCCCATTTGGTTGTCTTTAATGTAGCTGTACATCTTTGAACGTAAACCGACGAATTCACAAATAGGAACTCCTGCTGCTTCATCTTTGAATTTACCGATTACTTTTTTGTTTGTCTTATCAAAATACTGAGAGCTTTCATTGTAGTCACTGTTATCAAATTTATCTTTGTCATTCCAAAAGTCTTGATATACATCTTCAGCTTCAATCTCATATGTGAGACTGTCTGTGTCTGTGAATAATAACTTGGCTTTGTCTCCATATTTTATTTTAATGTAGTTATAATGAAAATCATACATCAACGTTTTGCTTAAATCTAAGATACACATACCTACATATGCCGGTCTGTTAAGAGTAAGTGTTTCTTTGATCTTATGCACAGCCACCAAATCTTCGTTAAAGATCTTACTGCTGACATATGTTGGTTTGCTTGTTAATTTCAACAGTTTCTTTTCATCAGTCACTAATCTGACATCTACCCGCTTTCTGAGGTTTTCCATGGTTTTCCCGAATACACTGTTATTCATAAGTTTGAAGAAGTCTTTTTCAAAAGCATTTTTGGCATTCTTACGTTTTTCAGTATTGAAGTCAATATATTGTCTGAGCCAAGGGGTTTGATTGAACTCAAGGACTCGGTGGACTTTTGTTATTTTCAAACCAAGGTCCAGATATAATTGGAGGCTTCTGTAATGCAGCACATACTTTTCTTTGTTTCCCAATGTTGGAATCAATTTATGCACAAGGCCTGTTGATATGTTATATTCATCTGCAATTTTTTTGCAATAATCTGACAACATGTCTTCTGTTACTTTCACTTTTTCTGCTCCAAGTGGGTAGTCATTGTGAAGATTATGTAATCTTTCAGGGTATTCAAGGTCAACTTCTAGTATTAAACCTTTCTTGCTTTCTTCAGTATATATGGCAAGATTTGTTTTATCAATCTGACTTTGAGTCATCCATTTGAACCCACCAGTTGGTAGATACTGACTCATAGCCCAACCGTATAGATTATTAGCATCGAGATACATAATATATTTTGAGGGTGCATTATCATCATATGTTTTTCATGTATTTATTGTTTGCTTTTCCATAACGATTTGCTATATAGCTGATTCCACCGCGCATTCCCTTTTCAATAAACTGAAACATATCAATATCAACCATAAGCTCTAATTCAATTCTTGTCATTTTCAACATTGCATCCCACGACAAACCAGGAGATGTGAAATAATGACATGGGTCCAGTTTGTAATATTCCAGACAAGTTTTCCTGAAGTTTTCAAATACATCAGCCAACAAAAGAATGTCTGATTCAAGATACAAGTCATGATACTCACCCATGTTTTTCAAAGAGAATGTATTCCACACACTTTGAGCATGTTGATAGTCTTCAGTTGATATGTGGTTATCATTTAATATGCTGTAAAATTCTTCTTTTGATGGCAGCGTTTCATTGAACTTATCAAAACTATCCATGAAGTCGTATGGGTAAACTCCTTTTCTCATCATCAACTCAAGCTTTTTGCCTTCAAATATTTGGGAGGTATATTTCAATGATTGTTGTGGCAGATTGCTTACCAGCTTTTCAAGACTGGAGCTCATGAATTGGAAACTATCAAGAAACACAAGATGATTGCCAAGCATGAAAGCCATGTATTTTTCCATGTTGTTTGGTATTGCATTGATATTCATCTGGACCTCTTCCCCTCTCTTGTTTTTTGTATGCGTGCTTCTTGACAATAGCTCCAATCTCTTGCATTATGAAATGACTGTCATAACCTCTCAGATTATGGAATATGACAGGTATTTTTATTTCTTCTGGGCTGACTCTCAGTTTCAGATTACATTCTTGATGTGCTGATCCTCTGAATTGGCCATTGATATGACAATGATCTCTGACTCGAATATCTTTCTCACTATATTTTTTATCACAAATGTGACATACTTCTGCTTTTTGAAATGACTCTTCATCTTCTTTCGTCATTCTCAATGGTTTGTTGAATGATTGTTTCATTTGCCTTTTGCAATATTTGACTTCCTGAAGCATTGCTTCCATGAATTTATATACTGCATTAACACCTCTATATTTAACTACTGGTTTGCTGTATTTATCATCATAACAACAAACAATCTTGTAGCCATACCCACAGTCTGTATGCTTCTGATATGCTTCAGTATAGGATTTATCATCATTAGGTTGGCATCCTTGAATCTTTTCTGTTATAGCCTCAAAATCAGCATAGATAAACAAATGGTACTTGTTGTTGTTTATTGAAGTTGTTGAATTTAAGAATATTATTATCCTTATCAGGCATTTTGATTGCTTGTGTTCCATTCAATTGTAGGCAGTTATCTTTGTGATTGTTCAATACTCTTTCAGAACTGAAACATTGCAAACAATACATGCAGAAGTGCTTCCTTTCCTGATGTTTGGTTTGGTTATACATGAATTTATTAAAATCCTTTATGAGGACATAATGCTTGTTTTCATCTTTTGTTACCAGTAGTAGTTCCATATGATCTTCATACTGTTCTTTCGATATGTATATTGGGTATGGTTGCTTTTCTTCATAACCGAATACATTTATTCTGATGTTATTCATTTTCTCAATTTGATTGAACTGTTTGATGGTTACTGGGAATATAATTCCAGAGTAATCTAAATTATTGATGTACGCCTTGTCAGATTTTTTGATACGCTGAGGGTCTTTAGATTGTGGGTTTAAGTGCCTGATGTGACACCATCTGAAGCATTCATCATCCTCATTTTTGATATTAATCAAACCCTTTGCACTGTTTCTCAGTTCTTGGGGTAGTTGAATATATGATGAGCCTTTCATTGGTTGGTATATCACTACATTAAGATAATGGCTGTCAACAGATGAATAGTCCAACCAGAACCTTCAGATACCCATTGAGCTATCTTATTCAAGATTTGCTGTTTTGATAATTGTAGTGATTCAGCTACTTCAAGATTATTAAAACTATTGTATGAGGTACACTGTTGAAATATGCTGTTTTGTATATTGTGGCATTGTCTGTTATTTTTGTGAATGACACCTTAAGAGTTTCAATGAATTTCAAACCTTTCATAGATGACAGTATACTTATGATGTGATATTCGGTGGCCTTTCTTGTGTTTTGTAGTTGTGCTAGTGGGTCTTTCTTATTTTTAATGCCAATCTCAAAAGACTTTGTGTAGCCTTTCAGAGCTTTATCGACTTGCTCTATCTTTGTTCTTGGTAGTGGAACTGGTTTCTTTGTCCTCAGTGCTGGAACTGGTTTGTAATTATCCCTGAATTCCAATGGTGGAAGGATTGTGTTGTTTTCATACTCCTGTACCATCTGCCTTACACTCTTACGAGGAGCTGGGATTGGTTTTATAAGTTGTGGTTTAACATTTTGGGACTGAGTTTGCGTTGATTCATACATTTGCAGCATCAGTTTGATTAGTTGAGATTTGCTTAATTTCTCAAGGGTGTGTTTGTTCATATGATTGGTTGAGATAATTTTTCCATTTTATATACTATATATATATGATTATTTCTTTAAGCCTTTATAGTATGTTTAAAAATTGGTTTTCTTATAGTGCGTTTAAAATAACCCAAGCATTGAGTCATTTTAAACTATGATTGAATTGGTTATTATATGTTATTAATGAGCTTCAGCATTTATCACATGCTTCTTTGTCTTTAGATGGCTCCATTTCCCAGCTAATGAGTAATCCCTATTTCCACATGAAGGACATCTCCATTCTTTATTCAACATGTACTTAGTCTTGCTTTGTTTAATTGCTTGCTTCCTCTCTTCTTCACTGAAATGCTTGATTGGTGTATGAATATTTTTTGGTCTTCCCATTATATATATAATATAGATAATTATTTCTTTATACCATTAATAGTGCGTTTGAACTATGAATGCTTTATTGACCTCTATATTTCAATGGATATTCTTCCATAAGGATCATCTAATTTGAAGTCAGTACACGCATTCCTTTTTTTCCATCTATGAGTGCATCTGCTTGCATCCGACCGGCCACGAACCAATCTACTTTCTGCAAAATCTCTGCTCCACTCTTCACATCTACTGACAAACCTTGCATCATTCTCCTTCAACAAATCAATCACAATATGTTCCTTGGCCACATACACAATTATATAATGTGTTCCATACTTTTTACGCCAACCGGAATACATAATGATTGTTCCGACTTGTAAATCTTCCACTTTTATGTTGTCATCAACGATCAGACTGTCCGTTTCACACTGAAATCTAAAATAGTCTCGGAAAAAATCATCATCTTTAACATATAATAACTCTTTGTTATTATCTTTATTTAATTTCGCATCCAACTCTTCTAAGTGAACGTTTGAATAACTTTTGTAAACCACTCTGAAGTAGTGTCGTTCTGTGTTTTTAATATTTTTTTTTTCCATTATATCACCAACCTTTACAGCCCATTTCCTTGCTTTGTATTCCAAATCTGGGTCATATGGTTCAAAGTATGAAAGAACATAATTTTTATCGCATGGCCATAATTTATCTACTTTATCTGTTGGTTTAGTTACTGAATTGTATATTAGCAATTCTGAATATGTTTGCTCTAACTTATCTAAATTAACTATTTCAGGTGTTACTTCAACAATCCGACAGAAATATGCAAGCCCATCAGCCGGATCATTCTCCACAATGATTTTTCCGACTTGTAAATCTTCAGATTTAAGTCTGCATTGATTCTGTTTTTTGATTGGTTTACGCTCTAAATGTGGGATTTCTTCTTTACATTCAAACTTACAGTAGTCACATAGCTCAATGTCTAATGGTCTGATAGAATTGCTATGACCACGATCATTGAAAGATGAACCGCAAAGACATCTGCCTTTATATTTTTCTGTTCTTGGATTTGTACATATTCCTCTGTCATCATCATCACCACAATTATCCTCACAGTCTGAGTGGCATGACAACCAATCTTCATGAATATAATCAATCCAACTTCCATCATTATCACATTCATAACAAAGGTATATGAACCTACTTCCCTGGTTTATGTTTATAACATATTTAGCGGGATATATGCATTTTTTACCTTGACATCTGAATTTCTGAACCATCTATAAACTAACTATATATAATTATTTCTTTATACCATTAATAGTGCGTTTAAATCCTTCATTGGAATCCAGCTATTAAATTCATCACTGTACCCCTTCCACTTCACTAAAGCTTGTTTTCTTCTTATAGTTCCTCCGAATGACTTTATCAATACGAAAAACATCCTGCTTGGCTTTTAATAATTCAGGTTCATAGAAACTCCCATAGATATCTTCACCTCTGAGATCTTTTAGTTTGTATGTGATTGGATTAGTGTATTGCATCTTATCAACTGTGAACACTTCTTCTGTCCAGTTTGGTGTATAACCCTTGTCAAACACTTTCCGTTTATATTTACTTATTCTTACCTTGTCACCAACTTTGAATTTTGGTTTTGATGATAACGACTCCATTTCACCATATAGATTGAAATATACAACTCCTTCATTTTTCCTTTTGCTCGCTTCAATAGGTGTCATTTTAATGCTTGAATGCTTTGTACTATTGTATTCTTTTACCAACTGAGGTAGCATATCTAAATATTGTGTTGTATTTTTAGCTGTGAACTGTTTCCACATTTTATTTTTCATTGTACGATTCCATCTTTCAACAACTGATGACTTCTCTTCATTTTCTGTTGAATACAGTGTAATGTTGTGTTTATCAAGTAACGATTTCATATGTTTGTTATAAAACTCAGAACCTTTATCTGTCCATAAAAACTTTGGTTTTCTACCTTCTTTGAATATCGTTTTAAATGCTTCAGTAACTGTCTCGCCTTTTTTATTTTTTAATTGTTCAATCCATCCATACTTTGAGAAAGCATCAATTACAGTCAACAAATATTTAACCCCTTTATTCCATTTGCTGAATTGTTGCATTTCAACCAGATCTGCAGCCCATATCGCATCTATTTCATTTACAATAACTTTTCTTGTTTTGAAATGCCTTTTGATTGGTTTATGAAGTTCATCGGCTAATTGTTGAGCCCAATCATTATTACTCAACGCCGTTTTCCGTTTTTTGGCTTCTTTTGTTTAACACCAAGACCTAATTTCTGTTTAGTATTTATCATGTTTCTTGCTAACCAATGTCCCCATTGTCTTTCATTATAAGGTATATTGTCAAGAGTTTTTACCATTTTTTTATCTGCTTTATTTTTGCACTTTTTGTCATCTTTACACACAGAATAATCTACATCATGTTGCATTGCTACTGAGTCTGTTTTACCTGTTGGTTGATCATAGATTTCTAATATTTGACCTGTTGTTGGGTCATATCTTACTTGTGAATCTAAATCGTTATACGGACCTGTGTATTTATGGCCTGGTAAGGTAAAACCTCCTTTCGGTTTTGGTAATCTTCCGATCAATTTATGAATATCAACCCCTTGACCATATTGGCTTCTATCATAAAGCGGATTAGTAGGATCACTTGTATCAGTATACATGCTCATATCATATGCCTATTCCTTTACCAATCGGTGATATTTTCTTTGAAATATCGCTCGTGAACGAATCCAGAGCTTGATCCAAATAGTTATGCCCAACCTTTTTGATCTTAGATTTAACAAAATCAGATTTTACAGCTCGGCTCAAAGCTTGGCGGCCAACTAAAGATCCCATTTTCAAAGCTCCTTTGAAGAGCTCTGACGCCAAATCGCCCCCATCTTGTGAGGGCATAACTAGTTTTTTGGTTGTTTAACGAACCTCGTCTTCTGATACCACACTCAGCACATGTGCAATAGAACATCAATCTACCATTCTTAGCGTTTTTATAGCCGGATGGTTCCACACACTCAGTTTGTTTCTTCTGTTTAACACAATATGATTTAACCATTTTATATATAATATAAGTTACATAATATTTCTGAAATAATTCGTTACAAAACTTTCATTATACATAGTATTTGTCAAACTAAATGGTTTTAATATATCATAATAGCTTTTCTTATATATCAAAGCTTGATGTAAAAAATACAAGCAATAGTAGTCACATAGTACACTATAAATGTTCTGATATTGAGAAGTGTTGTATACTACTCGCGCACCATCTTTTTGGCCTTTGTGGCATATGGCAATAATTTCGTTCCAAGTGATAAAAGCGAGGACCAAAGACTTCCCGCCATGTTTGACTGCTTTTTCTGATCTGTGTCTTTGATATCTTGATGTCAACTTCCGGTTCCATCTCTTTGTGATTTCGGCGATTTTATTAATCTGAGTTTTTGTTAGCATCAATTCATCAGATCCTTGCAATTCGTTTTCTGGATAACCTGATTGTGATTGCAGAATTATTTTGATAAGCTTTTGCAAGCTTTGATCTCTGTCCTTCTGATAAACTGACTCTGTGAGGATGATAAGTTGTCATATCTTGTATATGTTATATGTTAGATAAAATTCAGGTTTTATCTAACATGTTTAATTAATAATTTTACAGTGTCTTTGTTTAAACATGCTTGGTATTAGTTGAATATTGTTATGATCTGAACAACTAGCTTGCCATTCTTCTGCTACAAGTTCAACGTCTTGTTCATATCAAGGTAATCGCATAAATGGAATAGGCTGCTAGCGGTTGATTCCTGAAAGCTCATATTTGAACGTCTAATTTCGTTGTTCCGTCTTTGATGTCCCATTTTTCTGCTTTTGTGAGGTCAAAGTACAAGAATGGGAATATAGAACCGAAGTTTCGTGCGACTCAGAAGCGTCCCTTCTCCATATTCGTTTGTTTGCGTGGACGTATTTCAAAACATCTCTGATATACACGCGATGGATCTGATGCTGGTGTGTAATGAACATCTGGATATTCGTTTCCATTACCAACCTCAAGATGGCAATTCAAAAGAGTTCGAGGATTTGTACTCACCGAAAATGTATTATACAGGAACGGATTTTCTGTTTGTGACGTCAACGTTTGTGTCATTCTAAAATGAACACAAAAACATGACGAGGTCTGGTTATCCCAGAACTGATTTTGAAATTACCAGATCTCTGTTGTGAACTGTTGGATCTTCCACATTCTCACGAGATAAGTCCAATTCGCGTTT